>WAAF01019565.1:204110-228317 GCA_013400475.1 Tricholaema leucomelas
GCCAGCACCAGAACAAGAGGACACAGCCTCAGGCTGCGCCAGGGGAAATTTAGGCTTGAGGTGAGGAGAAAGTTCTTCACTGAGAGAGTCATTGGCTACTAGAATGGGCTGCCCAGGGAGGTGGTGGAGTCGCCATCCCTGGAGCTGTTCAAGTCAGGATTGGACGTGACACTTGGTGCCATGGTCTAGCCTTGAGCTCTGTGGTAACGGGTTGGACTTGATGATCTATGAGGTCTCTTCCAACCTTGGTGATACTGTGATACTGTTATGATTTCAATCACATCTTGTATAAGACAGGAAGTAGACGCACCATATTTTTACTTTTCTAAAAGGACAAGGATACAGGAAAGGATTGGGATGCAAAGCTGTGATCCATTTTCCTTACGTAATTATCTGTGGCAGATGACCACCATATGAAAATAACCCGTAATTCACTCACGGTTTAATTGCTCTTCATTCAATTGATTTATGATACTGGCAAAGCCCTACAAGCAATAAATACTGCCCATTACAAGCAGATCAGATCAGCCAGATAACTGTTAAAGAAACCCCAGCTAAACAACCTCAGAGATTTGGTAGATTAGAAATACTTGCCTATTACACAGAATGTTTTCTATTAAATCCTCTTAGAAGCAACTCAGCACAGACTAAACCTTTGAGCATCAAATGTGATGTTTGCACCCAGTAGTGATGAATTACTTTGCTTCTCAATGCAACTCCAATATGCCAAAAGGAAGATTTGCTCTCAAACCAGCAAACACATAAAGCATGACAGGAGAGTGTAAAGAGAGGTGTAACACTGCTGTACAAGTACATTCCACTGTCTTTTTTTCTTCTGAGCTCTTTGGTCGAAACGAGATCAGTTTTAAAGTCATACGCTGCTGTATGCTTCTAGTATTAGGTTCCTTTAGCTTTATGTACTGAAAAAATCCAATACATATTAGCAGTTCAAAATTAGCAATAACAAATAATTCTGCTTTATTTCAGTCTGATGAACACTGTGTAATGCTCACAGCACCACTGACACCCACACTTTCTGTTGTCTGTTTTACACATCTGAATACAGACGGAGTGACTCACGACAGTCGAATTCTTAGATCGCTCTGAGCAACTATGACATCAGCTGCTGACAAAAGGCATTTGATTCTTCTATTGTGAAATGCCAGGTTGGTTCTGAGACATGGTAAGAAGCCAACTCTAGTTCAGAAGATTCTATAGTGAGCTATTGTTTGCTACTAAACACAAGATCATCACTCCTGCTGCTGCTGCTGCAAGTCACAGGGCATCCAAGGACACATTTAACACTATCACTACTATCTGCTGTGTTTGCAAAATATGGCAACAAAGCATGCATCCAGACTATAGAAAGTGTTTGTGAGAGAACAGAGACTAAGAAGTCAACTAAGAACTAATAAACTGAATCTTGTAAGGCAAAACAGACACTAAATACTTATAAGGGGAGTTTTGTGATCTGCTGTCTTTCACACATTGGTTACCCTATACTAAGTAACCAAGTAATCACCACGTCTCCAAAATATTTTCTCCTGCAAACTTCTAACACTGGAAAAGTTAAAAGACACTGTAATTTGACGGGTCTCATTATCATCAAAGAAATCCTAGTGCACAGATCATATACACTGACTTTGTTCTTCACCAGTGGTCCCAAACAATAAGAAACCAAACTGACATGTCAAAATCAAAGGAAAGGTGTGGACTTGTCAGAGCAGGTCCAGAGAAGGGCCACAAAAATTATCGAAGGGCTTGAAGACCTCCCCTGTAAGGAAAGAGCTGGAGTTGTTTAGCCTGGAGAAGTGAAGGCTGCAGGTGGGGCTTTGTGACCACGCAGTAGTACTGGACAAAGCAGCGACAGCTTTCAGTTTCATGCAGGAGCCGCTTTATTTACCTCTCAGGTGCCTTTTTACCTCTTCTACAAGTGATCACGTGCCTTGGAAATACATATGACGGGCCATCTACAGTGTCCATGTGCCCTTCTGCTTCTTGTCATTGGCTAAAGAGTGCTCTTTGTGTGCACTGGCAAACTTGCTGAAAATATCTTCCTACATCCTGGTTTCTCATTGTCTTAATTCCCCCCTTAATTGCTTACATTCTAGTCAAGAACAGAGCTGTTTCACCAAGATTGAATCTACCCACAGTTAGACTCAGATCATCCACAGGACTTTATTGCAGCCTTTCAGCCCTTAAAGGGAGGCTGTAGGCAAGATAGAGTTTTTGGTAGGACCTGTTATGATAGGCCAAGGAGTAATGGTTTTAAACAAAAGGAGGAGAGATTTAGACATGAGGAAGATGATCATTACTATGGGGCTGGAACAGGGGAACAAGTTGCCAAGAGAGATGGTAGAACCCCCCATCCCTGGAAACTTTCAAGGTCAGGTTGGATGAGGCTCTGAGCAACATAATCCGTTTAAAGATGTCATTGCTCATTGCATGGAAGGTTGGGCTAAGTGACCTTTAAAGGTCTCTTCCAACTCAAACTATTCTGATTCTATTCAGAATAATTTAGGACTGCAGACAAACTAAGATACCTCTAGACTTTCTCTCTCATTTCCAGACCATTTATTAATATTTGGAACATTGCAAGCCACATGACAAGAAACTTTCTGGTAACCTCTCTCATCAGTGAAAATTTATCATATATTGCTGAATTCTGTCTATTTTATTTTTTTTTTAATCCTCTGACTTCTTAGATTCTTTTAAAGCTTTTGGAAAGTTATAAATCAAGTAGGTTATATCAACTATAATTCATTTATCCACAAGTCTTTGGCTTGTCTGAAGAATGCTACTAGATTTCTGAGCCATGACCCTTCTTTACAAATGCATGCTGATTCTCTGCCAACATGCAATGTTTATTTCTGTGTCCGCTGGCTTCTCAGAACAAGTCTTTATCTACCTCAGTAACAAAAAACAGCACCATGGAATCTAATAGAACCTTGGAAACAATCAGCTTTGAGTTCCCAAGTCCTTACACAATCACAAGTTGTGAATATAGCCAGGTAGCCAAGAGCCAGAGTGAAATCTAATACAGATTAATGGGATTTGATGAAACAGTTATTCCTATCCCTGATCATCACGAAGTACACATAAGGACACTGAATTCTTCAAGCCTTATTTTCTACACTCAAATGTTAAGTCAATTCTTATTTAATTTGAAATATAATCGTAGAGCAAATCCCTACAGAAATCAAAACATGAGACATCAACTGCTGACATCATCCCTCATCCTAAACGTTCAGGTCAAACCTTTTGCTTTCCCAAATATTAAATAAAACACCAGCCACAACACTGTTCAATGCATGGGCAGTGAATTAAATCTTGCAGTTAAAATGCAGTAAAGGCACTAGTTGTACCATCACCATAGTCTTTCTAAATCTCCACCCTTTCCACTTATGTAAACAAACTCCACAAAAAATCTGAAGAACAGCATTTATCCTTCATGACACTAACCTTTTTCCTATTCCTGAAGCCGTTCCAGACCCAGTGACAAGCTAGGTTCAACAACCATTTTCTTCTTAACTCTTAACTCTGGTTTTTACCAAAACCTGAAACCTAATCAAGTGACTACTTCATAAAGAAATTTGAGATTCATTAACAAACAACATTCTTTCTAATCTCCATTGATCTAAAACCAGAGTGAGATTGACTGAGGAAGCCTCTCTCTTTTATGTCATAATGACACCATAAACCTAAGCCTAAAAGTTACTAGTTGGAAGCAACCAGTCTGTATAGTAAAGCTGAATGTAAGACATTTGCTCCCAAGTATACAAACTCTCATGCTATCTCTGCCAGTCTTGCAGAGTGCACAAATAAAAAGGCTTTCTACCTTCTTTTTTGAAAATCTGATTCTAGCCCTAAAATTAACATCTACTGTAGAGAGAAGATGAATCTGTACTGGAATACCTAATGGGAAGCATATGCTCCTGCCTACGCCATACTACTCTCTCTGACATGTTTTTTCCCAGTTCCTTAGCCTCATCCCAAACTTTACTTAAATGGAAGATGTGTCCAGGAATACTGAAAATAAGATGTTTGTTTATGAATACACCAGCCACCAGCTCAACCCTTATAAATTCAGCAATAAATCAAACTTTACAAAGCCTTTTCTGAAACTCTAACCCTATCTTTCACCAAGTCCTACAGAAAAAAATGAAGAAATTCATCCCCAGCATTATAAGCATTCTTGCTCCTGTCAGTCACATGTATCTGACACTGAAACAAGTTTTCAAGCCTTTTTTTTTCATAAAAAAATTCAAATATTACCATATGGTTACCTATACACAACAGCCTTATAGGAAAAGTGAATATTGTGCATTGCCTTTTTGTTTCCTGATGGCCAGAAAAACATCTTCCTGTAGGTTCAAACCTTATTTTGAGATTTTAATCCAAATTCACTATTTAAAGATCAGTACTCAAGAATAAAGCTCAAGAATTGGTGAATTAAACTGTAGAAGTTATTAAAAGGACTCTTCCAAAAGACTGGAGATTAAAGAGAAGTTAAAGAACAATACTAAGGCATTGGTCCAGGCAAAGCTCTTATAATAAGCACACTACCAATGTTTATGGCTAACCTTTAAACACTGAAATACCATTTAGCATTGAACAAGCCATAACAAAAGCTAACGCTTGCCCCATGAAACTCTTAATCTAAAAAAGAGCCTTGAAGAAGACAGGATGCTGTAGGAGGCTTACACCAGGACACTAGCAATGTTCTTTTCTTCAAGAAAAGACTGGATGAGACACTTAGTGCCATGGTCTAGCTGACTGGATAGGGCTGGGTGATAGGTTGGACTAGATGATCTTGGAGGTCTCTTCCAACCCAGTTGATTCTATGATTCTAATTTCATTGCAGGTCTGTCTGACTGACTTGATTAAATAAATGTTCATAGTAAAAAGAGTATTTGACTGATATAGGTGAGTATTAACATGCTTTATGAAGACATGGCTTGAATGAGACAGCAGAAAATGATATATCACATTCAGAGGTTAGTTCACAGTTGACTCACATGGTAGGCAGTCCTTGGGAATGTGAGATAAAGTGGGAAGTAACAACCTCCATGTCCATCTCATTAGAAGGAGAAAAAGTACATCATGCTCAGCAGTAGATCTGTGGTTCTGGCAGATATGCGGTGAACCAGACTCACTTATTTTACCTCATATATCCCACAATAATACCATAAACCACTGACAAGGTGGATGTAAAATACTAGTCAGTCTTTCACTGAAAAATACCAACTAAGTATCTCTGCTGTTTGCATCTGTCATCTCAGAAATACCTGTTTTTAAAGGGGTTTTCAACAGCACTAAAGATTGTGCTACACATTACCTGCAGGCAAAACTGCAAGTGAAACTTTGGAATTTTCTTGTTGAGACTACAGCCACCAGGATGTCATCTAACAATTACTCCATGCTAACGCAGATGGCAATTCAGCTGTAAAAGGCAGATGAACTGCAGAGAAATATGTATATAACCAATGTTATGTTTGGATCAGGATCTTTCTTTGTAGAATTAACATTTTTCCCCAAGAAACATGCCTGTGTTTTATCACACATACAATACTTCGTAACACAAGAAAAGAGTAAAGTGAGATTCAACTGGAAAGACAAAAACCCATCCAAACCACTTGCACTGAACAATAAGAATGCCCTGCAAGAATAGCTTTCATGGTCTTGCAAGGAAGAGAAGCAATTTATTACTGGATCACTAGGTACATAACTTTTTATTTCAGAAGTGAGCTCTCTGACTTTCTTTCACAGGTTAAAAATACTTGTTAAAGCCATCTATACCGTTGCTAAGAGAAATGGCAAGAATTTGGCAAGGACATGCAAGTGATAGCTGGATATTCTTGAAAATAAAGTAGATTTGGCTTACAGGTTGTTTTTTTAATATACTTCAAAATCTTCAGTAATAGTTACCAAAAAAAATATGCTAAGCATTATATAACACAAATTCAGCATACACTCATCAAAAGAAGTCCTGTATCTTCTTCAGAGTCTACCTATGAAGCTCCATCAGCAGAGGCAGAAACACATGATTTAGATGTAACTTTTTTAATCTTTGCAGAAATGCAAAATAAATATCTTCTATTTCATATATGAATTTAAATACAGCTTTCCTCCCACAATAGGGAACACTGAGCCAGATTCTCAGCTCTTCACAAGTCTGTATGCCAGGGTGCCTTGTGTGTTAGTCATTCGGATTGCTCTTAACGTACACTGGAATAAGTGAGATGGAATTTAGGTCTCATCAGGCTCAGTTGGTGGGAGAACACGACTAGAAACCAATTCCATGGATTATGGATTTCTTTTAAATCCATAACCTTTGGATTTCTATTAACCCCGTAAGAAAAAGTCTGTTTTTTCTGTACTGTTTGAATGGTACTAACACTCTGTTGTTAAAAAACATACAGACAATGAATTAATATCAGTGCTTTGAAACTCCAATCTCTGAAACACTGAAGTTCTAAACCATTTCTTGACTAGAGGCAATGAATATTCCCATTAGCTTCACCTGGGTTTCCTCCAGCTGCCAGATGAGGTAGGCCAGGGTCAATACAGTACTCTGAAGCTCAAGAGCAGCCCTGTTCTTAGCACCAAGAGTAGCAGGTTCTTAGCACTCAAGAGCAGCAGGTTCTTAGCACCAATGCCTCAGACAGCCTTTTGCACTCTTTAAGCCTTTTTTTTTTTTCTAAAGAAAAAATAATAATGATGATAAAAAAGCCTTGATATTGTTCTTTAAAACTATTGTCAGACCAAAACAGCTACAAAACTTTGAGAAAAAAATAGTGGAGTATTGCTTGGGATTTTCATGCCTTCAAATGCCTTCTTCTTTAAGAACCTGTGCGTTAGTTGTAGACATGACCTCAGCTAACCCAAAGAAAGCCACAGGCATGTCTCCTTTCCCTGTTGGCAGCTACTTTAATTGGCGGGTTCACAATGAGCACTTTTGTTTGCAAACTAAACATGCAGAACACAATTAAAATGTTTAATACTTTCATCCTGAAAGTGCAGCAATTAATATGTGTTGTTGTTTTTGTTTTGGTTTTTTTTTTATAGGCCAAGTCATTACACATTTAAATAGCATCATTCAAACACTTAAGGAACTTGTTTTACAAGGACTCAAAAGGTTTCCCATTTAAAATTATATGGATTTAGCTCAGTTTAAAAATAGACTTTTTGTTTGTTTTCCATTCATACACTGCTGTTTGCTGCTCTCTCCTTGCACATGTAGTCTCTGAGTATTTTACTACCCCCTACAGCATGGAAAGAAAACTGTACAATACTTCTGCTCACACCTCTTGAGAGCTCCCCATCAGCTGGAACACCAAGAGAATGGAGTCAGAGCCATTGAAGCTACAGGATCCTGTTTGGGTTGTCACATGAAGTTTCTTCTGTCTACGATGTAGGTAACAGAGAACAAAATTTTCCTGACAACTTTGAGATAGCAGACTGCCACTGGAGCAGCATGGTTACTGAGTTTGTACAGTGCATATCATGTTTCCAAAGCAACTGAAAGTGCTTTGCGAAGCAATGAGTCAGATTCTGGTTGTGCAGTAACCTCACACAGGGATTTATGTTTTCAGCAACTATGTGTCAAAGAGTAGCATACTGTTAATAGGTCTCTGGCACTAAACACATTGAGTAGCCACTGAATCAGACCAAACACCTCTAAAGACAGTAAGCAACATTTGGTGTACTACTGCTACTAGCATGGCCCATGCAGTATTTACTCACAATGGTTGATATGTAACATAAAGAAACACCTGAGCTGAATCTCACTGCCTCTCTTGCTGAAAGGGCACAACACTAAATTGTTTACCACGTTTGCACAAGAAAATGCACATGCCACATGTTCCTACCTGGAACCAAGGCCAAATAACGATCACACACCTTGCTCACTCATCATCAGAAGCCAGAGACGATAATTTCTCTGATTTTATTCAGTAAATCTGTGTTCTTCCACCATCAATTCCCTGTTCTGGAAGAAAAGGGATTTAAGTTTGTGCTAAGTGGCATTTCCTTTGCACTTCACACTGGGTTAACCTGACGTTCACACTGTGTAATCCTATTTCACAGGGCATTCCCTAATGTAGAGGCTTACTGATGGATGGTTCACCACAGCCCCGCTCCACCTGCCTTGCTCAGTAGCAAGGTGGCCTGCTCCCCAGACTATTTGTCCTCGCCATGTCACCTGGGAGGTAATCCTGGCTTCTTTGGTGGAAAATGACATACTTGTTTTCTTTTCAGATTTGGGATGCAAATTATAATAAATAGAACTTTCCAAATTGCTGTGGAAGAGAACATGAATGTCTAGGAACGGCACAACTATTTGCCATTGACTGCAATGGTAGTTCTTACAGCTTGGTTTATAGCCTTGAGAATAATATTTTAGGAATATTTTTCCCACATTAAACTGCAGCACCCTTAAAAGCTGGTTTTTTTTATAGGTAGTGGAGGACTGTGTTGGTTGGACTGTGTCCTACTATTGAGCTCCAATAATGATCATTTAACATGTGTATTTCCCAGCAACAGAACAAGTCCTAAATGGGAAGTCTCAGAGTTTTAATCCAATCTCTTAGTCCACTAGGGAAATGACCTGCTCCAAAATTTTTGCTGGCTCCAGTCATTCCTGCTCTGTGCCAATGCTGATTACATAGGCCACCATTTTGCAGTGATAGATAAATACATGCCAGGTCCTCAGCCCTGTTCGCAATCTAACATTGCCTGCACATAAGAGAGCAAGCAGTTTGGCTTCATCTCTTCTTCCCCTCCACCTCTGACAACAGGCTTAGGCAGAAATGAGACCATTACAATCACTTCTTTCTTTGAGTGAGCATGGACATCAGTCTATAAACTATTTCTATTGGTTTGTCATAGGTTGAGTCCTGTCTCTGAGTAAGCCACCACTCTCCCACCCTCTTTTCAGAAAAGCCATTTGTAAAGCACACACAGCAATAATGGCATAAGATTTCAACCACTGCAGCAAAATAGGTTCTGCAGGTAGAGAAAGTTTCTGGTCCAAATTCCCTTTCAGTCTCTAAAATAGAACTGATAGTCTTTGGATCTTCAGTTTTCTGATGACATTCACCACCTGGTGACTTTGCAACAGGCAGAGGCTATGTGGGGTACATACTATGAAAGCAATGGATTAGCCAGAGCATTTCACGCAAATGTGGCACAATCTACATCTCTAAATTTCTACTAATTTTTTCATATAAGCAATAATGCATTTCCCTGTATTATGACATCAAATATATTATTTGACAAATTCTTTTTTAATTTATTTTTTCAAGCTCTTCAATTTTAATAATAAAACTGCATTATTCTATCTTCACAGCCCATTTTAGGGGAAGAAAAAAAAAAATCAAGACTAATCATCTACTAAACGTTACTCCTCTTCAAATGAATGTGACAAATGGTCTGAGGACTACATAAAAATTAAACAAAAAGTGCATTGTTCTCTTCCAGATTTTTCAGCTGGTGTAAATCAGCAGAGCTTCGTTGATGCCAAGTTGCAGAGATCTACATCAACTGAGAATCTTGCCCTTCAGAGCAAGATGTTTTCCCTACAGATTAGGTTCTCTGCCTTTCCAGACTCATGAAAACTTTTCAGTTCACTTTCCTGTCAAGCTCTACATGTCACCATAAATTGACTCCATTTTGGTTAAGTTTATTTCTGCTCCTAATCTAACAAGAGGTCCTGTAGAGAAGGCAGAGAACAGATGTAACTGGTCAGCCACTCTATCTCAGATTCTGGCTGAGATCCAAGCATCATAGTTATTTAGTGTTTCACTTTCTGCTTTGTGAAACAAATCCTTAGCAAGGTGAAAGGCTTTGTTCACCACTGCTTGTCAGCTGATCTGGTCCCATGATGGCTATAAAGCCCATAAAAAATACAGTATCAAAATGAATTCATTTTAACTTAAAATGCAGTATCAAAGGGACTTTTTCCATTCAGTATGGTCCTTCTATCCTCCTAATATCCTCTCTCTGAAATCCGAAGGAGCCTATCTATGGCAGGAACCTGTTATCCTCGTCTTACCACGTGGGAAACTGCAAGTATTTTGCCACTGGAATGGGCTGCCCAGGGAGGTGGTGGAGTCACCGTCCCTGGAGGTGTTCAGGAAAAGACTGGATGAGACACTTAGTGCCATGGTTCAGTTGACTGGATAGGGCTGGGTGCTAGGTTGGACTGGATGATCTTGGAGGTCTCTTCCAACATAGTTGATTCTATTCTAATTCTATTCTAAAGTATGAAAGGCAAAGAGCCTTTAAACCTCAGGACTGTCAGGTTCCTAACGCCTCTAGTTCAGGCTAGTCAGCCTCAGACACAGACAGAAAAGTACCTGCAGCCTAGACTCAGGAACATGTTTGGATCATCAGTCCACTTTTTCAGTTCTCTAAGGGAGCTGAAAGGGGGCCAGATGTCATTCCTCTCTGAAATGCAGCATCCAGCATTTTCCCTTTGCTTGCAGCAGTGCCACTGGTTGTTTGTCTTCCTTCATCCTTCCCTGCCTCCCCTCCCCATGATCCTTTTCCGTCATTCCTCTTCCTCATTTTCAACCACAATTCCTCCCAAGCCAGACTAATGAAAACTTTGTTTTCGTTATGTAAGCTCAGTGTATAATCAGATACATTGAAAAAATAACAAAACTGTGGAACTGACAGGACGTGTCTACCATCACCCCATATCCAAACACTTAGGTTTCAGCTTGGCTCAGGTATCTCTGAAAACGCCAAATGCAGATTTCCACCAACACAGAGAAATGGATCCATAGTTGCTGTAAGCAGAATAAAGGTGCATTGTTTAAAGTTTCCTAGCAAACACGCAGTAAATCATAGATGCCTTGAGAAGAAAGTTGCAGACTTCAGCCTAAAAAACACTTATGCACATGTGTGCTGGTTTTGGCTGGGGTAGAGTTAATGTTCTTCATAGTAGCTAGCATGGGACTATGCCTTGGACTTGTGCTGGATTTAATACTGAGGATGACTTAAGCAGAGTCAAAGATTTTTCTGCACCTTATTTGACCCTGTGAGCAACCAAGTCGGAGGTTCGAAAGAAGGTGGAAGGAGACACAGTGGGGACAGCTGACCCCAACTGGCCAAAGAGATATTCCATACCATCATGCTCAGCAATAAAACCAGAGGGAGGGTTGGCTCAGGGGCTGCTGCTCTGGGATTGGCTGGGCATTGGTCAGTTTCTGGTGCGCAATTTCCATCGCTTATATTTCTTGGGGTTTGTCTTCCTTCATTTGTTTTTTGTGGTTTACTTTTTTCCCATTACAATTAAGTAGTAATAGTAATTTTTAAAAAACTGGTTTTAGAGTAATCCATGTGTTTTCTCACTTTTGACCCTTCCATCCTGTCATGGGATGCAGGTGGCTGAATGGTGCTTAGCTGTCATCTGGGAATAAACGGCAAGAGTCCTTTTCTGGCACCCAATGTGGGACTCAAAGGGCCTGAGACAGTAACAGATTGATCACAGTGTATTAGACGCTCAGAATTCATTGGGCTGGAAGTGACCACTGAAAGTCATTTTGTCCAACCCTCATATGGCAAGCAGGGATGCCTTTAACTAGATCAGGTTGCTCAGGACCACATCAAGTTTGACCTTGAATGTTTTCAGGGACAGGTCCTCCACCACATCTCTAGGCAACCTGTTCCAGTATTTCACAACCCTCATTGTGAAGAACTTTTTTATGTTTAACCTAAATGTATCCTGCTCTAGTTTAAAAATCATTGTCCCTCATCCTATCACTAAAAGCCCTTCTAAACATTCCTTCCCCAGCCTTCCTTTATATCCCCTTCAGATATTGAAATACCACTATAAGGTCTCCCAAGAGCCTTCTCTTCTTCAGGATGAACAATCCCAATTCTCCCAACCTGTCTTCAGATTTAAATCTGTTAACAGATACAGGTCACACTATTGGTTCATCTGTTGTTAATATTAGTTTATCTGCACCACAGTCTTTCCTGTGCATAGCTTTTTCAGTTTGCTGTGCTCTGTAGTGATTAGCGATGATTTGTCTGGGAAATTTATTATGAAAACACTGACCTTGAGCTTAACCTGGTATTTGGACTCATCTGAGGTCATTACTGTATTTCTGTTACCATCTCACAAAGATAATTAATAATTATACTTCCTCCTCCAAATTTTTTTGAAAAGGAAATACAGAATAATTTCACTGCCTTCTTTTGTACTTTCTCTCTGGCTACAATAACATCACAACACCCTTGGAAAGTTAAAATACTTCTATTGGTATGTCTTAGGACTTTGAATGGGGCCCTTAGCAGTAGCAAGCTCTTGAACAAATTACACAGGAGATAGTTAATGCAGTAGCACTTCAGCCAGTCTGGACAGGGCAGTATGTAAAATACAGCTCCACCTGAAGTCTGTGGCAGAAAAGTGTCTTGAGAAATTTGAGGTCGACCTCTAGCGTTTAGGCACTGGGCACATTGGGGTTCTGAAGTCTGATACACTTCAATTGAAAAAGAAATATTAGCAGCATATGCAGGAATTTGAACCACTTCAGAAGTAGCTGGTACTGAAACACAGCTCCTTTGGGCATTTTGATTGTCTGTGCTCAGCTGGTTGTTGAAAAGTAGGGTTCCCTCTATGCATCAAGCAACTAATGATATGCAACGGGTTTAAATGGGGAAAACAGACCATCCTGGAACACTGGAAGTGATCATAGAGGGGTCAGAGGGCCAAAATTTCTGAGTGTCACCAGAGGAGGATCCTCTGTGTAATAAATTACCAGAAAGTGAAAAGCAGTATGCCCTATCAATGGATGGATCATGCCATATTGTGGAAAAACACCAAAGGTGGAGAGCTGCTGTGTGGAGCTGTACACATTAAGTTGCAGAAACTGCTGAAGGATAAGGTGAATCAAGTTAATTTGGAGACGAAAGCCATCCAGCTGGTTTTAAATATTGCTGTACAAAAAAAAAAAAGGCCAGTACTTTATAGCTGTACTGACTCATAGATGGTGGCAAATGCTCTGTGGGGGTGGCTACAGTGATAGAAGCAGACCAACTGGTAGCTCAGAGGTAAACCCATCTGGGCTGCTGAAGTATGGCAAGATAATGCTGCAACCAGAGATCCTAGTTGTAAAAGTACATTACATAGACGCTCAGATATCCAAGAGTTGTGCCACTGAAGAACATCAAAACAATGAGCAGATGGATCAGGCTGCTAGAATGGACATGACTCAAGTGGATCTGAATTGGGAACATAAGGATGAGCTATTTACAGTTTGATAGGTACACAGTATATAAAGACATTTTGGAAGGGATACAGCATACAAATGGGGTTGTGATCAAGGAGCGGAATTAACTACAGATGCCATCACACGGGTTATCCCTGAATGTCAAATGTACACTGGCATTAAACAAGCTAAGTGGCTAATGCCTTTTCCACAGAGGATGATGGCCAAAATATTAACATAGGGAAGCCTGGCAGAATGACTACATCATGCTACCATAAACTTGTCAGGGCAAGCAGCACATGCTTAGAATGCTGTCAGCAGCAACATGAGTTTTCTCACACTTACCCTTTCAGCTCTCTTCCCCCTGTCCTGCTGCACGGGACAGTGAGCGAGATGCTGTGTGGTGCTTAATTGCAGGATGGGATTAACCTACAACATGTTGAACATTAATCAAGTGAGAGTCCTGCCTTCAAACAGGACACTCGTAAGCTTAAGCAGCAGCCCCCTTACCTGAGGGACAGAAGTCTCAGTCTCATAGGCTCTTTCTGTATTGAAAACTAATCCACATTTAGAACTTAGGTATGTCTGCAATAATTAAAATCAGGCATTTCTGGATGGACTTCATTTTTTGTTTTAGTTGTTTTTGAGAGTAGCACTACAGACACATCTATGAATTCACAGAGTCACACAGAATCACAGAATGTCAGGGGCTGGAAGGAACCTTGAAAGATCATCTACTCCAACCCCTCTGCCAGAGCAGGATCACCTACACCCGATCACACAGGAACCATCTCCCTGGTCAGCCCGTTCCAATGCCAATCACTCTCTCTGGGAACAGCTTCATCCTAACATCCAGCCTGTATCTCCCCTAGCACAACTTGAGACTGTGTCCCCTTGTTCTGTTGCTGGTTGCCTAGGAGAAGAGACCAACCCCACCTGGCTACAATCTCCTTTCAGGTAGCTGTAGAGAGCAATGAGGTCTGCCTCACTGGAGGGCCAGCACTATGCAGCAAGCACTCAGCCCTGCTCCAGGGTTTGTTGCTACACACAAAATCAACACCAGCTCACCTCTCATGCTGAGGATCTGACAAAATTAGTGTTGTAGTTTTTTGTGTAAGTGCGAGACAAAGACTTCTTACTTTACTCTCTTTCTAAGGAAAAAGGGCAGTAAAATAATAATGCTCTCACTGAATTGGAGAAGAAAATACGGAAAAGTTGTGTTTAAAAACATAGAGGAAAAGATACGGCATATATGAATCCTTAACACCTAATACAGATACGGGATACATAAGAATTCACCCAAGCCAAACCAGAAACCACCAAAAGCCCAGTGTTCATTTTCTCCCATCCCCCATTGTCTCCCATTAGAATCATAGAATCAACCAGGTTGGAAGAGACCTCCAAGATCATCCAGTCCAACCTATCACCCAGCCCTATCCAGTCAACTAGACCATGGCACTAAATGCCTCATCCAGGCTTTTCTTGAAAGGCCCATGCAGGCTGGATTCACTGTGGCCTGTGGCCATGAAGGCCATGGCCTACAGAGTACCCTTACATAGTTACCAGATAAGGAACCCTCCAAAGAGTTGAAAGGAAAAGGGAGAAAAGGGAACGAATTGACCTTGCTGCTTACTTTTAAATTGCTTGCAGGATTTATGGGATTGAATAACGCAACTACAATATCCAGGGCAAATCCTTCATCCCCTGGTGTGGATCTTGGTCTCTGAATTTTTTTTTTAGGGAGTCTGGGATAATCTGAAACCCCTCAAACCATGACAGTTGGACCATAAAATACACTGTTAGGCCCTCAGGAAGCCTTCAGGTATCTTCACACAGGGCGACATAGCATCCAGTTTCGGCATTAGCAGAAGCAAAGAGGTTGCATTTCCACCTGCAGAAGTGTCCAACGTATGCTCAGCTCTGGCTTTATGTGGCTGCACTGCTCACAGAAAGTGATTTGGTGAGTTTGCAGCTAGCCAGATCGTGCATTCACCAGAACTGAAGACTATACTGCAAACATGCCAAGATGAGAAGAGGCAATGCCAGAGAAATTTAGTAGTGCTGCTGCTGCTGGTGGTAAAATGAATAGAGAAATAAGGAAGCAAATGAATGAAGAATAGATGTTTAAAACATCAGCTTTCTCCATTGTTATAATTACCGCCGTTCTCTTTGAGTTTGGGGTGTCACTGTTGGGTTTTCGTTTGGGAAGGAGGGTGGGGTTTAATGCTGCTGCATTATTTTGTTACAGTATTTTCTCCAGAACAATCTTCTATATGGTAATAAAATACTTCTGTATTGTCCATTCCTGAAAATGCTAACTTGATTTTCATGGAAGAAAAGGGACAGCAAAGATTACAACTCTTACTTCACAATAATATACTATGGGGGAAAAAGGACTACAAATATAACACTAGGAGCATAATAAATAGCCTGTGAGAAATGTACAGTAAAGTAAATACACTACAGGGACTACTTATAGTTTCTTCCACTCCATAATCATCGTCAACTGTCTTCTGTGGTTTGGCACATCAAATATTTGCTATGTACTTTACCATTTTAAGAGCACTACAACTCCTTGGCTGGACACCAAACAAATGCTGTGCATTACTTTGTCAGTTGTTGCCTTGTGTATTCAACATCTGACCTTATCTCCCTCTACAGTTCAATGTGTAGAAATGCTGATAAAATGTGTTATATTTATTTCCAGTGACTTTTATTATTCAGTGGGTCCATCACACTGACAAACCAAAGGATTTCTCTTGAAATGGAAGTCTCTTAGGGAATCGACACCACTAGCAGACAAGAACTTTGAAACTGTATTTGAGAATCACTTCTGTTAAAGAACTGGTTTGCAAGTTATGTAAGCACATAGAGCTCCATTATTTAAAGAATAGCATAGCACTTCCTGCACTGATGTGCAAGTGCAGGCATACAAGTGATCCTTATGTGTTCCTGAAATGCATCACTGAAGAAAACCACACCATGTACTAATTAGTAAATACAACACTAATACATATACATATCTCAGATAGAGCCATCTGCATAGGCAAGGGGAAAGACAGGAGAAGTTGTAAGCAGGCAAGACAAGTATACACTTGCTTGCCAGTGGAATAGGTGAGCCAGAAGGTCACGGAAGCTGAACTTCAGAGGAGCTCCAATACTCAAGGTGGACCAATCCATCTCCTAGCAGACAGCCTGTAAGGATTTTCTCCCTTCTGTCTGCCTCAGACTCATCAAAGGTACCAACCACTATGAATTAAATAATTCTATATTTTATCCAAAGATGAGTAGAAGAATAATGAAGTAATGAAAGGAGTCCAGATAAACACAGAATCAAAAGATAGAGATCCTGCTTGTACCTGCACTTAAAAATGGGACTGCTAACAAAGTTGCAAATTATGATATCATGCAGATGCCAGGAGAAGAAAGAGTGATTGCCAGTTTACTGAGTATAACCTAGGTGTCAGGAGCAATCCATCACAAGTAGGAGGCAGACACAGAGATGATGTCCAGTGACCCTGTCCCTGATCAGTAACAGGAGACTAGAAAATGTACTTGAAAGTGAACATGGTTCCACCCACATGTCCAATTACGTATCAGTGTATTTGACATTTTCTAACCAATTCTAAAAGAATTCCTCTGATAGGCTGGTCCGGATTCATGTTGGAATCTGCAATAAGAAGATTCCTCAATAGCACAAGCAAATCCCAAACTTTTCAGCCCATACTTCTTTTTAAGGAAATTTTCTGTACATAATAAGACTACATTTCCAGAACTTTAAGGAATCGTAGAATCAACCAGGTTGGAAGAGACCTCCAAGGTCATCCAGTCCAACCTAGCACTCAGCCCTGTCCAATTAACAAGACCATGGCACTAAGGGCCTCATCCAGGCTTTTCTTGAACACCGCCAGGGACAGTGACTCCACCGCCTCCCTGGGCAGCCCATTCCAATGCCAATCACTCTCTCTGTCAAGAACTTCCTCCTAACATCCAGCCTAGACCTCCCCTGGCACAACTTGAGACTGCGTCCCCTTGTTCTGTTGCTGGTTGCCTGAGAGAAGACACCAACCCCCACCTGGCTACAGCCTCCCTTCAGGTAGTTGTAGACAGCAATGAGGTCACCCCTGAGACTCCTCTTCTCCAGGCTAAACAACCCCAGCTCCCTCAGCCTCTCCTCACAGGACTTGTGTTCCAGGAAAAGGCACGTTTGAAGTGGAAAAAACACAGTCCAAGTTTTCTTCTGAAAAATAGTATCAGGATATCAAAACACATATAGCATGCACAAGGATGATACAAGAACTATTATTATTGCTATTATATGCCAGTCATAATGTCCCTAAAAAACCTTGTCAGTTCTCATGGATTGAGTTCCTATGGAAACTGCTTTTATTAAGTACTGATTTTAAAAAAACTTTTGTTTAGCATATTGCAGTTCCTCCTAGGACACTGAGTTTGTTTTCTGAGATGCATTAACATCTAGTAATAACAGCTCACATAGTTCAACACAGTTAAGATTTTTGCACTCTTTTAAAAGAGGGCACATCTAAGTATGACATTAGTAAAGACTTTACCTCACTATGAGGAAGTGATATCAGTGAAGAATACCTGGAGATTTTAAACTATCTCTATTCAATTTGACATAACCTATTCCATAAAGATTGGTGGTGAAATGTAGTCTCCCCTTCCTCTCCTGTCAAATTGCACTTACTTTGCACAGACAATTGCATAGTAGTTGAAATAGCTCCTGTAGAAGTGTGGCTCACTCTGTTTATAGGTTGATAGACTGACCCCAAGTCTTAGTTTCAGTTACTTCCCTCAAGGATAGTAGCGACTCCAGCCCTGGTCTTTTTTTAGCAGATTGATTACAGATGGACTCTCATCACACTAAACTGATCCAGTCTGAGGATGGATGTTAAGTCCAGATACTTATTTCTGGAGACAGTTTTCCTCTGTGCAGGAGCTAAGCTTCCATCTCCAAAATACATGTGAGTGTCCAGAGTTCAGTGTTGGAAGTATAAGTTATAAATGCAGAACCTAATACTACCTGCACTGCAATGCATGACTGAAACTGTAAAAAAGCTCAAACAGGTTTTAAGAAACAGAACCTGAAAGTCATCTCAAACCATCTTAGCACTGTACCCTAATGAGGGACCATATCTACTGAACATCCTCTGCTATTTCACTTAGGATTAAATATGTCTTAAGCATGTTATAGTGACTTCCACATTTTTTGGAGACAGCTTCTCCTTTCAGTGCCTCACTATGTCGGTATCTGTTCAGCACTACTATCAGCAGGAAGGCAGCCCTCAGCCAGTCAGTAGCTTTTCTACAGTCCTAGAAGCAATTTTTCAAAAGGGCCTTTGGCTCCCCAGAAGTCTACCATCTTAATTAAGATGCAGGAAATATAAGCAGCAACATCAGGCTGAAAAAAATAAAAAAGAAAACTGAGACAAAGAAAACTTTGAAGACCACTAGATTTTGATGTCCAAAAAGACATCTGACTATATAATACAGGCCACAGAGTTTCATTCAGGTACATCTCTAC
This sequence comes from Tricholaema leucomelas, assembly GCA_013400475.1. Lineage (NCBI taxonomy): Eukaryota > Metazoa > Chordata > Aves > Piciformes > Lybiidae > Tricholaema lacrymosa > Tricholaema leucomelas. The sequence goes on from WAAF01019565.1 coordinate 222,876, forward strand.
TGAGACATATTCTACTCAAAGAGGAGTGATATATCTCCTATAAAGCCATTTACTCTTATTTAGAAATGTCAAGAGAGAAAGAATTCACTTCTCTCCTGGGTAGTTTGTTCCAGCAGTTTACACTACTAACATTTCCACAGCCTACAGAATCAAGAGGTGTTTTCTTCAGTTATGTCATTCCAACCCTCATCTAAGCAGATGTAAATTTATTAAAGCAAACAGACCTCAGTCATCACTGACTTAAACCCAAAATATTAAGTTCAATTGATTGACACAGAGCATTTTCTTCAACCAAGACGCTCCAAGATGCTCGCTTGCTTGACAGTAAATAGGAAGATCTTAACAGTTTCTCACACTACACTGACTTTATTAGACAAGGACCAAAGAGATTTGGGTGTGCAGAGCGCACAGTAAATGTGGATCTTTAAAAATGACCAAAGACAACATGGTCATGCCTCTCTGGCAAACAAACTCACAAGTATAGCTTGGAAAGAAAGTCAGCCATTTGTTAAAGAACTGAATGATCTAGATGTGGAGGTTATCATGGAACAGTGAACACAGTGGAAGACTGTTCCCAGTGCAAGACTACCCTTCTCTGCTTTGAAAATCTCTTCCCATCAACTAACTTATCTAGGTGAACTGATCTTCCATATTTCTTAAACACTTCCCTCCTACCACTGTCTTCATTCATTACATTATAAATGTGGATGCCATAGTCTCCTCAGATATTTGCTATAAAGCTGTGGCAGTAAATAGATGCATGGGATGGATTCATCTTCATTGCAGTTGGCAGGAAGCATTAGGCAATAACTCAGAGCTACTGTTACTGCAGCTACCTCTTGCCACAAAATCTGCTGCAGTGGCAGTCAACTGCTGCCCTGAAAATAAATGGAAATGCCACTGCTTTCCTGTAAAGAAGTCCCAAATAAAAGCCATTCTAATTAGCCAAAGGCTTCGATTCACCTGAGAAGGTGAAGAGTTAAAAGTTGGATGGTACTGGCAAGACATAAGAACGGCAAGGCACAGAAGCGAAGACTCACAATCCTCAAGGGTGGAATGAGGAAGAGGACTGTAAGCAAAATTTGTGTAACAGGTAGTGCTATCTTTGTCTAGGTTTGTCAGATCCACCTCTAAAGTACCCTATTGTAGGCTAAAACATCTTCCCTATTAAACTGTGAACATAACAGGGCAACAGTTCTTCTGCAGCACGGTACATACAACATTATAGATGGCATGAGCTCTGGGTTCATGAAGAAATTTAATAGGGAGACCAATATTGTAAACACAGGTTCCACCCTGTCTATCCTGGAAGTAATATTATTAAGCTTTTCTTCTGGCACCTCACAAAATTGTTCTCCTGGGAAAAGGCTTGGGGAGAGCAACTTTTAACACCTTAGGTGCCAGTGTACTGAGAAGTTCTCACCAAAATGTGACAGAATCTCCAGAATCCTCTCCTACTCTTCTCAGGGGCAAACCTCAAAAACTTTCGCATTGGGACTGGCATTTGTCTGTGCTTTGGTCTTAAGAGGAATGTGCTTCACTGCTAAGAGGAGTAAGGACTAGCCCGATGCTGAATGCAAAATCAGTACGTGCAACTCTAGAAATTTCCTTGCCATTTTGCCTTCAGACACAAGATGGCAGCAAGAAATTCAGTTCAAGCATTCGTTCCCATTAACTCAGCATCACCTGGCAGTAACTGTTAACTATGTGGGCTTGGTTATTTTGATTATTTTACGGTACAAACACTTCTAGTTTCACACTCTTCTGTTACCCGTGACTGAACTCTGCTGTTAGCTCTAGTCATAACGACTAAGTACTTACTGCATTTAGTACACAGCTACTCAAGAAATGCTTCTCTTGCAAATACAGATGTCTAAGGCATACCAAGCACAGTACTTCTAGAAGCCATAAACCAGTAGAAAACTCATTCAGTAAGTCTTACTTTATTATGTAGCCATTCCTTCCAATTTGATTTCTATTTTCTCTATCATCTTTATTCTTTCCTAATGTGGTATTCCCTTTTTTCATGCTTTTAAGCCTTCGGTTTGACAGTCCTTAGTTGTCCCTAAAATTTCTTCTTTAAAAAAAAAAATAGAGTGCCTTCCTTCCCCTTGCCCAAAGTACCAACTTTAGAGCTGTTCAAGGAAGATTTTGTAAGTTCTTAAATGTTCTTTGTCAGGATGATTTTCTACAATTTAGAAGTGAAAAGCAGGTTTTGTCATTATAGAGAAACTCTACCTAATTTTACCCTATTGATAAGTGAACAGTGGGAAAATTTGTATCTTCAGTTTACATCTCCAAAGCTCATTACTATTTGTGGAACATTTACAATTTTTCCTGATGACAGAAACTGCTCAAAGGATGCCTAAGACCTTAGCAGTGCTCTGAATGTCATGAACCAAGCTTTCCATCTACAACCTATAACAGACTCTGCTACTAGGCTTCAAAGAACACATGTAACACACACAGGCCATTGTGCCTTATACTAAATCGAAGGATAACACCAACTAAAGAGGACCCAAACCATACCCTCAAGAGGTGGCAAGCCTCTGAAGCGGCAGTTATGTTGCAAGTAAGCCAGAGCCTGTATATCAACCACCTAACGATAAAGTAACAGGACTAAAGCACAGTGAGTAGAAAAAGAAAATCTGTAAGAAACTATAATAAAGGTACCTATATAAACATTTATTTTTATCCACCTACCTCCTATATGGATTAAACTTCCTGACAAAGAACACAAAGATTTTAATGATAGAGCCCTTAATGAGATGTATGGCTGTACAGTATTGCATATCCCTTTTGTCTCTTTTTAAATCATTTTCTTCAGATTGTTAAAACTTAATTTTTCAAGTACCTTGTTAAAACAAGACCGTTCAGGTCAGTCTGAAAATGCATATTTAATACTTTAATATCTCAGAACAAATATTCTGCTTCATAGAAGCCAGACATTGCACTTGACATTACAAGGACACATAGCTATTGTAACATCTTGTTTGGGACACGTGTTATGGAAGTATACTGAAAATTTGGCCCTCTATCTTAAGCTCGTTAGTGTTTTTCCCCTCAGAAATACCTATCTGTCTTCCAAAAAAAACATCTCAGAAGATTAATGAATATTCTCTTTGTTAAAATACTTTCATATTTTCTCTTCAGGAGGAACAATTTCCAGCTAGCAATTAATCTGCACGATGGTTGAAGGACAGAATTATTTACTTACAGTCTTGGAATGCTGGAGATTGAAAACACATTTTCATCAGGATACTAACAATAATGAGAGGGATGGTGAGGTCTGAATAACTCAGGTGAAATTCTTAAAGTAGCCACCAAAAATGTGCTTGACTATTTTCCTTTATTATTGTTAGTTTTCACTGGGCTTTGGTACATCTTTCTCACCCTAAATAAACTTAAAATGACCCGAAAAACCCTACCTTTTTGTTGCTGTTGTTGTTGGAAGCAGTCCCAACGTTCTCATTAATACTAAGAAAAACTGCTGCATCACATTATGTGTTCCGATGGGAATCTACTCTTCCTCAGGAATACTTTTTCTAACATAACATTTTAGAAACCCTGTACTTACTCTTTTCTATTAATTTGGTTGTAAAAAGCTTCTCATTTGACCTGTGCCTGAATAGCTGAAGACTGAATTGCACTTTTAACTTTTCCAGGTAGCAACTCCTATTTTAAGTACTATATGCAGCATTCACTTCAGAAAACAATTCCTATTTTAAGAACATTTGTTTTTTATCTGCTACATGCAGCGTTCACTTCAGAAAGCAAACACCTCAGCACCAAAAATCCTCTTCAGTAATCTAACTACAGCAAACAAATTCCTAAGGCCAAAAATTCATGCCCCGATTACCTTCCTGGCAGGACAGGCTGATGTCACGACCTTAAACCTTTGTACCACCTTCTGGTAAACTATAGGCAATAGATGGAAGAACAGATGTAATTTTTATTTGTTGTCACAGGAGACAATTCCAGTAAACTGCTGCCCAACTCCGGGCAAACTGATTTTTTATTAGACTCCTTAAACTACAGACCATAGAAGGAGAAGCACAGACCTGCTACAAAGATGCCTCACCTGGGATGACTCTCAGACATTCCAGCTTCCACTGATGAAGCACTAAGCAGTGAGACTGAAGGGAAGAATCAGGGCCAAGACGTTCAGTCAGTACCACATCTGCTCAGACTGCATAAAGCTGTCTGACGTTTCTACATTCCCAACCAGTTCTGCATTTGGTACACAGCCTTCCTTCCTTCACTGAAGTGAGAAGATTCAAACTGGAATAGGATGAAGCTACAAATTACATAACTTATAAGCTAGCCAAATAATGTAAATCTCATAGCCTCTTGCCCTTCACACATATTTTTTTAAAGTAATACAACTTGAATATGCTCAAATATTGTGCTTTTCATGAATACTCAAGCAATTACAAGGTAAAAATACTATACTATATATATATATACTATATATATATACTATATATATATATAAGTGAGCCTCTGGACTGACACACCAGAATTCACAGGAATCATATTTTAAATACATGATGAACAGAAGTGCCAGGCACTCAGAAGTTTATCAAATTTGGCAGGAGAAACAGTTTAAGATGCACAAGAAATTAATCAGTGAGGGTTAAACTCCAGCTTCTAAATTTTCTGACTCATGATTTCCAGGAAAATCATCAATATCAAGAATTTTTTAGAGTACATTTCCTAATATAAAAATTGGTTAAATCTGAATAATAAATAATTCAAAGTAACTGTTTTGTTCTTATTCTGAAGTTAGCATCTACATTTAACACATTGATGGTTCATTGCAGAAATACCCATTTTAGTTTGTCAATATAAATCACACAAGCAGACTAAATTACTGAAACAATGGCTTAAGAAGAAATCTTGTCTGATCTTATAGTTTCAGTAAAATAACATAGCCAAACTCAGGATCTCAATATAGAGGCTATCATTTGGATCTATTCATACATGTAAGTAGGAAGCATACATTTTGACAAGCTAATGAAAAAAAATGAAGGCTAGCTCACCATTAATTGCACTTTGGAGTATGCTAAACATATCTTTGAACCCCAGAATAACTGATATTGAATGAAGGCGCAAACTTAGGTTGCTGATACTCAAATATTGACCTACTTTTGGCATTCTCTGTAGTCTGAGTGGAGGTATCAGATAATATGCTTTCTCTTTAAATCTTTCACTTATTCAAGAGAATCCAAAAGTCCAGAAGTGTGGATTGGTAAAGATTTGATATGTGACCTAGAAAATTGATACTGCACCTTCTACTTTGTGATTATGGACAAAGATTATTTGTCTCTGTTGCAGTAAGCACTCAAGCGCCATGGTCTAGTTGACTGGATAGGGTAGGGTGATAGGTTGGACTGGATGATCTTGGAGGTCTCTTCCAACCTGATTGATTCTATTCTATTC
>WAAF01019565.1:228435-238660 GCA_013400475.1 Tricholaema leucomelas
TCTTACCCTAACAATACATCTTCACATAAAAAAAATAAATTAAGGCACCGTTTAAAAAATGAAGTTATTTTAACCTTTGTAATTATAGGCTGCTCTGGACAGGAAAGGGTATTCTAATTTTTTTGAAGGAGGAGATACTCATTACAGATTACAAGACTTTTGAAAACTGATAGGAAATGTTGCAAGAAATTAGGAGTCTCTAATTTGGATTGCAGTCTGAGGCTGAGTTATTTTTAAACCATGAGACAAGAAATCTTGCAGCATTTCTTGTAGATTTCTATGTCCTGTTGAAGTATGTCTAGTGAGTCAGGTTTATCAGTACAGATAACCTACAGCAGAGTGACAGAAGACTATGCTGCTGGAAACCAGCACTTTCAGTCTACTCCATAAAGAGTGAATATGGAAACAAGTAGGATTTTTTTAACTATATGACATCATTCTTTTTTTTTTTTTGTTTTGTATTTTATACAGGAGTGAACCCTGACTTGTGGTTCATTTAATTTTGCTTAGATCTTTTTATGCTCGAGGTGTATAAAGTTCAAAATGAAATAAAGATTGAGTTGCAGGCATAAAAATAAAACACAAAGTCCATACAGGTATTAATTTCAGAAAATGCAAGTACTTCCTATCAGCAGACTTGACAATGAGATTATAGTTGAAGAAAGTACTATGGGCCATGGAGTGATTCATAGCCTTTTCATGTTTTCCTTCAATCTCCAGCTCTTAAGTGTCATCCCCAAGCAACGCTACAGGCTGGGGACAGAGTGGCTGGAGAGCAGCCAGGAGGAAAGGGACCTGGGGGTACTGGTGGATAGTAGGTTGAAGATGAGCCAGCAGTGTGCCCAGGTGGCCAAGAGGGCCAATGGCATCCTGGCCTGTATCAGGAACAGTGTGGCCAGTAGGACGAGGGAGGTTATTCTTCCCCTGTACTCAACACTGGTCAGGCCACACCTTGAGTACTGTGTCCAGTTCTGGGCTCCTCAACTCAAGAGAGATGTTGAGGTGCTGGAACGTGTCCAGAGAAGGGCAACAAAGCTGGTGAGGGGCCTGGAACACAAACCCTATGAGGAGAGGCTGAGGGAGCTGGGGTTGTTTAGCCTGGAGAAGAGGAGGCTCAGGGCAGACCTCATTGCTGTCTACAACTACCTGAAGGGTGGTTGTAGCCAGGTGGGGGTTGGTCTCTTCTCCCAGGCAACCAGCAACAGGACAAGGGGACACAGCCTCAAGTTGTGCCGAGGGAAGTATAGGCTGGATGTTAGGAGGAAGTTCTTCACAGAGAGAGTGATTGGCATTGGAATGGGCTGCCCAGGGAGGTGGTGGAGTCACCGTCCCTGGGGGTGTTCAGGAAAAGACTGGATGAGGCACTTAGTGCCATGGTTTAGTTGACTGGATAGGGCTGGGTGCTAGGTTGGACTGGATGATCTTGGAGGTCTCTTCCAACCTGATTGATTCTATTCTATTCTATTCTATTCTATTCTATGTGGGTAATGAAGAATAGGAAATTTCATTTAAAATAACTAGATCTCTAGCTTTCACAACAGGAAGAAAATGTGTTTTAAGGAATTACAAATCAGAATGCAAATACAATTAAACAATATGTTGTTAGGAGAAACAACCTCACATTTGTATCGAGACAAACTTGATTCATGATTTTTAATGTTTGCTACACAGGTTGCTTTCAACTGTCTGAGCAACTTCCATTTCATATCATATATTAATATAATACAGCATTTCTTGAAAGTCAGTGCTTAATAAAAAAAAGCAGAATACATACTGGACAGTGCCATTATTTTCACTATAGCACAAAGGCTCTTCTTACTAAGTCTTATTTGAGGAATACATGATATAGAACAGAATTATGCAACAGAGAGCACTGAGCGCATGTACATGTGCTGTTATTAATTATTATACATAACACTATAGATTATATTATATATTATCTGAAAAAATATGATATTTATTATAGCATCTGTGCATGATTGTATTTCTATTAACAGCTTTATCTTGTTATTCAAACCCTTAACCAGTAATGCCTTACTCTACAGAACTACCACCAAAACTATTAGATATATGTACAAAACTTGAAAATAGCACTACTGAAGTAAAAAGCTGCTTATCCCAAAGCTTAAATGGAACCAGGAAAGGTAATACATAGAAAAATTAAATGGAACCAGGAAAGGTAATACATAGAAAAATTAACACTAGATACATCCCTTTCATTAATACCATACTTTTCTTGTGGAACTTCCCTGAAATCTGATTTTCTGTTGTTGTGAAAGAAGAAATAAAACAGCAGTTCCATCTTACCTTAGCTGACTCAATTAAACAAATAAGTGGATAAACATTTATATACACCAATTAATAAATGCCGGAGTATTTCAAGCCAGCACATATCAAAGAAAATCCAAAGGCTGTTCTGATAAATGTTAACAGTAAACATTTCAATCATTCTAAAAATTAGTTTAAGTGCTAGGCTTGAAGGAACAGAAAGTAAGAAAAGAAAAACATCAGGGGAAGGAAATGCAATTTTAAAAATAAATACATTTGTAAACCAGCCAAAGTTATATATTCTTAATTGAATGAGCACAGGAAAGATACTGTGACAGACAGGCATGTACTATTAGAAGCAACACGCTTTATTTTGTACAAAGTGTTCCCTTGGCTTGTCAGGGTGCAAAGAACAAACACCAACCTAGAGTCTTATTCACCAGATAAGAAATCGTGTTATAGTTGAATTGGATTAACGACCAACTGAAGAATTTGATCCAGGAAGCTGAAGATGCCTGGAAACTGTGTCGAGTAAAATGAGAAGAATGAGTTTAAAATATTTTAGAATAATCATACTCAAGGAAAATAATAAACAAGGATAAAGGTAGGGAAACAAACATTAAAATTACTGACATTTTCTCAAAAATAAATTCTTTACTAGTGGAACATTATCTAGACAGTATTGCTATAAAATATGTATACAACTTAGTAGGGGGAAAAAAGTGACTGCCAGTGGCTTATTTTCAAACTAGAAGAGTATGCTTCAGAAGGTCTCAGCACAGCTGAAGTCATTAATAAATTGGTGAACATGAAATAGTCCTAAAACTTGGGCAAAGGACAGAAGAGGAAGAGACTGCAAGCAATTTGAAAGAGGAGATTTAAGTGAAGTGTGGTAAATTAGCAGGAGGGGAAAGGAACGATCTCATTTAGGTGACATTTTATAAAGCACGAATTTCTGCACTAGAAGACAAACTTAAATACACAGTATCAGAAAGGGAAGGCTGGAAAGGGAAAGGACTGGGTAGGCTGGATCACAGACTGTACAAGTCAACTGCCGACAAAAGTTTCAAAACAGAGTAATATAATTCCCTATGTAAAACATGAAAAGAAATTATCCCACCCTAATAATGATTGGTAGAGCCTCTGCTACATCTATTTTTATCTCTCAGTTTTAATAAAGATGTGGTATACCGGAGGGAGTCCTGAGGAAAACACAGAACAAGGGGAAATTAGTAAAATTTGACCTATCAGGGAAAAACAGAAGGCTGAAGACAGAATGATAAACATCAACCAATGCTGACTTGAAAGATTTTTAAATCATCATTTATCTTGCTTCCATCAGAAGATGGCAAGAAGTAACCATCTTCAGGTATGGCAGAAGACTTAGATCGGGTCTTAGGAAAAGCCTTTCTATCCGAATAAAGCTTACAGGCCACTTTTAAGGGGGTGAAGGAAGGCTATAAAGGAGAGTAGTCGTAGCATTAGTGTGTTCTGAAGCAAGAATTTTCATCTGAAAATGAAGTAAAATGAATGCAATGGGAATAGGAGGACAGAAATGCTGGGGTTTCCAGAAGACAGCCTCTTTGACTCAGACCCAGTCTGTCATGCCAACTACTCATGGCCTTTGCTGGTTAAAATGGACACAGCTGCAATGTCATAACACTTTTCCTAGTATCAACAGATGGCACAAGACCTTGGCCTTTGTCTATGAAATGACAAGAGATAGCTGTGGACAACTTCAGATGATGTCCTTCCACCAGTGGCTGTTTCCCTTCCATCTTAACAGAGTAATTTCCAGGAGAGGATGTGCCTCTACATCGGGGAAGTACCCTACTAGGTATTCAACTATCTTTTACTCTCTGTGAAAACTATGGTTATATCTAGCAATCATCATCTTGTCCTTCCATTACACAGATCATCCAGGTTTATGTTCAGTCCATAGCAGGCAACTGCAATGGACAGGAAGATAACAATAGCAGAAGTTTGGCTCTTGCCAAAATACCTCAAAACGCAACAAACAAGGCATACAGACATTAAATCTGTGAGTCTGCAGCTTCATGAGAAACATTTATTCGCCTCCATCTTGGTACTCTGGCCAAGCAGATCTGTTTGGATTTGTAAATAGTCCGGTTTAAATGAGCTGTTTTTTCTCAGTAGATGATTTTTAAGTTTCCTCTTGTGAGGAAATTTTCTTGTTGCTTTGCAGATAAAAATCAATTTTTTTTTTTTAAATATTGTCTACATCCATGGGGGCAGAATAATATTTTGACAGAGGAAATGCCAATGTTTCTCTCCTCATTCTCTGCCAAAGTCACTCACCAAGGTATTGGAGGTGGTGGGAGAAGGTCAAAGCCTTTGGATTTACATGCATTTTGGCTAAGTTTCTTCCTGGCTTGAGGTTACTTGGGAACAATTTACTTCAATGAACACAGATATTATCTGTTATTCCCTCTGGGTAATCAGTTTGCCTAGTGCTCTTACCAATGTGAAAATCTTTTTTAAATAGGTAATGGTTGACAGTCTGACCAGTGCTCATGTCTAATCTCCTGCTCTGGGCTGCAGCCATTGCTGGACTATATTATAACAAGCACATTGTAGTGCAAGATGCTCAGTGGGTGACAGCAGCTAACTGCTGCAGTCCAGGATCTACTCAGAAGTAAAGGCATTATCTCGTCTACACACAGCAAGTAGCATTAGTGTGAGATGACTCATCTTCTAAACAAGAACTGTTAAATAAGATTGATTTTCATGTTGCTGCTTCGCTGTTAGATTGTAGAGTATGATATTGCATAGCTGCACCTCAGCCTCAAACCTAGGGTGCCCCAGGGTGGCACCTGGCTAGTTCTGAGTGCCCCAAATGTTGGACTGTAAAAGCCTTACTCAAAAACTCAGCTTCCTGGTGTACCCTGCCCCAACACAAAACACAAAATCTGTCCCCAGTTGACCTAATACATTAGAAAGGATGAGAGGGGTTTTGTCAGATGCCTCAGCAGATGCTGCCAGATGTTGTCATATGCCTTGCCAGAGTCTAACATGCAGCTGTTAGGCTGTCACAGCTCCTTCTCTAACCTGCTCCTGACATGGTGCAGCTACATCTTACCCCTCTTTTCAAGCAGTTTCTCCAATTCCAGCCAAAGAAGCTTTGAGTAACACTGTAAAACTTTGGGCATCAAAGTGCAACACAGGCACAACAGCAACAGAGAAAACAGACTGACAATTTCTTAAAGCATTCCACCTAAGAGCAGGAAATGACTACTAAAAAAAAGTGCTGAAGCACTGCATCAGCAAAAGGTTCAGAGATAAAATAAACACTGTAAACATAATACAGTCTTTCATAGTGGAGAAAGACTGAGGGAGGAGGAACAGTACAGCCTTTGCTGTTTTGACTGGCATCATGGCTTGTCTCGCTCTGACAGGTTGCCAGGTTAAGATTTTGTTTTGAATCAGTCATTTCCCTTTGAACAGTGGCAACTGTTACCATTGTTACCCTGTTACACTGAATATAAAACAAAATTTCCACCAGCAGCTTTCCTACCATATGTTTATTCTAGGAGGCAGCAGGCATCTAGGATTTGGTAGCAATCATAGCGAGGAAACATTTGCAGGACCTGTCTCAACAAAATAATTACCTCAATCACAGCCATATTGTACAGAAGAACACTGAATTCACAACTGCTGTCCATGAGATCTAACCCAGAGGATCTAATAACGTCAGAAATGCTTTTAATTGAAAGATTGTTATTCCTTGGATCATCCCTTTAAAGTATAAAGCATACACTTCAAGTGTTAGTCCTGAAGCTCTGCTAAGTACATTTTAACTACAAAATTTTCTTGAAACGCTTTCTGTGTTTTCCCTGCAATAAATCTAGTCACATCCTGGTGAACAGCAGTTTCACATAGAGACGTGATAAGAGGGATTTAAAACACTATTTCATAATATTTTTCTTATTAGAACAGCTTTGCTTATGAAGGTTTGTGGGTTTGGGTTTTTTTAATGTTTCCAAAACTACTGTGATTTCCTAATTACTTATGGAAAACATTTTATACTCTGAGTTCTGCTTACCTACAATGTATTTGTTAATTCTGAATCCTTTAAGTATGAAGAATCCTTTAAATATGAAGCTATATTTAAATTAACGAAAGAATATGTTTAGACTTCAATCAGATTACCATTACAGTGCTTAACAGTACAATAAAGTAGTTCAATAATAGTGAGTGCTTGCTCTTGGTCTGGATTCCCAGAATGACTGCCAAATTACCAGTGAGCTCTCACTCCTAAACAAATCTGCTTAAATATTCGATAAGATAGATAAGTTACTGGAAGTGGTTGAGAATACACTACCCATATGGTCTTCTGGACTTAAAAAAGCTGAAGTCTGATGTAATGTTACAGGCATTGGATGATAGTTTATTAATAACAGCTTGTATTTTTGAAAGAACCTAGAAGACTCCCAAATCCAACTGCCCTTTAAAGGGAAATTGTTGCTAAATCCCATAGATTTTACTGAAATCCCAGCCATCAATAAAAAGTAGAAGAGGAGACAGATACATCATTTTGACCTTAAAAGGAACCTACCATCCATAATGCCAGCTTCTTGATATTGAATGAATGAGAGAATTTTTGTTATGAATGAAAATGTCTGGTCTCCAAACTTAGCATATAGCTAACCTTCACAGTCACCTTCTTGTAGGTAAAATACACTTCTTATGCCAAAGGACTGCACTTTATTTATTATTCTGTAGACAGACAATCTCATTTGTCTCACTTAGCTGCATTTCATTTTTTGAATATTAACAAGAACAGTTTATACAAGTCAGTTTTACATCATGCTAAGACAGTTATTACAAGACTAAGAGGCCAGGATGTTAAGAAAGCAGAGCTTGAAGAAGATAAGACAAAGAAGGCAAGGACAGCAGAGTTCAGTCTTTCATGAAATATAGATGTATGATATCACCACAAAAATAAATATTCAGGAATAAAACCTAAAGGGTAACCAGCCAAAATTCATTGTTACAGACCTGTCCCAGCAGGGTTTACACACCTTGTTTCAATAGCCAATTGGTCATTTCTCAGTGCCGAATGATTTCTCTGGGCATGAAAGTTATTACCTTCGGCAGTTCAGCTGGAGGGAACTAGCTATTAAGAAAAAATACTAGGAAAACAGATCTAAAAATAAATAAAAAGATTGCATCAAAAAGGGGTCAGTGTCCACTTTTCATGGAAAACAATGCAAGGCAGGAACTCTTTTTTTCCCAGTTTCCCTGTCGTCTGCTTAGTTGCTTTGCACCTCTCAGAGTACATTAGGAAAATCACCACAGAAAATAAAAATAAATAAATAGGTTAACACCAAAAAGGTTAGAGAGGAAGAACATGTAGCAAATGCTAAGATATGCACAGAAAAACATGCAAAGGAAAAATTATATATATACATATATATACACACAAATTCTATTCCAGTTGTTTTCTTTTACTGACTTGTGCTGAAGACTAACAAGCTATTCATTGCATCACTTTAGGTGTAATTGAACTGTGGTGCATTTGCAGGTTCTGAACAACTGATGTGGCAAAGCACGTTGTTGGAAAATGTGTATAAAAATGTTTGGACTGAAGTATTTGTATCTATTAATTTAATAATGGTCAGTTAAATAAAATCTGACAGCTTCCTTATTAAGCCTGCAAAGTAATATAGGACATCCTGCCTCACAAACTTCTCAAATGTAAAATAAACAGTACATAAAGAGGACACACTTTACTGTCACAACAAAATGTTCCCATCTTTTGGCTGAAACAAAAAAAGTGGTCTAAATTTAGCTAAGTGTCCCAATAATCAAGGCAAGGAACTGGAAAATAACTCTGCCAATTGAAACTGCGGGAGTTTTGTTGGCCAACGTAGTTTCAACACAGTGTCACTTTGGCCAACCAAGTGGCTACTGGAGCAACAAAAAATTACAGAGTTGTCAAAAGTGCCCATTAATAGATAGGGCCAAAATTTCCAAAGGCAGAAACCCTCTTGAATCAGACAAAAGAATCTGCATGAGTTACACACCTGCATTTGCCAAAATGTCACATGCAAGTGTCTGAGGGCAACTGGATGGGAAGAGAAACAAAAAGCAAACCAGTGGAAAATGTCCAGTTCCCGTTTTTTCATAGATGAAAAGTACAAGAGGAATTTTATGTTCTCCAGTGTTCTGGTGGCCAAAACTCCCAAGTATACAAGAAGTGAAATTCAATGCAAAAGTCATGCATTATATGAACTCTCAGCTTGCATCTGCACTGACAATTCACACATAAGGAAATCTAACCTCTGTGTTCAGTGGTAATATTAACTGCAGTTTCAAATGTGAACACAAAATTTTGTATGAACAATCCAATGCTGGTGGATGAGGCACTTAGTGTTATGGTCTAGTTGACTGGATAAGGCTGGGTGATCTTGGAGGTCTCTTCCAACCTGGCTGATTCGATTCTATTCTATTCTATTCTATTCTATTCTATTCTATTCTATCATTAAAGACAGAGGGTCAAAAGTGATCATTAAGTGCTAGAATGTTCTATTGCAGAATTCTAAAAACAGATGACCCCCTGGTAGCTCTGAGAGAGAAGTAACAGCTACTTAAGTCAACAACGCTTCTTGCAACTGCTTAACTGGACAGCTGCCATCCAGATATTCCAAAGAGTTGGGATGGTAGAAGTCTCTGGAGACTCACCTAGAGTGAAACTAAATAAGACTATAATCTTCTACTTCAAATCTATTCCTGTTGAGTGAACACCCTATACCTTCTGAACCCTCTTAAATGAAATGGAAAATTGTTGACTAAGTCAGAAGACCCCTGGCAGACTTAACAGAATGCACTGATGGTATTCAATGAAGCTACTCCACAGATAAGCATTACCTAGTTCTGTTCAAAATTAAGCAAGCTCTTCAGTCAGATGGAAAGAGCAGTCAGAGGTGTCTGAAAAAATCAGAAATACAACAAATACATATTGCTCTCAGATGAATCAAAATTGGCAAAAAGCCAAGCATCCAGGATTGAGGATTGCCAGCTGAAAACTGTATGTCTGTCTAGAAGTACTTCTGTAGGGCCTCATCTTTGGATCATGGTGATGAGAAGGAGATCCATCAGCATAAACTCTACTCTTATAAGCAGCTTTCTGAGAAGTGGCAGCCAAAATGGCCTTGTGGCTTGCTGAGATTTACATTCAATAACTCTGCTGCCAGATCAAGATTCTTGACTTTTTAGGCTGTCTGCGGGGGCTGTTTCTTGAACTGAAGGGAATCCATTACATCATTTTATGGTAAGTGACAATATTTCTATGAGAAATTCAACCACTTGCCATAGAAAAAACCCCACATCATTGTCATGATTCAGGCCTGAGAAATACTCTAAGTAAACTAGTAACATAAATATAAAGGAAGTATTCAGACAAAACGGTTACTTAAAATGGCTTCTACCCAAGTACTTGAGGCGCTGAGTTTATAAGATTCAAACCAGCATAACCATTCAGAAAAGCTTTAAATCAGCAGGCTGAAGGAAGAAGACAGGCAAAGATTTCTCTCCCAACCTGATTTTATTACACAGGCTAAAGAAAAGCCATTTAAAGCATCCAGCAAAAAAAAAGAGGAAGAAAAATTCAGCACAAGAAGCAAAGAAGAAAGTATAAACAGTGAAAAAAGATGTAGTCGGGGAGACACTTCACATACTGAAAGGATTATAAACAATCAAGTTAGTCAGTGAGGTAACAGAGAGGCAACAGGTGTTTGGAAACCAACGAAAGGTGGCAAGGTTACAAAACAGAGGAAGTGGGCATCAAATCAGATAGTGAAGCCATAACAAGGCATGGTGGAGTATCAGTCCTGACTGTTACATGGATATTGATATATATGATACTCTTCTAAATGCTAGGAATGAAATCAGGAATAGAATAGAATAGAATAGAACAGAACAGAACAGAACAGAA
>WAAF01019565.1:238835-287308 GCA_013400475.1 Tricholaema leucomelas
AAGTGCCTCATCCAGTCTTTTCTTGAACACCTCCAGGGACGGTGACTCCACCACCTCCCTGGGCAGCCCATTCCAATGCCAATCACTCTCTCTGTCAAGAACTTCCTCCTAACATCCAGCCTATACTTCCCCCGGCACAACTTGAGACATGTCCCCTTGTTCTGTTGCTGGTTGTCTGGCAGAAGAGACCAACCCCCACCTGGCTGCCATAGTTTAATGTGGATTATTTCTGCAAGTAAAAATTTGCAATAGCATGGATAAAACTGAAGATTCATTCAAATTGATTTTGACCTTAAAAGGTTTGTAAAAGGAACTAGGGTTAAAAGTTTATGATTTTCTCACTTTGGTCGAATTTGAACACGGATGAGGACCTCAATAATTTATTGAAGAGAAAACGGTCATCAGAAATGGTATTGTGTGGACACACAAATTTCCCAGACAGGATTGGGAAAAAAAAACCAAACAAAAAACATGCTACCAAATATGGTAGAACTCATTTATTCCTGAATGTGATAGCCAGCATATTTCCTCACCAAGTATACTGTGACTAATAAGTACTTTTATGAAAAAGATTCTGGTCAGCTGGAAATGACAGAGGAAAAGACATGGGCGTTGATCTTAATCACAAGATTACAGTACACTGATAAAGGGCAATGTGAAACCAGCCCACAGCAAAAGCAAAATATTGTCAGTAGAAATAGAGATGCATTAAAATCATTATGCAAGGTAACAATAAACTGCCAACAGCACTCTGAGTGCGAAGATTAACTCAGACCACAATAGGTAGGAAGAAGGACTAGTCACCCTTGTGGAAAACTGAGGGTCTGCTTTGGGAAGAGAGATAAAAATGAGAGCACTGATAAAATGTGGTTGCTCTCTGTGAATTGTGCCAGCATGAAGTAAGAACTGAAGGACTAAATACAGGATCATGTTACAAGGGGAATAAAGTGATCTGAATTAATTTAAGGGGGAGGAAGGGGAAAAAAAGTGCAAGTTTTCTTACTGTCAGCTGCATAAAGTCTTGAAAGAGCTTTCTGAAAGAAATGCAGGAGCAAAAAGTTAATTCATTGGCTAATGATGAAGGATAATGAAGTTAGAAACAGGAGTCCCCCTCTCTGGAGACTTTCAAGGCCTGTTTAGATGCATTCCTCTGTGACCTGAGCTAGATTATGGTCCTGCTCTGGCAGAGGGGTTGGACTCAATGATCTCTTGATCATTGACCCCTGACATCCTGCAATCCTGTGATTATACAGCACAGTTAATTTTCAGTGCAGGAGGCTGAAGATAATGACTCAGTAAAACCCTTCCCTTTTTCAATGTCTACATACAATCATTAAACATATCTGAGATGCAGCTTTTCATCAACAGATATCAAACTATTCACACAAGACAATTAATATAAGTGAATACTACCATAAACTTAATGCCTAGTTATCAACTCACTATACATAGTTGTACTGACTTAGATCAGTGTAAGACATCATTGGGTTTAGTTTTCTTTTTACTTACTTTTGGCACAGGCTTTTCACAATGATAATGGCATTTTTTTCAGTCCATTCTTTCCTTCCTCCCATGCTCAGTTTAAAACAAGAACATTAAATAAAACAAAAGGGTTGCATTCAGAAAGCAGAGGTGAGAATGGGGTTTTGCTTTAACAGTTTAGACTGCCTAAATGGTAATAGAAAACTACATAATACATGCTTATTTCTTCACTGTCTCAAAATCAAGTCTAAAACTGTGTGCAACACTGTGTAGACTTTTTTTCTTTCTGATTATCACTGTCAGAGAATGTTACAAAGCTTTAAAGTATTGAAGAATTCTTTGTGTTATCTATGGTGGACCTGTGGAATGTACAGCTGACACACTGAGTCAGTGGACTTTGCAACTCTATGAGTTATTTTACAACTACTAATAATTTCTGTCACTAAGACAGAACAATGAATTCAGCATCTGCATTTTTGAGGAAATAAGTTAATTCCTTGTGAGTAGCGGGTCAGAAGGGAAATCTTTCTGAATTTCAGCTATTATTTTGGCAGATGAGTTTGGCGATGTCCTGGAAGGCTAATAGGTCTATTAGATGTCCTGGTTCACCCCACCCTTCTGCTGATGGGGGAAGCAAGGGTGGGAGGAAAACAAAGGCTTGGGCCATTATGTCTCCTCCCAAAGTGATAACCAGGTACCCACAGGTATTTAGGTGAGTGTTGGCATCTTGCCCAAATAAGGGTGAGCAAGCCCTGCTTTCAACTAATATGGTCAGGTTTGCAAATGCCATTCTGATTGGTGAATCTCTGTGGCCAAAGGAGACATTACACTCGGGCATGTAATATAAATTCAGCTAAGTTGCAAGCAGTTGAGCTGCCTCTGCCTTACTGCTCTTGGACAACATGTTCTGCTCTGCCTCATGCTTCAGACCAGCTTATCCCTAATATTTTGGACTTGAACTACCTGGAAACAGAAGTGCCTCAAGTTTCCCAGGAGAAGGCATTTAGAATCATAGAATTATAGAATCATAGAATCAGTCAGGGTTGGAAGGGACCACAAGGATCATCTAGCTCCAACCCCCCTGCCATGAGCAGGGACACCCTACCCTAGATCAGGCTGGCCAGAACCCCATCCAGCCTGGCCTTAAACACCTCCAGGGATGGGGCCTCAACCACCTCCCAGGGAAACCCATTCCACGCTCTCACCACTCTCATGCTGAACTTCCTCCTCACATCCAGTCTGAACCTACCCATCTCCAGCTTTGCTCCATTCTCCCTAGTCCTGTCACTCCCTCAGAGCCTCAAATGTCCCTCCTCAGCTTTTTTTGTAGGCCCCCTTCAGATACTGAAAGGCCACAATAAGGTCACCTTGGAGCCTCTTCTTCTTCAGACTGAACAGCCCCAACTCTCTCAGTCTGTCCTCAAAGGACAGGTGCTCCAGCCCTCTGATCATCCCAGTGACAGGCTACAGCACATCCACATCCTTCTCGTAATGTGGGCTCCAGAACTGGGTGCAGTTTTTTAGTGCCTCACCATGTGGCAAGAAGTGCCACTGACATTGAGCTCTGCACATCTGCAAGAGATCCTGCCTGCTCTCTGCAAACCTCCATGCCAAGAGGAACCAGGATCAGCTCAGAGATCGTCTGCCTCTTTCTCAGCACCCTCGGAAGATCTAGAAGCCTCTCAACGGCTGAGCAGTTCCAACACTGCCACAAAGGAGCCAGGGACTATGCTGAAATTTCTACTCCACTGCAGTGAATAGAACCGACTTTCCCTAGGGCTCCAGGCTATCTATTTGTAAGTGGGGCAAAGCCATTTTGTGGCTAAACTTTTCCAAATTCTCTGATTCTCCTAAATGAATGAATTGCTCATAAGCATCCTTGTGAAGATTTTTCCAATTGAATTAGAAACTAAATTTAACTAATTAGTATGTAGTTGTGGGCAGGGCTTTTTGGAAAGAAAATTGACTACATATTTTATAACTCCTGCCTCATTAATTGCCCCCACTAAATCAGGGGATATTGTAGCTTTCCCTTCCTTCCAGGTAGCAGCTTTTGCTGTACCAGAGATGAGATACAGACTGAGGCTCCAGTGTGATAATAGTTCTTTTCCCTTCCATTTGGAACATTAGTCTTCTGTATTTGAGGACTAAAATCAGCAAAGAAAATTCTGCAAAACCTGTCATAACTGTAAGAAAATTGAGGCTCAAGTTCCTAAAGAAATATATTCCCTTAAAATCAAGTAGCTATTTGCATATTTTCACCATTAACATACAGAATTAAATAAGCTAATGACATTTCACAAGTAGTGTCAGAATCCCAGTGCTTACCTCCGTGCCCTTCTGACCTCAGTTAAACTGAAAACATGACATAAACTTCCTCTCCACCCTACATACACAGTAGTTTGACCATTCTAGGTAATGAAGTGAGTTACAAAGCTTGTGTAACTCATTTGGAAAGAGTTGATATGGAACTTGCACATTAGATGTGCATTTCTGCATTTATACGAAGGAGGTATATGTAAGATGGACACTTGGGCAGGAATGAAGAAGAAAGGAGAAAAGATACATAAATTTATTACACTTTCCACTTCCTGATATATTTAAGATCCACTCCCAAGAGTTTAGGCTTCTATAAACACAACTCCTAAAACATACACAGAGCTAGAACTATCATACTTAACTTCAGACTGAACTTTAAAGTACAAAATCACAAAGGCCACAACTGAAGGCAACGTAAAACTTTTCCTGAAAAATCAAGGCACTTCAGGCTGCTTCTCAAACTATATTTAAAAGATAAGTCACAGGAAATGTACTCAACAGCATTCTTCCTTATTTTGCCAGAACATGAATGTACCAGTTCCAATGCCAAGAACAGTTTTGGTCTATCTGCCTGCGTTGTACCATTTCGTCTGGCAGGTCATCTGAAATGTTGTGCAGAACTATATAAAAACAGCTCCAGAAAACAAAATACAGAACCTATGTGACTAGACACTAAGTTTGTTTCCATGATTACAGCAAGTCTGCTGTGATACAAGTCCTAATATTTTGAGACATGTGCTTCTATTGTCACAAGTGTTTTAAAGCCTTTTCAAACTGGAATCAATGATAGCTTGCAGTACAGCTGTCCATCTGGAAATTTCAGATTTTGTTTATCTGTTTTGATGGGAATCTTGACACATCAAATATTCAGGGTTGCAGAAAATGACAAAGCGCATTCTAACTACACACTGTCTAGGTAAACACTTGTCAAATGAGGAATACTGAAATCAAAACAAGCTTGTGTGTGTGTCACTCCATAAGTTACAGTCTTTCTGGCTACTGAACCATATTTTAGTTACTGATCCAGTACTGTTTGGTAGGAAAGGCAGCACTCAATTCTAAAACTGTGTCATTAGCAGTTGCATTTTAAATGGCATTATACAACAATAGTAACTTTTCTGTCCTGTCCCAAAAAACAGAAGGAGCAACTGTTGATGTTCACTGGTAATGACTGTTCACTGTGAAAGCAAAATATGTGAAACTATTTTGGGTGCTGGGAAATTTAGTAAAATCAAACTTGTCCTAGCTGGAGGTATGAGCTAAGAAGAAAGGCTTCAGGCATCTACAGATGCTGAGTTTGCCTTAAAAGTCAAGGCTGAAGATGAGAAAAGAGTTCTCATGGACCAGAACAATTGGAAATCACTTGTGACCAACAGTTCCCACCATCTTAGATTGACACAAGACATACTAAAGAAACAAAGAGGAATCTAAATGCAACCATAAGCCAGAACAGCAGAAGGTTTGGATCCCAACTTGACTGAAGCTGAAAAGGGTTCACACATTCTACTTACCAGCTTCAGCCCATCAGCAGTTTCATGTGTGCCTGTCATTTTAAAGCAGACCTTTGCAAGTACAACAATTTATTTTATCACTAACTCTTGAAGTGTTATCTTACCACCTGAGTAAAACATTCACATTGAAATTCAGACCCTTTTAAACAGGCTTTGCATTCTGGGTTACACAGGTTTACAAACCTGAGCCCGTTCAAATGAAATCTGTGATGTAGCTGTCCATAAAGAGAACAAGATCTAAAATATCTCTCCTCAGCCAACCTCTTAATACATGCTTCAAATTCCTCTTCTTCTGCCTTCTCTAATCTATGAAGCACTCCACGCTTCCCAAATTCAACTAATGTAGATGGGAATGCCATATAGACAGAGGATAAGAACGTTACATTAGTCTGATACCCTTCAAGCCCTGAAAACCAAGCCTAAAGGTTCATTTACCCTGCAGAAATGATTTAGTCTCAAGATTAAACCAACCCTAACAGCTTACACCAACCAGGGATAAGGAGGGAAATGTCCTTCACAAGTTTTAATACATGATTTTTCCAGTGTATACAATGTAGGCAACACAGTTCTCTGAAAACTTTGCAAAACATATCACACCACAATAATCAGCCATCAGAAAATGACCAGGACAGTAAAAAGAATCATCTGTGAATCAACCTAAAAAGAACATTCAGTAGAACATTAGCTGGAAAACGTAGCTGTGGTTATAGCAGACAGGGACATAAAACCCTTTAAAAATATTTTCTAAATATTAAAATATTGTTTTGACTGAATATTTCTTCAACAGAATTTGCTTTCTCTTAAAAAAAAAAAGATGCTGGGTTTTTTTTTTTTTCTAAATTTAGTAACTCTCTGTTAAAGAGATGATTACAAAACCCCAATTATTTGAAATTAAGTATTTTGGGGCATAAAATGTTTAAGCATAACCAATATTTTATTTACATTAGACATCACAGAATAGTAGGAGTTGGAAGGGATCTTTGGAGATCATCTAGTCCAACTCCACTGCCAGAGCAGGTCCACCTAGAGCAGATTACACAGGACAGCATCCAGGCAGGTATGGAATGACTCCAGAAATGCCGACTCCACCACCTCTCTAAGCAGCTTCTTCCAGTGCTCTACCACACCCAAAGTAAAGTTCCTCTTCACATTCAGATGGAACTTCTTATATTCAAGTTTGTGTCCACTACCTCTTGTTCTGCCACTAGGCATCACTGACAAAAAGACTGCCCCACCTCTCTAAGCAGCTTCTTCCAGTGCTCTACCACACTCAAAGTAGGGAAGTTCCTCTTCACATTCAGATGGAACTTCTTATATTCATGTTTGTGTCCACTACCTCTTGTTCTGCCACTAGGCATCACTGACAAAAAGACTGCCCCACCTCTCTAAGCAGCTTCTTCCAGTGCTCTACCACACTCAAAGTAAGGAAGTTCCTCTTCACATTCAGATGGAACTTATGTTCAAGTTTGTGTCCACTACCTCTTGTTCTGCCACTAGGCATCACTGATAAAAAGACCGGCCCCATCCTCCTGACATCCACCCTTTAAGTATTTAGAAACATCAATAAAAATTTCATTACAGTGGAATAAACAAAAAAAACTTCACTTTGAGTCCACCTGAAATATTTTTTTTAATTTTTAGTTCAGCAAGTAAAGTGAAAACTTTATTATTCATAAATATCTAATGGCTATCTTTTCACAGGCTAGAACTTTCTACCAGATACAAATAAAGTCTTATTTGTTTACTTAACATCACATTAAAATTCACAAAGTGACTACATTCAAGTAGTCACTTGGAATCATAGAATCAAGCAGGTTAGAAGAGATCTCCAAGATATCCAGTCCAACCTATCACCCAATCCTGTCCAATCAACTAGACCATGGCACTAAGTGTCTCATCCAGTCTCTTTTTTAATACCTCCAGGGACCTGACACAAAGAAGAGAAGAACTTGTACTAACTTCTGACTCTGTATGTTTTTGGAAGTGCAATTCTCCCTGTATGGGACATATATCATGCTGCACTTTCATGTCAGGTTTTCTATACGTCCTATAACTTCTGCATTACCTTACAGCCCTACGTGGACTCTATCTGGTCCTATCAGGATCACATCACACAAGAATTAAATTGTCATGCAGTTATAGAATAGAATAATAGAATAGAATCAATCAGGTTGGAAGAGACCTCCAAGATCATCCAGTCCAACCTAGCACCCAGCCCTATCCAGTCAACTAGAGCATGGCACCAAGTGCCTCATCCAGGCTTTTCCTAAACACCCCCAGGGACGGTGACTCCACCACCTCCTTGGGCAGCCCACTCCAATGCCAGTCACTCTCTCTGTGAAAAACTTCCTCCTAACATCCAGCCTATACTTCCCTCAGCACAACTTGAGACTGTGTCCCCTTGTTCTATTGTTGGTTGCCTGGGAGAAGAGACCAACCCCCACCTGGCTACAACCTCCCTTCAGGTAGTTGTAGACAGCAGTGAGGTCTGCCCTGAGTCTCCTCTTCTCCAGGCTAAACAACCCCAGCTCCCTCAGCCTCTCCTCATAGGGTTTGTGTTCCAGGCTCCTCACCAGCTTTGTTGCCCTTCTCTGGACACGTTCCAGCACCTCAACATCTCTCTTGAGTTGAGGAGCCCAGAACTGGACACAGTACTCAAGGTGTGGCCTGACCAGTGTTGAGTACAGGGGAAGAATAACCTCCCTCCTCCTACTGGCCACACTGCTCCTGATACAGGCCAGGATGCCATTGGCCCTCTTGGCCACCTGGGCACACTGCTGGCTCATCTTCAGCCTCCTATCCACCAGTACCTCCAGGTCCCTTTCCTCCTGGCTGCTCTCCAGCCACTCTGTCCCCAGCCTATCGATTTGATGTTATGAATTTGATGTTATGAATTTGATTTACTACTGAAAGATCTGCCATTAATTATGCTGTGTATTTAACCCCACACAAATGTCTGTCAAAAAACAGTTGAAGTAGCCACTGGAACGCCTATTTCTACACATTGAACTTCATCTTTAAGCACAATGTGCAGCCTGGCTCAGAGGTAAATAGATACCAGCTACTATGCAATGAGCCTGAAATATTAAATCTATAGATCACGAAACACAAAGACATTTGTAGCCTACTTCAAGACATTCAACAGCTGTGTTTGTTCAGGGACTTGTTTTCAACAGAGAGGAAATAAGGCATGCAGTCTTTCATGTAACAGGAGAAAGAATGTCTCTATAATAATTTTCTGAAGCCATTAGTTTCTCTCTTAGCTATTGTCAAGATGGTGCTTAGAAAACCTGCTGAAAGACCTTGTCTGTGACAGTAATTGACAGATCTGTAATTCTCAGTTAAACCTATGTAAACACTTCTAAGCACTTAGTGATCTGAATATTGTAGCACTTGAAATGTTGCCTGTGGCAGAGAAGTTTAGCGTTTCTGATTGTTTTGTTTTGGGGTTTTTTTTGGTTGTGTTTTTTTTTTCTGGTCAGAGTTATATTACTGTAGAAGAAGAGCTGCCCTTTCAAGATACTTTGGATGTTCCACACATCTCTGGCATGTCCAGCCAGCCATGGATGCATCTTAACACACACTCAAAGACAGCTATTATCACCAAGTCACACAGCTACTTTTGTGAGTAATGCTCCATCTGACATGATGGCATTCCTCATATGCTGCAAGAGTTTATTGGTGCTTAGCCAAGCATAAATTAGATATTTCATCTTGTTTTCTGTTATATTGCCACCTACCAACACTACATTTCAGCCTTCTCTTATGTCTGCAGGCTTCTGCATTTTTGTTTTATTTGTAGCCTGATGGCAGGCAAAATTTACCAAAATGTAACAAAATAATCTATTTTCTGTCTAATGGTCAGCACTGAGGGGAACTTAAGTTATGGAAACTCTTAAGGTTGTCTTCATAAGGCTGATGAGCTTCTCAGAATTGTACAGGCATTTTTGTAAAATTACCTAAGCAAGAATGATCTAAGCCAAAACCAAGATTTATTAAAACCAGAGAAAATCTAATTCAAAGAAACAGCTTCCTGAACAGCAGTGAATTTAACACTTCAGTGAATCAGGGTGTCCATGATGGCACATGGTAATGGTGGGGTCAAACACAATTCAGGTAGCTCCTAAAATAAGGGTACCTGAACAATGTGTCAGAATGTTCAGTTTTATCCTCACTTGTATATAGATTCAAGGATATACATTCCTAGTAAAATACCACAATCCCAGAACTCTTGCTGTTTATTACAAATACTTTTTATGATAGATGCTCAATGTAAAACATACTTTCAGATTCCAGAAGAGCATATCCCTCAGGATGGCCTCATATTGCAACATACACACAATGCAGATAACTAAATTCTCTCTTCAAACTTAATAAACCATTAGTAGTCACAAGAAAAAAATAAAAAAATAGTGAATTTACATTGCAGCAGACATCACCAGAACCACTGATACAAAAGTTGGAAAGAACTGACAAGCTTCCATCACGTGAGAGTTTCTTTTTTTTCCAGTTCTATCACTCCTCCTAGCACAAGGCAATTGCCTCTCTATACAAAATTTTGCTCCACCTTTGTTCACTTATATACCTCAAAGACATCAGAAGTTCAAAGTATCTAATATCTATAGACTCATCAGCTTTTCCTACTGTTAGTGCCATGTATTGATAAAAGAGAAGGAAGGTTCAAAGATTCCCTTGTCACTAACCTTGCTAACAATGCCGAAGACTGTGTGCTACGGAAATGCTCAGAGATCCTGACTGTACAGCACAGTGAGATTTTCAAGGCCATGTCTTGTAGGGTCACTGTTGCTGAGCTAAGCCAACTCTGTGTCATCTTCCTGATATTTCCTGAACTAAATGATGTCTGCCCACAGCAAGAAAGGTCAACCTCCATTACTGGCAGATGTGCTGGAGAATGGGTAGATTTTGAAGAAAGACATGCCATGTTCAGTCTCCAATGGGAAGTTAGAGAATAAGCTGTTTCTAGTCTCAAACATTCCTTAGCCTGTGGGAAAGAGGAAGGAAATCTATCCAATAGTATCCATTTTCCCAGTATATATAAAAAAAAATGATATAGCTTTAACAATTGTTCTTGAGTATTCCCCTCAGGTAATCACTGCCACCTCTCTATGTTTCGATACTCAGATTTATTCAATTCCAGATTGTTTTCTGTACATGTTTTCATCAAAACAACTCGACTACAACTATTTTCACTGGAGCTAGGCACAGGCTGCATAGTTTCCAGTCCAGTCTTATTCTTTGTTATCTTTCTTATTCTTAGCTCTGAAATTAAGGCCGTATGTTTTAATAAGTGAAGAAGATACAAGATATGCTGCTTCCACAATCCAATACACTTTCATTTTTTTAACATATAGTCACACTGGGCTGAGTCTTTGTTTACAGAATGGTTAAGGTTTCCACTTATTAAAAGAGATCAAATATATACTGAACTTCATTTTATCCACTGCAGAAATCAGCTTCAGAGTTTTGTTATGAAGCTGTAAAACACAGCACCAAGTAGAAGTAGATTCCAAAACTCTGTCAGAGAACCCCTTGGGCACTTCAAGAGAGATTAAATCTACAGATTATTCAGGACAAAATAACTTGGCTTGCTTTTTGGCACCAGAAAAAAAAATACCACCATTTCTAAGACCTCAGTTTCAGTTTGCTCCTGATTTCCCAAACATCTCAAATTCTCACTGCTGGAATTCCTCATGGCTGAATTCCTTCCAGTTTTTGTTGAACAGCCTTCTTTACAGAAATATCACAAAATTATCTGATAGCAAAAATGAGTATTTTCTAAACCCACAATTTAACTGTCTAATCCTTATATTTAAGCCTTAGTCTTTATTTCAGTCATAACTGAAGGCTCCAATCCTGATTTAGGGAAGCCAGGGGATTCAGTCCTCTTGGTTTAAAACAAGGAGTAAGCAGAATAACAGCAATACAGTATTCTAACCTCTGCAAAGCAGTTTCAGACTCAATAAAACTATCTCCCACAATGTACTGAGACAAGAATAAGCCAAAAAAACCCAAACCCTCAACACACCCTCCATCTGCCTAGGAAGGGCAGATTTTATAGGAATTGAAGGACATTAAAGACAGGAATCTAGATGGAAGATACACATCTGTACCCTCAACTTCCTAATTTCCTTTACTCACACAGGAACAAGATTCATGACCAGGATTGCCACTTTATGCTGACCTGCTGAAACATCCCATAAAATACACTATCTAGCAGGTATAATCCAAAATGTGTTTTCAGACAAAATTGCCCCATACAACTTGCACGTCTGTAATTCACTACAGCATAACCTTGAGCACGTAGGACAACCGTGAATTTAAAGTGATACAAACTCATACTTCAACCAAAATGCATGGTCCTTCTTCCATGTTCACACCACTCACTCATGCCCACATCAACTTACCTGCTTTTTCCTCATTATTAGTTTTCAGTTGGCAAAGCATCTTAGAGAATCATAGAATCATAGAATGGTTTAGGCTGGAAGAGACCTCAAGGATCATCCAGCTCCAACCCCCTGCCATAGGCAGGGACACCTCCCACTAGAGCAGGTTGATCAAGGCCTCATCCAGCCTGGCCTTAAACGCCTCCAGGGAGGAAGCATCCACAACCTCCCTGGGCAACCTGTTCCAGTGTCTCACCACCCTCACTGTAAAGAACTTCCTCCTAACATCCAGTCTAAATCTTCCCTCCTCCAGCTTAAACCCATTCCCCCTCGTCCTGACATTACTAGACCTTGTCAATAGTCCCTCCCCAGCCTTCCTGTAGGCTCCCTTCAGATACTGGAAAGCCACTACAAGGTCTCCTCGAAGCCTTCTCTTCTCCAGGCTGAAGAGCCCCAACTCTCTCAGCCTGTCCTCATAGCAGAGGTGCTGCAGCCCTCTGATCATCTTCGTGGCTCTCCTCTGGACCTGCTCCAGCAGTTCCATGTCCTTCTTGTGTTGGGGGCTCCAGAACTGCACACAGTACTCCAGGTGGGGTCTGACGAGAGCAGAGTAAAGGGGGAGAATCCCCTCCCTTGCCCTGCTGGCCACACTTCTCTTGATGCAGCCCAGCACAGGGTTGCTGTCTGGGCTGCATGTGCACACTGCCGGCTCATGTTGAGCTTCTCGTCGACCCAGACCCCCAGGTCCTTTTCCTCAGGGCTGCTCTCCAGCCATTCACCACCCAGCCTGTATCTGTGCCTGTATCATCATCGGACACATTGTGCACCAGTATGGACACTCAAGATATTGCAAGAGAAGATTATGAAAACTGCAGCTGACCCTTTTTGGTGATAGGACAGATTGTTTAGGCAACCACAGCCTCCCTCCCTCTGTGACTAGTATCAATGGCAATAAGCCATAGTGGTACTTCAAACAACATAGTAGCAGAAAGACTGATCTGTGCTTGCATTTAAGTCAAAGTGTGAGCCTAATACGTTGGCACAGATTGGTGCTGCGGCAGGTGAAAACTCAAAGACTGTAAATCTTATTTTTCCTTTGAAATTTCATGATGTAACAGCTGTACTTCCAGGTACTTTTGTACTCATTTGCTAGTAAGAAATGTGAAGGGGGGAAAAAAAAAGAAAAAGAAAAAAAAGAAACAACCAGTTCTAGAAAGAAAATGGTTATTTTTCTCTATGGAAAGTATTGCCTTTCCTTCATAGGAGCCAACTATTCAACCCTTTTTGAAAGCGGGTAGGAGAAAATCAAATATTTTTTGCCAAAGCCACACAAAAATAGTTTGGGGGTTTCCCACAAAAAGCCCTGCAAGTTTCTAAGAAATGTAGATACCATCTGGAAGTACATTAAAAAAAAAAAAAAAAGAATTTTTCCCAATCAAATAAAGATTCAGCCTGAAAGGTCATTTTGGGCAATCTCCTCCTCCTTATTTCCTCAGTTGTGCTATTGAATTTAATTTCATCAGAAGCACCACTGGTAAGTGCTACTGCACATAAAACCGACTCCTGATCATAAATTATGATAATGTTAAAGTGTTCAGGTCAATCTCAGATGAAGCTACAAACAGGTAGAGGTAGTCAAGAGAAAGATAGTGGCAAATTTCAACTAAGTATCAAACATCTTACATTTACATTTATAAGCCTGAAAGCATTTCAATTAAATTTGAAGAACTTCAGAAAATTCTACTTCTGATTTGTTCCTCAGTATCAGAGGAAAGAAGAATAAAATACATGCTCACCTATTATCTCCTACTAATGATGTGTGAGAACATAACTAAACAGCTGAAATAATAGGAGATATTCTATACTCCAAGAAAACCCATAGCATATTTGTCCAAATAAAAGGCATCTTTTTCATTTAAATGTTCTCCATACCCCTAACAGGTTTTCAGTTCACACAGTTGAATTCAGGAAAATACCACCCCTGAGCCTCCTCTTCTCCAGGCTAAACAGCTGTGGAGAAGAGGAGGCTCAGGGGTGATCTCATTGCTGTCTACAGCTATGTAAAGGGAGGTTGTAGCCAGGTGGGGGCTGGTCACTCCTCCCAGGCAACCAGCAACAGAACAAGGGGACACAGTCTCAAGTTGTGCCATGGGGAGGTGTAGGCTGGATGTTAGGAGGAAGTGCTTTACAGAGAGTGATCTGCCATTGGAATGGGCTGCCCAGGGAGGTGGTGGAGTCACCATCCTTGGAGGTGTTCAAGAAAAGACTGGATGGGGCACTTAGTGCCGTGGTCTAGCTGATTGGACAGGGCTGGGTGCTAGGTTGGACTGGATGATCTTGGAGGTCTCTTCCAACCTAGTTGATTCTATGATTCTATGGAGAAGGAGAACGAAAAAGATGGAGAAGGAAAAAAAGCAGAGTGAAAAAACAGCCTTTGCATATGCTTGCAAATAAATGTGTATGCAGACAGCAAAAAGTGAACTAAAATTTCAAGAACAGGGTATATAGACTCTGTTGTTTCACTTCCCACTACCACAGATAGAGTGAAACCCAAGCATGTGAGTTAGCTCACCTAAGTTTAAGATTCCTGGCATTTTTCCAGTGAACATTTCAGACTCATTTTGAAAAACACCAACACGTTTTCTTCTGCTGTTTGCCTGAATGGCACTCTTGCCTCTGCGTCAGACTGCTGCACTTTTTCAGCTCCATTCCAATACTCTTCCTAGTGTTTCACTTTGAACTGAAGAACATGAGTATTTGAATGCACACCCTTTTAAAAAAACTGAGTCACATCAGGTCACAGTGACTTGGCTATAGATGGCTACATAAAACAGTGCAATTGGCACAGATCTATCATAAACAACATGGTAGTGATTTTGAATGAAAATTTGGAAGCCTGCTGAAAGACGAACACGGAGATGTAGCTTTTCAGTTCTCAATCTCACTCTTCATGCTGGCAAAGCACATGAAAACTCTTTGTTTGAAAGCAAGAGAATTCCTCCATCTCTCATTTATACCCACTTTCATGGCATTCTCATGCTGACTTCCTTCTCTGTTTATTCTCAGTTTAGTGGTATGACAGCCTCTGGTGTTCCATCCCAACAGCAAATCTTATTTTTAAAGGGCCTTAGTTCTCAAGAATTACACTGCAAGATTCATGTATCTTCATCAGAAGTTATTTTTTAAAAATAGCTGGCCAACCTGGGGTTGCAGATATTTCTGTCAGTACCAAGATTTTACTTCAACTCTTTTAAGCAATGCTGAGAGGCTTCCAGCTCCCACTTTGTCCCAGCTGAGCCCTGAAGAGGACAGAACTGAAAGTATCAGTGTGGCCCTGTGGAAGCAATTCATGCAGAAAGCAAGGGGGATGAGGCATGATGTTTTTCTCCAATTTTACCCTAGGATAAATTCACTGACTTGAATGGAGTCACCCTGGAGTAGAATTAATATAATACAGTGATAAATCAGGCCTACTGATTCACTGACAGTGCCCCTGTAGGACCCTCTTGAGCAGGCTGCCTACTGAACACTGCTCACAGCATTGTCTTCCCAAGCACTGTGCCGTGCCATTTCCACAGACAAATTGTTTCCTGATGCAGCAGAGACTGATCTCCATGCTTCCTGCTCAGTTAATGCATTATAACCACATTGTTTTGCACTGGTTGCCCTCAAATTTGTGTGCAAAAGGATTTTTGAGTCAAACACATAGCCCTTAGCTGTGGCAAATCTATGTGGAGTTTTGACTCCTGAAGCATCCAAAGATCACAGGAGTTACAGATGTAAGATGTATTTCCCAAACTACTTTTATGATTTGATTATTTGAGAAGCCAGGAGAGAAAAGATGGATCAGACTACTGGAGCCAAGAATGCTTTCTAAGGAGGCTATAATAGCCAAACTCCTGGCCTTGAAGTCTAAGGTAGCAAAGGATGCCCCAAGGAAATATTTATACACTTCCTTGCCTTATTTTAACTCCTCAAAACTTTTTGTCCTTTTTATTTTCAGCCAGATACTAAATCCAAGAGGCATCTTTAGACAGTGAAAAATTATGTCTGGTCATAATTGCTTGGTAATTAGCTGCTCTCAGCAGCAGCAAGCCAAATAATAAACCTTTCTTCCAGTATATCTAGTCATTGTTTTGATGATATCTTTCCAACTCAAGGCTTCTCATTTCTGGCCAATGTCAAAAATGCCACAGGGCTGGGACAATGTGAAATTAAAATCAGACTCCTTTTTGGAGGAAAAAGACCTTAAGAAAAGTGCAACAATCAGGACTATTCCAGACTTCTTTCAACAATTCCAAGAGACCTTTGCTGGTGGAAACATTATCGTTTTCTCCTGGATGTCACTAGATTATGTGGTGTCCCAGGCAAAGCTACAATGAGAAAAATCAAAACTTACATTCAACAGACTTATTTCATATCTGCTCCATACATCCTATCAATACTTAGAGAAGGAAAGCAAGCTGAGGATGAAATACAGACTCTAATCTCTGCAAACTCTGCAACTGTAAGAAGACAACAAAGAAGCTGGGGTTGTTAACCTCAGTATCCCACCTAGTCACTAGATACAGGCATTGTTTCAGACAGAGTCCATATGACATCACACACATCTGCTGTAGCATAAGCAGAGTCACTGCCTACCAACCACTGACTGTATTGACTGCTTATCCACAGATCTTAACAGGATGCTCAGGGACTACCATAACAGCAGACGTTTACATTCCAGATGCATTTAGATTTTGTTAAAGTCCACCCTCTCTCTCTAATCATAGGTGCCTGCTGCTTTTATAGGATGAAGTCTCTTCCATCATAGGAAAACATGGCTAGTTGTCAACAATCTTCAAGAAATCCTCAGGAATGTCAAAATCAGAGAAGTATTGGTCAAAAACCTGCAAGATGCTCTGTCCTAAAAGGCAGAAAAGTACAGGCACTTCTAATAGAAAAAGGAGTAGTTCCAAAATATCTACAGCTGTTGTCTCCCATGCATCTGTCCCATCTTGTCTAAGAGGAGTAGTATGTTTCCCTTCCCTCTTCACTTTTGCTGAGGAAATGATATTTGATGGAGTTGTGAATTGGCTATCAATTTACCTAGGCTCAGTCCAGATATCCCTTCCCACTCAGGGGCAGGAAAGTCCATCAAGAGAACGTGGAATACTGTTAAGGAATGTGAGCAAATATGCACTAAGTATTTTGAACCTCTTCCAGAGCCCTTTACAACACGTATTTTGAAGGTTCTGCAGATCATCTGGTATATGCTTCCTTCTGTTTATAAAACAAAGTAGCCTTCACAATCCAGGGAAGGCAGAAGACCAGGTTAAAAAAGAAAGCTCAGAATAACTAGAGGTCTCATGTATTTATGTTAGACTTCAGTGCTAGCCATGGTCTCCACATGAAAAAGACAAACAAGCACACTGACAAATTAACCAAGCTTGAAGGTATAATGAATTGAAAAGTTCTCTGAATTGTAAATGAGACCTGGGGATCAGGTTCTATTCCATGAAACACCTCAGAAACCTCATCCAAGTAAGTGAAGTAGTACAGACAGTAATACGGTGCAGGACTGTGCGGACTGTCTCTTCCCTGGGGAATTTTCCCACCCTTTGGGCTTGAATCTTTGACTTCAGCATTAAAAATGCTGTCTTCTTGTAAGTTCAGTCATTTAACCTTCTCACTCCTATACCGTTCACTTTCTTGAAGAAACAGCTTCAGCCATGAGAACACAGTATCCTGGACAGCCTGACCTGTACTCATTGAAATCCTCAACTTCCTTACACAGAGACAGGTGCCTAAAACACTGAGGGATAGCCTACCTTAAATAACCACAGTCCTTCTGAGATCGCTCAAATGGGATGCCCCTCACATTTTAGTTTACAGCTTTAGCTTCACAATTTAAGGTCAGTTCTGGTTTAACAGCACCTACAGTAAGGAGGAGGAAAAGAAGTCTACATAGCACTGTATTTCCTCAGACTAAAGGTGCAATGCATTGCATAATTCCTTGTGGTTGCCACAACTCCCAATACCTTAGGGAGGCCTTCCTGGATGGCTGCTAGTCTGAGATAACCAGCAGGCACTTCACATACTCTGCTTATCCTCATCTTGGTGGCAGGATTTGTTCATTACACCATTTTGACTTTACACATCTTCATATCACCAGCGTGACGGAGAGGCATCATTCCTTCTAATTACCATTTCCATCTGATACAGATTTGGTGCAAATTGCAAATACTCTTCTTAAGTTATATCAGTAGAGAACTGGTGATCTTCCAGCAAGGCTTCTTTACTCCCAAGCTTAATATTGTGTGATAAACTGTGATCTTTAATATTTTTTTGTAACTCGGTATTACTAGTTAAAATCAAAGCTGTTGGTATACCATAGATTTGCAAGGGAACTGCATCTACATGACCCTGGAAGCCTTTTTAACATGATGTCGTGGAGTATACTTTGGCAGGCCACTGAAAACAAGTTCATTATACTCGCAAGATCACATAGTCAGCACAGCAGTGCTGAAATGTGGCAATGAATTCCTCTCATCGCGTAGAGATGATGATCAGCAATACCACCAATAGATAGGAAAAACCAACCAAGTCTTCCTAGTCAGTGGATCTTACTTGTATTTAACACTGACACATACATAGCAATTTGCCTCTGTTCTACAGCAGCTGCAAACTATTAACTGTGACAATGAAGCTGATTTTTAAACCAACAAATATGACAGCTATTATGAAAGTTTTACCATTGTCACATGGTGTGCAGTCTTTAAATTCATCCCTTGTTGTGTGGCTGAACTTTTATTGAATTTTTTTTTTTCCAAGTTAAAAGAAGGTCATGCAAGGACAGAAAACCTCTTTGTCAATCAGACTATGCAGTGCACAAAACTCTTCCAGAACTCTCATAAGAGCCAAGACCAGCATATTATACTTAAAGCACAGTGTTCCAGAGATACTACAACTGCACTTGACAAATAAAAACATATTCCTTCTCATTCCCTATTGCTTATTTCCACCCCCAAAATGCCATCATCTTTGCTGGGTTCCCAGAAAATCTAGCACTGAGTGATCTCTTTGCCAGCTAAATGAGTTTTCAACACACAAGAAACTTTCAGCATTATACCCATGACCCAAAGCACACACCTTTGTGTTATCACACTGCCAGACACAAATCGTACAAAACCCAGCTGACAAAGAGCCGTACCGAGAAGAAAACGAAGGGTTTAGCTTCTTCTGGCAGAGAAATACTTACAGCAGGATATCATACAAAATGTCTCACATCATGCACAATTAAACTGTGGCCAAATTACTCTGTAAAAATAGAGATGTAGCATTTAGGTAATTTTCTTTTTTTCTCTTACTAGCCCAGTGACACTAGACAACAAATTTTTTAATGCTAGAAGCCCTTAGAACTATTCAACAGAAGATCTGATTCCTCTTGGTTTCTATTTCCATTCATCTTCTTTCTCACCTCATCATATGAGCTACCCTTCTCCTTCAAAAGAACTGTGCAGAAACCCACAAGAGGGCACGATCAGGCAGAGAAGGGGGTGAGCCTCACTATTTTACATAACAAAATCATATGCATCAAAACACACGCAACTTCCCAAGTGTCTGAGGTTAGTTATCCTTCATGTCCTGACAAGTTACACCCACCTTTCCCAGAGGAACTAACTCACTCCTAACAAGTACCAGACTTCTGTTAAAACAGCAAATAAAGTAGGACCACCTACCACCCAATCCTGCAAACACTTACTGGTAGACAATCCTGCATGCCTCCTGCCATACACAACCTTGGAGTCTCTGCTGGTCTGCCTGTCTTACTGAGTGCCATATCTCCAGTAAACACTCCCAGAGTTCTGCTCTATTGCTAGGTCAAAACCAGCCCAGTTCTGCAACCTGTTTACAGTCAACCTCCAACAATGACTTATGATGGAATAACTCATAAGAATGAAACACAAGTTTGGATTTCAGGATAAGGCACCCGGTCAACATGTGGGAGGCATTTATGGCTCTGTGAGACCTACATTAAAAAAACCAAAATCTTCAAATCAGACAGTGTTTCCCTATGAGAGGCCTGGTTTCCCATGTTTCAGTTTGCTCTTTCAGAAAGATTGGCAGGCTGAGATATCGGTCACTCTGTGAAAATGACAACATTCAATTAAAACAATAGCAATTTTCAAGTGATGTGTTTTTTTTCTTCCCCCCCCCCCTTTTTTATTTAATAGATGTATGACATTCCTAGACATTCTATTAATTAGCAAGCCCCAGGCAACACATTTGGTAAAACAGAACAATCTGGCCTTTGATTTTTATCCAGGCCTTACCCAAGATCACACGGAGGTAGCCAGGCTGTTGGTAGATCCCCCACACAGAGCACACACCCCCAGCATGCAGCTGTGCTAAGAACTGTATGTAAACCACTCTGAAGAATTCTCAATCTCCAGAGAGAACACGATTTATTAATTAATAAAAATGCTTGTTTTGGACTGGGTCAACAGAATCTGTTAAATGGACTTTACTAATCACTCCCAAATTTGTTTCTGTGTCCTTTTTTTTTTCCAGTTACCTGCTTCGACTTCACTTTAACAGCCATCCAGGTTGAAAAACATGTCCTGAACGTTTCCTATATTTCAGACGCAGGAATTCAAACAAGCTCATTACTTTCAAAATAAGGAGGCTATTAATATCCTGATGGGCATCTGAAATTAGCAGTATCACATGTTCTACACCTACATGACGGTTATCTAGGAAACTGGCATCCTTGTTACATCTTTTCTGGGCCGCTATAGTTGCCATCTACTAGGATGCTGGATGAAAAACACTGGCTCAACTGAAGACGTTGTAAGATGCCAGCTGAAACACTCAATCTTTTGATACTCCCACCTGCACTAATAATTTCTGGTTGCATTGGATAAAGATCTGTGAGTTCCTTCATGTTTAGGAATTTATTAAGGTAACCAAAACTTTGGAATCTTTCTTACTTGTATTATTCATTTCATCTCTAGACACTAATGGTCCTCTTACATTAAGGATAATTAGGGCCTTAGATGGGCTTTCAAAGACATTTCCACATTTTTCAGTGATGTAGCTGTAACCAAAACAAAATCCAAAGGGAAAAGGGGAGGACTATTCAATCTTGAAAGCAGCCAAACTGTCTGGAGGAGATACATTTTGAAGGTTTTATTGGTGGCCCTCAGAGAAAGACAGCTATGACCTGAGCTTGAAGGCTAGCAAGGACTATGTGGGTTTGTGTGGGAGGGGGCTAAATCTCATTTGTAAATGCCAAGTTATTAGCCCTGACATTTGAGAATAGATACTGCATTGTGTCAACGATGAGAGCAACCTGAGTTTTCTTGTTAGTAGCAATGATTCATTCTTTCCCACTCCACTATTGTTCCCATTTACCTGGCAAAGAGAATTACTTCTTATGTGTTTCCAATTGCTGATATCTGGAGAGACTATTCACATGAGAACAAGCACAGAAGAAACACACCAAACAGGCAGAGTTCCAGGAAGAGCATTAGTGGATCTCTGAAAGTGTATATTATTACCAAGTGGCATTTTCCCCCTCCTCTGCTCCTCTTTGCACCTGAGAAAACCCTGATTCTCTTCTGCTTTACAAACAGCTTCCAATTTCCCTTTCTTTCAATTCAGGATTGCTCTCAAACTCATACTTTCAAAAATATTTGCAATGTCCTAAATCAAGGATTTCAAAGTTCTAAATTACTACGAGTAGCCATACTTAGAATCATAGAATCAACCAGATTGGAAGAGACCTCCAAGATCATCCAGCCCAACCTAGCACCCAGCCCTATCCAGTCATCTAGATCATGGCACTAAATGCCTCATGCAGTCTTTTCTTGAACACCTCCAGGGATGGTGACTCCACCACCTCCCTGGGCAGCCTATTCCAATGGCAAATCACTCTCTCTGGGAAGAACTTCCTCCTACCATCCAGTCTAGAGCAACCAGCCTTGGACTTTCCACTAGAATCTCACTTTATTGCACAAGAGTAGCTATGCCCACAACTGGCCTCCTATGCCACTCGGAAACCACACAAGGGGTCTCAGCCACTTATCCCCACAGAAGCACCTTTTTTTTCTTTAGTTGTCTTAAAGCCATGAAATATCAGGACAACAACCAGGAGTAAATCAAGACTCAATCTTCTACACAAGAGTTGTCTCTCTAAGAGCCTGTTTTATAACATGCTCGGATACTGCACTGAGAGTCTCTGTCACTTGGCAAAGTGCAAAACCAACACTTCTCAGGCTGCCTCCCCTCCTCCCCAGCAGACTGTGACACTGGAAGACAGGCTTGATCCCTTGCAAATGTGAAGCGGTAGAGCTGCATTGACGTCAGTGATGATACTTCTCTCTCTTACAACCACCAATCCATCCCTCCCACTTTTACAAATGCCCCTGAGGGGATGACATGAAACACAAAGCTTGGAAAAGTACAGAACTAGGACTTGGGAACAGCCCATGGCACAGATTAGGGGACAGTAGCCATAAAGAATTTGAATCCAGATGTGAAATTCCCCAAGGCCAGGACTATTCAAATCCTATCTTGCCTGTGAAGCAAACAAGCTAAATTAACTATTGGGTCAACCTTGTCCATAAGACACAGCTTTCTGGGAGCAACTCCACCCAAAGATCTGTGGGAGCTACTTACTTTGGGGCATGCAAGCAGCTATATATCTGCCAAAAGGTTGAATCACATACCACCCTTCATGCAGCCAGCCAGCTCTGCAGTGGGCAGAGCAGGCAAGCTGACTGACACACTGGGGTTTGCTCTGTGCAAATAGCTCTTGTGCCCAGTGAGCACGGAAACCACAGCTGTAACTTTTCCAGTGGAGCAGAAGGTGTCATGTCCAGAGACAACAGAGGGCACTCAACTGACCTCAAACAAACAAAGCTTAAGTGGAATGCGGTATCCTCAATTCCAACTTGGGTTTCAAGTGACTAAGTGAAGAGAGGCATGAAATTCATATTGAGTCCCCAAGCTATTATGTGCCTACTGCATAGAGCTACATCTCTCTCTCAGCTGCCACAGCCAACCATAAAGGTAGCTGGGCTTTGGCCATGCAGAATTCCCACAGATTTCAACGGGAATTTCAGTGTTCCAGTCTGGACTCCAAGAATGCATTGCTGGACCCAGAGCTCTGACGGCTGGAGCCGCACTCAATATCAGTGTCTGGCAACACCCATTTGTAAAACAGTGACTCATTCACAGGCGCAACTTTAGAGAGACAGACAGGATGCCTTTAATCATACATTTCCATTTTGTTAACAAAGCTCAGTAAAGCCAGATGAGCATCCAGGATGATAATAGTTGGTATTAATCTAATAACTGCAGTGATCCACTGCCGCAGTAGGAATAGTTTCATACCCTACAGAATGCATTGTTTTAATTTGATTCAAGAACATAGCAAGTAAGGGACTCCTGAGGCTAAGGAGAAAATAATTCTTTAAATGCCCACAAATTTTATGTAGAAACATGCTTGTGTTTTGTTGTTTTTTTTCTGAAAATCAGAGGCAGGAAAGTTAATTGCAGAAATTAATTTGAAATAGAACATCTTCCAAAGTACCTAAGTAACCTAGGAGTCTGAGACATGAGATAAGTTGTTGTTAGCACTTTTTGTTCATTGAAAACAAGGAAGCAAGTGGTTTGTGTTATAGACTGCATGAAGGTGACACTTAATTCAGGCAGATATTAAGTGCAAGGTGTTCATTTGTCATGGCTGCACAGCCCTTCCCAATGACCGTTTCCATTCACACACACACACTTCTATGCCTTTTTCTTCTTACATTAGCACACATCAAGCCTGAGGTCTGACAGAAAGAATGTGAAAGCAGATTGTTGCAGTTGGAGTTTGGCAATGAATTTTTATTCAAGTTTGGCTTTTGTTTTTGTTCTTTTTCAAAAAGAATGGGCAGCCTTTTTGTCAGCATTTTTGCAGATCATAATGTCTAGCTATCCCTTCTAAGAAATTCATGGTGTGCTTTCATGGCAGATTTGCAAATAGATGCAATTCCCTCTGCAATTGCTCTAAGATGTCCAGATAGAATCTACTTCCAATCCTAAAGTCATCTAACTGCAGCCCTGTAATTCAGGTGGACTCACCCACACACAAATGATGGCTACATGGCTTCCCATTCAGTGCCAGCTTTAACCCAGCCAGCTTGGTGCGTGGAGAGATTGAGCTCATATCTGCCTGCCACATTCTCAATAGACATACCTTCAGTGACTCAAAAGTTAGGAGTAGAAATGCAGGATGAATCTTCTGTAATATGCTCACAGTTCAGTAAAGGCTCACTAGTTTGAAGAGCCTGTCTGAGCATGGTGGCTTCTGGATTGGTATGATTATTCTACTTTTTGTACTAGAACTCCTCCTCATTGATACTTTCACAACTGCCACTGCGCCCTGCTACACTAAGAAGGCTGAGTGCTCTCCCGCTCAGAGGTATTTGCTCCCTCAGAATTTGCCTCAACCTGAAAATACAAAACAAACATACACGCTTTCCCTAATTTAATTTCCCAGATTCTGTAAGATGACAGGTCCCCAGGGAAAACCAGCACTTCACAAAGTATTACTGAACTGATGAGAAAGACTTAAAATCAACATTGCAGTCTGAAAGCCCTTTGGTTAAGGTCATGGCTATCAGCCAAACCATGAGATTTCATACAGCTGCATCAGTCTTAAACATGAAATAAACAACAGATGCTTTGATAGAATCAAAACTTTATACAATGCACACAAATCCTATCGCTCTGTCATCCTAGACTAAAAAGTACAAGACAGAACTAAAAACTGCTTCACTGCTTCATCTCCAGCCTCAGTCTCCTGTGCTGTTCCACCATATCTCTTTGTTACTCTATAGCTACTTTCCACTCATCATTTTTATAGCAAAACTTGGATAGCCAGGTTAATGCACTAAATTAAGTGGAAACCACCTGCTTGAAGATAGGCAGCACTTTTATTCTCAGCTTGCATCAGAAGTGCAAACAGAGAAAATTTATATAAGCCAAACATTTACTAACCCTTCCAAATAGTTTTCTGTTTTCTCTGCCACTGTCTACACACATTCTGGATAGAAGTTCCCTCCCTCATAACAGAACTTCATCATGGTTGCATTCTGTGATTTAAACAAAACAAACAAAAAACCCTATTTGACATTTAAATTACAATTCACCTAATTTTGTTGTTTGAAGACCCTAAGAGGCCATCATTTACCAAGCAAAACTGTTTTTTCAGAAGCATATTTGTCTAGATCCATCACTGTCCACACTAGTATCTGTAGTTCATTTATTACTCATATTGTTAAATCCTAGGGATAATTTGTCCAGGATTATACAACGCTTGTAGTTGGGCAACACCAACCTGTCAACACTTCCCTCTCCTTTACACAGAAACTCTTCCACCATGAAGAGTGCAGCCTCAATACATATTCCATCTTTTGCATCACATATTCCACCTTTTGCATAACTTTGTCCATTAAGCTTCTAAAATTCACTTAAATTTGAGTTTGTAATTTCCAAGTAAATCTTAGACAGAGCCTTTAGCAGCTCATCCAATTCAGTCAAATTCTTTTATTTTTGGGACCAGAAATGGTGTTAAGACACGGTGGTTTCCATGTCTTCTTACTGTGTTTCCTTCTGCATTTCTTGATTTCAGTCAGATACTACTTTCCTATCCACCTGGGCAGCAAGGTAGTATCAGTTCTTGCTGCAGCAGCATAAAAGTAGAATAGAATAGAATCAACCAGTAACATTCATTCTGTCTTGCATGGTAACAGTATACAAAAAGGTTGGAAAATCTGTGTAAAGTCCTTAAATACATTTTCTATCTACTTATTCTTCATATTGTCTGAGGAAGAAATGTGGGAAAAAAACCCACAATATCAAAAACTGGTCATATCCTACAACCACATACTTACTGGTAGAGAAAAGTAACAATATTGCCTTCTTCCTTTACTATCCTATTTAGCTCTTTCTCCTGCCTCAATCAATAATAAAAGACCTATGACGATCAAAGCATGAAGTATGTGACACGTTTATAGTCCAGGTGCTATACACTGATCTTCCATGTATGAGTATGTCCTCCTCCATTGCATAGTCTAAGACATTTAGACTATGACTAGCTCACCAAAGAAACTTTCTCTTTACCCAGCTCCTGGCTTAGCAATTACAATCACTCAGCATTTGTGAGCAGTTTGTCACATGTAGCACATTGTCTATACGCAGCACTATAAGGCGAGTAGCATACACTGCTTCTCACTTATTTTCATAAGCTGAAACTAATGAATGTCATTTCATATGACAGGGGTAAGAACACAGATGGAAGCCATTAAGTGAAAATGGGAGCAGTACATGAGCTGTATTTTCAGTCAGCTGTTTCATTGCCCAAGGCATACACACGCACACTCAGTTTCCTCTCTCAGGTCCAGTCCTGCTCTGCCTCTACCACTGTCACTCAGAAGTCTATACCATTAATCCAGCTTTATAGTGTTACAGAGAAGAGGTTTGGGCTCAAACATCCTACCAGCACTGAAAGCCTTCCTGTTTTATCAAAACTTGACATTTAAAGCTTTCTGAGCACACATGCATTCAGGATAAGATAACAATTAATACAACAAAATTACCTTAGACTACGCTCAGAAATCTCTTCCAACTCAAAAACAGAAGTCCACACACTCAATCCACAAGTCCCAGACTACATATTCCACCAACAGACATCTTTGTTACATCTCCTGGAGGCCAAATACAAAATTTGTCCTAACCAGGAGGAATAAAAGCATATAATTGATGTTTGCTTCAAATGCCATCTTACTGGTCTTCATTTTCTGTGACAGTACCCAGGCCCACGAACAGTTATCCAGAAAGCTTCTGCTGAGCTCAGTTTCTGGGATAGCTCTCCCTCGCTTAACCCTGAACTTTTCACATACACATGAAGATAAACACCCAAAGTTCTACACACACTAAAACTTAGGCAAACACATTTTGTGCCAGAGGGCATAGGCCAATAACCTGCAAAGATCCACACCCACGCAGAATTGCGCAATGGACCACACATATTTTGGAGAATGCCATTTGCCTATCACTAAGAATTATCAAGCACCAGTCATTTCCAGAAACAGTTTGCTGGTCTCAACAGATCAGTTACACTGCATTTATTTTCGCTCTAAGCGACACCTTCCATGCCAGTCATTTATACCAATTTGGGAGCTCACCCAGATCCTTCCCTTACCCTTTTCCAGGTCCTCAAGCTCAACAACATTTAATTCACCAAGTGGAACT
This sequence comes from Tricholaema leucomelas, assembly GCA_013400475.1. Lineage (NCBI taxonomy): Eukaryota > Metazoa > Chordata > Aves > Piciformes > Lybiidae > Tricholaema lacrymosa > Tricholaema leucomelas. The sequence continues at coordinate 265,840 of WAAF01019565.1, forward strand.
CCTCTGGCTCTTCTCTGCAATCCTAATTTCAACTTTATCCTGATGAGCTGCCAGAGGCCTAGAGAGCCTACTCCACAGGGATCCCAAATTCCACAGTCCACTGCAGCCCAACACCACACGACAGCAAATCTTTCAAAAGACTCCATAAAACATCATCAGAGATCTGATACTTCAAAATGTGAGCTCATACATCTGTTGTAACATATTCAACATGCTCACTGTAAGCTGGACACTCAGCTAATGCACAGACCTCTTCCAAATCAGAGCTCTGCAAAGACTGACTGCTAGGTACCTTGCTGGTGCCTTGGGCTTCAGTTCTGATCCACTGGTTGGCAAGTGGATTGAGCCAAGATACACCAGCACACCGTGCAAGTGCCACAGAAGAACTTTCCTCTTAGTTCCAGCACTTGCACAGTAAGTGACACACCATTTAACAGATGCCTCGAGTGATTCTTTCAGAATAAATACGAAGAATATAAGTGGATTGCCAGGAAGTAGCTCCTGAACTCATCCAGAATATTAAATTACAATGTATTTTGCAGGTTTTCAACTGCCATTGGAAAGGTCTAACAAACAATCCGATTAATCTCAAAACAATAACAGCCTTTAATCTAACATATATCAGCAAATTCCTGTTTCTCCCTTTTCTAACAAAAATAACAACACTGTAGTTGCCAGTGCATTAATAAGATCCTATTTCTGCTCCAGAGACTGAATTGAACCTTTGTTCTTCACAGCAAAGGATTAAGAAGGTTGCTATTTTGGTAATGAGATGTGGAGAGGTACTTACTTTGCAGCTGAGATCCAGGCTGGATGCCTGAGAAAAGAATAAATTCCGTTACCTCAGATGAACTTTATTCTTATAATCAGTATATCAGACCCTGTTGGTGTGATACATATAATTAACAATAAAGAAAGAGACTACTCATGAATAATTACAACTTAATAGAGTGTTTAAGCTCATTTACAAAATATGCTGTGTATTGCAGATGAAGACATGAGTGTAGATTTTGCAGTTGCAACACATACACACGTAAGGAATTAAACATAAATTTACTTACTTTCTAAGTAGTTTCTTGGTCAGCTGCTTCTTTTTTTCATGCTACTTCTAATTTTTTCTGGATATCTCACCTCTTCTAACAGCACATCATGGAGAAAAACTGTCAGAAAGTGGCACAAGAAGAAAAAAAGTGTCAGAAAAACAGCACATGGACAGGGACAAATGAGAGAACATTTTGAAAAGAAGGTCAAATCACAGGACACAGATCCAAGTGCTGAGGCACCAACTCAGTGCCCAAGATGATTGAGAAAACTGTTTGTGAGGCTGGAAAAGGAAGCAGTGACCTGTGAAAATGAAAGCAACTTCACGAAAACATTAGTCATATAAAAAATATGTTGTTTATAGTTATCATAACAACATTTTATTAAACAAACATGTTTGGTATATAAAGTTGTTGCAAGTAAAACAGCCAAAGGACTAGGGTATGTAAGGTAGTGTGGTTAGAACCTGGCACCACTTTATAATTACATAGAGATCAACTTTTTGCACTTAGAAATGGAAATGTCTGGGGTTCACATCAGAGGAGGTCTACATTTCCAAATGAAAAGTATTATTGTGACAAAATCTAGGAGCATCTTCAGATATGACAAATGCAAACAGAAGTGAAGGCAAACAGAGCTTCAACATTCCACTTGCATCCTGCCCATCAGCTGTTGACAAGAAAACGTACTTTGAAAATATGAGAAAAATTAAAATATTTACAAACTGTAATCTCCAGGGTATTTCAAACAGATTTCTAAAGATCCACCACGATGCAAAGCAACACCAGAAACAGGCAGAAAGAACAGTTAGAAAGAAACTAGTGCATGGGTCATTGCTGATATCCCCTGGGCATGCTGTTTACCTCTGATGGAACTTTCTTATCTTTCCTTCTCTAATGAACAGCAAGAATACAAAAATAAAAATCCACAGGAGTTCAGATATCTCAGGCAGCAAGGGTGCCAGATTTCCTAGGAAAACAAATCTTATGCAGTCAAGCTTTGCCTGCCAGCATGATCACATGCATATTACCCCTTCAATAATTTTTTGACACAATCACCAATTCCAACCATATCTGATAAAAGCAGACACTTCAAAACCAATTCCATTCCTAACACAATGCAGGAAAAAAAGCTGGATGGCCTTAATACTGCTCTCAATAAATGAAAGGCTTCAGTGTGAACACAACCTACTAGGCTTCAGAGAATCCACTAGTATTAATCTGTCAGGAATTTCCTAGCCACTGGAAAAGCTCAATTGGAGTTTGTGCCTTGTTAGAAAACCAGAGAATCCAGTGCCATAGGAAATGAGACTTTATTTATTCCCAGCTCAGAGAATCACAGATTTTCAAAATGAGTAACGCAGAAAAGAAATGGTGCTCACAAGTTTACACTTACAGGTAACACTTTAATCAGACACTGAAGGAACTGGGCTCAATGTGGGTATGACAGAGCAATATTTTTTAGCCTCTAAGGTGAGTGAGGTCAGAAAGTACAAATAAACAGCCCTCATTCTTCGGTCTACAGAACATGTTGATTTCCTCCAGCAGGTTAACTAAACAAAATATCTATTTACAGCAGAGAAAAAAAAAAAAAGATGAAGTCCTTCAAGGACTGCCATCTGAGTATCACTGTGAAGTTCATAGAATCACAGAATCAACCAGGTTGGAAGAGATCTCCAAGATCATCCAGTCCTACCTAGAACCCAGCCCTATCCAGTCATCTAGACCACGGCACTAAGTGCCCCATCCAGTCTTCTCTTGAACACCTCCAGAGATGCTGACTCCACCACCTCCCTGGGCAGCTCATTCCAATGGCAAATCATTCTCTCTGTCAAGAACTTCCTCCTAACATTCAGCCTATACTTCCCTTGGCACAACTTGAGACATCATAAATGATCAACATTTATTCTCTCCAGAAGTATCATCACTGCAAATAACTACAGATTATAAAAGTACTTTCTGAGTACTCTGAGTACTTCAAGAATTTTCAGCATGATTTAATTTTCCTATCATAATAGAAATGTAATCCAAGTGATAACTTTCACTAAAAAGGCTTAAAGACCCTCACCCTGGAGCTTGATCCACATTGGTGTGAGTCTAACCAATCTCAAAGACAGATACACTTACAGAAAACAAGATTCAGTCCATGCAAAACTGGAGACTCTAAATTGGAAAATGTTGCATATACATCTCCAAAATTTAGCTATTCGGACACCTAATAGAAATTCTTTGAACTGATCTCTAGGAGGAACAGGCACTGTGATTGAAAATTAAATTCTGAATGTGGCAATTTCATTAAGAGAAAAAGGCATATTTGAAAATTAAATGCAGACATTTTGGCTACCATATTAGTGTAAGGAATTCAAGCACAAAAAAGTGCATTCCGTGCTCTCTGCTGACTGACTATGCCTTACCCATGCAGCCTGTAGACAATGAATGGACTGAATTCACAGATTCAGGAGGAGAGAGATGCTTTAACATCTGCAGTTTCTAAAAGTACAATCTGTGTTCTGATGGATGGATACATGAATACACACACACACACATACGTTTTTTCTTTTACAAGTCTTTTTACATTCACCCAAAATGCTTTGTCACTGTGTGTAATTCAGCTACAGAATCAGGCATTTCTATACAATAGCCTTCCATGTTTTAGTTATATATTAGCTCAGACCTGAAGATTTCATAGAATTGTTAAAAAAAGTATGCCTCTGATGGATGGATACATGAATACACACACACAGAGGTTTTTCTTTTACAAGTCTTTTTACAATCACCTGAAATGCTTTGTCACTGTGTGTAATTCAGCTACAGAATCAGGCATTTCTATACAATAGCCTTCCATGTTTTAGTTATATATTAGCTCAGACTTGAAGATTTCATAGAATTGTAAATAAAAATATGCATTTAAATTAAATGGTTCCATCAATAGCAGTCTCTCTGTAGCACAGTTAGGCAGACCTCTCAAATCCCTCTTTCCACGATATGTAGGGTAATGCCATATTTAAGTTAAAAGAGAATATTCCTGGTGTGTCATTCTAGGAATCAGGGAAAGACCCAGGATTCCAGACACTAGCTAGAGGCTATACTTTACAGAAAAAAGCAAGTTGGACATATAAGAACCAGGGCATTTCTCTGGTTTTGTGACCTTTCATAAAAGCTGCAGAGGCAATGTGCTAGCATTTATAGGGTCACAGAGGAAGAGGGACAGACAAAGCATTGGGTACTCTGGGCACTTGCAGTAGTTTGGGAGACTGGCAGGAGGCATCCGAGTTCCTTCCGCCCTTGAACAGTCACAGTAAAATCAACAGGTGTTAGAAGTGCCCAGACTTGATGAAAATGAAGCTATGGTTGTCTCAACTTGGGCAACCAGACTTAGAAACAATTTTGCAAACAGGCCCTGGAGGGAAATGAAGGTTAGAGAGAAGCTGTCCTAGCTCCCAGGCCCCACACAGAGGCAGCTCTTTGACTGTAGGACTTCTTTTTCTCTTCACTTCCCCTAGCCTTCTGCAGTGAGGTGGGGCCAGAGGGAGGCATTTTCAGCCTTCAGAGGACCTTTATACTGTATTAAAAATATGGTTTCTTTAATGTTTCCTTTTTCAAAAGTAGTAATATAAACTAACTGAGTATGCTCTTAGGAAAGCTTTTGGCAAGGGTATGGGACAACCCTGTGCCAAACCTCATCTTTGGCATGAAGAAATAAACAGACTGTGGTTCTGCATAAAGACAAAACTTTTGGAAGGTCTTTAGAATATTTCTCATAATGAAAGAGTGGGGGGTAGTTTTCTTGAAATTCAGAATATTCTTCAGAATATGAATCCAACATTTAAATGTTTTGGTCTCTCTGATTATGAACTGAACACCTTCATTTAAAAAAAAATATATCATTTAATTGAAATAATTAAATGATGAACGATGGATATGCTTTGATTTGGAAAAATCTTCAGTAAGGCTATTTACATGCTATTTCATCTGTCTGTAGCACAGAAACATATTGTGTCAGATAGGAATGAAACTATTCTCCTCACTCGATATTACAGAAAGGGAAGCTGAGATTGAAAGATCATGTGCTCTGTCTGTCAAAGACTACAAAGGATCCACTGCCCAGAAGAGCAGTGCCAAGTTAGTTCCCTCTAGACTCCGGTTATTGAGCCCTGTGCTTCCCGTTCAGGGTATCTGAACAAGAATATTGTCAAATATATAGGAAAGAAAGACCCAATATTGGATTTTATTTCTGCATGCTCCCAGTCATTCTCCATTGTAAACTGAATGGCAATTGAAAGATTATAGAGAGGATTCACAGAATCACAGAATCAGTCAGGTTTGGAAGGGACCACAAGGATCATTCAGTTCCAACCCCCTTACCAGGGGCAGGGACGCTGTACCCTAGATCAGGCTGGCCAGAGCCTCATCCAGCCTGGCCTTAAACACCTTCAGGGATGGGGCCTGAACTGCCTCCCTGGGCAACCCATTCCAGGGTCTCACCACTTTCACGGTGAAGAACTTCGTCCTCACATCCAGTGTGAACCTACCCATCTCCAGCTTCACTTCATAATTCAGAATAAAAGCAATCACAAGTTTTCAGAAATTTCAGTTAAAGGGTTCTAATGGTGAGAGTTCTCATTAACATCAGAGCAAAAAGCACAAGTCAGCTAAAAGGAGCCAACACCTCTGCATCATTTTGGTTTACTACCTGAAACACAACTGCTTTAGTGTAGTGATCACTCACTCCCATTTAACAAATGAGGTTTATCACATGTAGATCTGAAACACAGTTAACTGGAGATTAAGTATCAAAAAGGCTACTATGCTTTGCCAATACACACAGAATCATGCTGGATTGCCCAGTATATCATGTGTGTTCTTAAAAGAAGCAAAATACTTTAAGAACATTTTAATAGTGTTCCTTTCTGATTCTGGGTGGAAAGGATGGTTGCTCTCTTCCTTTTCAGGATTAATTCTTCTCAGTACATTTCTAAAGCCTACTTAGTTTTGTTTAACTCCAGCCTTATAAACGCTTTGTGTGTTTCTCTCTCAAACCTCTATAAGCACTTTTACATCTGTCCTTCCAACATGGATTTTGCTGTATTGTCCCTTTCTGTTCTCTCAGAAATTAAGTTGCTTTGCCTACAATTTGGAAAACTTCTCCTGTACACACCCAAGCAAGCAGCACAAAGGTTTCAGAATTAAAAACCTATGAAAAATGAATGAGGAAATTCCTTGCTCACAAAGCTTTTAAAGCTCTCTGGTCACTTCAGCAGGTATCTCTGTAGGGGATTTATTCATACCAAATCTTCAGCTTTTCTCTGCAGTAATGACAATAGCAAAAAAAATGTTTAAATATAGATGCCAAAATTCTGATGTCACCACAGGACTGTTTGAGCTGCAGCTGGGACCTGCCTCGATGTAGACTTCGACATCAGTTTGTCACTTTGAGAAAAAGGACATCTCAGCTGCACAGCCCTCCAGTACAGCTACATAGTTGACATTTTTTCAAGCACATCACTGCAAGAAGCAGCGGTTAAACCCAAAGCTTCAAGAATTTCACTAAAGAATGTACCAGTATCTGGTTATGTAAAGTTCTTTGGTTAAAGAATACATAAACTCCAAATACCTCTGGGGCTTGTGGGTTGAATTTTTGGGGGTTTTGAATTGAGGAATTTAAGTCACATCTTACTGCAAGAAAAGAGAAGGCAAAAACAACTGAGAAATGGTATTAGTCCACTAAAAGCTCAGAGCCATATGCTGTCATGCCACAATAATAAATAAGAGCTTTCCATAAGAGAAAGACGGGCGGTGACCTCCTTTCCACTAATTATCACAAAGCTATTTTGCCGCATTTTCATAAATACTTTCCTATCTTCACACTTAGTGTGCTTTGTCCCAGTAGCTCCCCTCATTATCTCAGCCTCAGGCTGATAACTGATCATTCCAAGTTCAGCTGTATGTCCAAAGGCTTCCGAGAGTTAAGTACTTCACATGCACAAAGAGGGCAGGATTTTCTTAAAATAATTCATTGCACTGTCTATAGATGTGATGCTACCATATAGAATAGGGCAAGATAGGGTTCTGTAAGTTAAAGATGCATATAGAAACATTTTAGGCATTACTGGAGATGTATTTTCTGCAAGTAGCACTATTTTTAAAAGGGGTTAAGAGAAATTAACAAAACAACATTGTGGAAGTAGCTGACCTGTTGAGAGGTGTAACATGAAGATGGAATGAAACCAGGAGCTCAAGACAGCTGTGGAGCACATTAAGAAGCAGGACACTGAGAATCAAGCTGGATTAATATAACAAAACCAGAGAAGAGGTTCAGTTGTGAAGAATTTCTCCTGCACATGCAAGAAACCTCAAGGCAGTATTTGCAAGTAAGCACGCACTAGTTGATGAAGAATTCCACGTCCTGATTCAAGTTAATGAAAGGACTTTACTGACTAGACTCCACATCACGCAATGAAAAGCCCAAGCCCTACAGCGCATTCTGACCCCAGCAGAGGCAAGCAAATTCTACTCCTAACAATAAAAGTGCTGCTGGTGTTCAAAGGAAATACAAATGTAAAACAGGTGTTTCCTTCACAAATGCTTGCTGGGGAAAGCCTCGTGGCCCATCACACACATGCACTGAAATACACAGGCAATTCAGACATCCACTGGGCAAACGCCTTCAAGGTAAAATGCGCACACACATTAGCTCTGAGTGGTACATCTTGTGTTCACTCCACTGACCTTGATCTCATCCATCGATACTTAATGTAGCCCAGCACAGCAACTGAATTCTTTACTTACTAAATACACAAGGTGGATAAATTTTGGCTTTTTAAAAAAAATCCATAGAAGATAAATTCGTCATTTTTCAAGATGAAAAATTGTACTTTATGCAAACTTCTTTTCTTAGCAAGCAATTGAAATCACATTTTTAATATCTTTCTCTTCCATTTAATAAGAAAGAAAAAAAAAATTAAAATCAGCAGATGTTTCGTGGATGAGCTACGTTGTTTATTATTTTCCTGAGATGTCTAAAACACGAAACTCATTTAACCCCTAGAGGAATGACACAAAAGTGACATGATGTGCATCAGGCATCAAATAATGGTCACTCCTGCTGCTCCTTAGACATCTGGGACTTAATTTGCAATTATTTGCATTTATAGAGCAAAGTATACAATAGAAATGGGAACACATCTCCTAAGTTGATGCAGAATTAATTTTCAAAGGGTGACATGCACCATAAATCCTATTGCGTGATTACTATAAACATGCAAACAAAAGAATGAGGAACAGTGTTGTCTGCTAATGGATGTTCAGTTATGAATTCGAATTGTTACAACATGTGATTAATTTACATGTTCAAATTAAGTCTTCATTTTGCATGTTTAATTATGAGGTATTTAAAAGCACGGATGGGTGTGCTTGATCATAAGCAGCATGTAGGGAAAAGCTTGGCACTTTCAATTTGCTTGTCCTGGTCTAAAATGTTCTCATTACATCATGGAATGAAAAAGTTATAAAAAGGAATGTCTCTGTTCCCAGCTAACAATGCACACAAGTCAGGGGCTCTCCTCTTACTAATATTTCCCATAAGGATGTGCATCAGAGCGACAAGTAAATGATAGAAGGAATCTGTGAAAACAACAATGTGTCTTTGGAGAGTTCAGTAGTACACATACTGTGGATACCATCATTTAATTGCATTTTAGAGTTCCCTCACTTCCAAAAACTTCAGAAAACCCCAAGTTTCAATGGAATTTCCATTTCATGCCTCTGTGACATGGATGAACAGCTCTAGGGACTATGCTACAATTTTCCTACAATTTTCACAAACCCTATGAGGAGAGGCTGAGGGAGCTGGGGTTGTTTAGCCTGTAGAAGAGGAGGCTCAGGGCTGACCTCATTGCTGTCTACAACTACCTGAGGGAGGTTGTAGCCAAGTGGGGCTTGGTCTCTTCTGCCAGACAACCAGCAATAGAACAAGGGGACACAGTCTCAAGTTGTGCAGGGGGAAGTAAAGGCTGGATGTTAGGAGGAAGTTCTTCACAGAGAAAGTGATTTGCCATTGGAATGGGCTGCCCAAGGAGGTGGTGGAGTCACCGTCCCTGGGGGTGTTCAGGAAAAGACTGGATGAGGCACTTAGTGCCATGGTCTAGTTGACTGGATAGGTCTGGGTGCTAGGTTGGACTGGATGATCTTGGAGGTCTCTTCCAACCTGACTGATTCTATTCTATTCCTAGTAAAGCACAGGGGTCCGACTGCAAAGGAGGGCTTAGGGATTTCAAATAACTGGTTTTTCAGGTCAGATGTCAAGCCAAACAGTTGGAAAAAAACATCGGTTCAAACTGAACCAAATTCACAAGTTTTTCCGGGTTTCCACACCAAAACTTCCCCACCCAGCACACTCTACTTTATTTAACATGAAATACTCCCTCTGTCTCAAGGAGCATTTTTGGAAAAGGTAAATATTTGGCAAATGAAAACATATAAGGCAAGGGAATGCAAGACAAGATGTACAAAATTGTTGCAAAAGAATTGTTCTGACTTTTTACATTACAGCTCACTCCTTTGCTATATTGAAGGAATTTCTTTCCATTGTGTTGACTATTACAGGGCTTGCCCCAAAGCAAAGATAAGCTTTCAAAGTGAGTACCTTTAACATCAGATTGGAGAGTTATTATTACTCTATTTCTCACTGACTTTCAACTATTATTGAAAGAGTTTGTATGGACTGACTTACTGAACCATTTCCATTTTGAAATGATCCAAAGAGTTATTGCTAGGATACTCATATGAGGAGCTAGGGACCCAAATTCAAATCCCTGTCTTGATCTGACAGAATGTGAATTTGAACTCTGGTTTGACTTTGTGTGATGAGATACAAGAGAACTGGGAGATAGATAGGCTCTCACCCCTTGGCTGGAAGTGGTTCATTTTGCATGAAGTGCTAGTGTCCATTGTCAAGACTGAGAGAACATCTTCAGATGTGACCATGAAGTCAGGTGATTAGCACAATTCCCTAGCAGAGAGGGTATCAGCCCCACAGTACCACAGGCTGTGGGGCTGATGTTTCTCTGAAGCAGAAGAGTGTAAAGACGAACCACTGAGAACACATTGTTGTAGACCTCACTGCTGTTAATTGCACAATTCCTGTGCTAAGAGGAGGTAGAAGAGAAACAAACCCCTGGCGAGGTCTGCCTCCTCATCATCACCGGTATTTTTCATAGATTAAATTTTCTACTAGATAAGGATCAAGTTACCCAAAATAATTTGATCAATGCCAGAAGTGACCTTTTATTAACAGTAGATCTTTTTTTCTCTTATAGTCCTAGATGGTATACACACTCTTTCGAAACAGAATAGTTCTTTGAGCAGGAATATCTTGCCATCTAGGAAAGCAAAAATCCAGGTAAATACAATACCAAGTTCTTCTAGATTAAACTTATAAGATTTATGAATAGAGTCAGCTGCACATATACTCATGGCAGTATACATATTTGAAAATGCTTTACACAGGAAGCTTCAAAGCACTGAAGCTCAGATCAGCTGCTCAATTTTCAGAAAGGTCCAGGAGAAAATCCTGGCATACAGCAGCCTTCACATCATTCACGCTACAATCCATGGCCTTTCCTGCATCTTGACGCTATTTGCACAAGGGAGCTGCTGGACAAGCCAAAATGCAGTTTAAAACGTCTGAATTAATGAAGGCTGGCAGTGGGATTAGTGAGCAAATATTGTAGGAATAGATCTTAGTAGGAATATTATTTTCTAATATGACAATATTGAACATTTTTTATTAGAAACATGGTGGCCGTCAGGGACCAGGAGGTCATCATGCCCCTGTACTCAGCACATCTCAAGCACTGTGTTCAGTTCTCAGCCTCTCACTACAAGAAGGACATTGAAGTGCTGGAGTGTGTCCAGAGAAGGGCAACAAGGCTTGCAGAGGGCCTGGAGCACATGGCCTACAAGGAGCATCTGAGGGAGGAGCTGGGATTACACAGTACACACAGTATCACCAAGGTTGGAAGAGACCTCACAGATCAGCAAGTCCAACCCTTTACCACAATGCTCAAGGCTAGATCATGGCACAAGTGCCACGTCCAATCCTGCCTTGAACAGCTCCAGGGACGGTGACTCCACCACCTCCCTGGGCAGCCCATTCCAGTAGCCAATGACTCTCTCAGTGAAGAACTTTCTCCTCACCCCAAGCCTAAATTTCCCCTGGCGTAGCTTGAGGCTGTGTCCTCTTGTTCTGGTAATGATTGTTCAGTCTAGAGAAGAGAAGACTGAGGGGAGCTCTCCACAACTACCTGAAGGGAGGATGGAGCAAGGAAGAGGCCAGCCTCTTCTTGATGGCAAGCAACAGTACTAGAGGAAATGGTTTCAAGCTGCAGAAGGGGAGGTTTAGGCTGGATATTAGGAAATTTCTTCACAGGGAGGATTATTAAACACCGTAATGGTCTGCCTAGGGCAGTGGTGGGGTCACCATCCCTGGAGGTGTTTAAGCAGTGGTGTGGTCCTGGCATTCAGTGCTGGGTCAAGGGTTGTACTGGATGATCTTTGAGGTCTCTTCCAACTAGATGTTTTCTGTGTGATTCTGTGATTTTCAGGTAATACTAGTCCCTCGCATTTGCCAAGTAACTGGATGAATCAAAGCAATCCTTGCCCCAGCTGGTGTTCCCACCTCTGCTTTACCTACCACAGAACCCAGTAACGGCTAGGGGCATAATCTGCAGCAGCCAATACAAGATCAGAAGTCTGCAGAATTTCAGCTGCTGCTGAAGAATCACAAACAGCTTCAGTCAACAATCTACATTCAGAATTTACTGCATAAAGTCAGGCAAGCTATTAGGGTAACCAGCAACAACAATTACATTAGTTATAATATCACACTGGTACAATCTTGTTCCACGCTACCTTACTCAGCATCATCTGAAAATGATGTTGCCTCTCATTGAACTGTGGCACCCTGACCTCTCAAAAAACCAAAAGAGATCATGAGAATGCTTTAAAGTGCAGCTGTATGACTCAAAGCCAGAGCAATACGTTCAGCAAGCATTGCAAGATCTCTAGCTTGCACAGCATTACCATGGGAGGGCTTTAGTTGGAGCTTTTAAATATTAGCTAAGGGAAAGGGCTGTTCATATAATTTCAGCACAACTCTTCATTCATTCCATTTAGATTTTTAACAGTTTCATTGCTCTTGTTCAATTAGGGGATCATCAGAGAATTGCAATTTTCTGGACATTTTCAAACATTTCACATATGTTTGTGTCAGAATTGTGGTGGGTCATACGACACACAGCTGTGTTAACATATTTAGGCTTTGGATACTTACAAGCTCTTGCACTCTAGAGTATCATTTTTTCACTTGTTTACATTTGAGAATTACTGGATTTTTGTTGGTTTTTCTAACCACAAGGTTAGAATTTATGGGAAAAAATTAAGCAATAAATAGGTACAGTGTCTTACCTTCATTTTTCTTGTCCTGTCTGCCAGCAGAAGGATTAGAGAGATAAAGCTGGTTTTCTTCTGTAAAACTGCAACTATTCCAGTCACAAGCTCACAAACACTCCTTTTCGTGTCAACTATACTTCGACCACACAAGTGCGGTTTACAGATTATGGGAGTTACAAAAACATACAGCAAAGAACTCTCAGCAGCCTCTTTTATGTATCAGCAGGAAAAGCTTCCAAGGGACCTCTCCATCCTTACAGTGCTGAAAAACTTCCAGGGAAAATCTTTCTGGATACCGATAATCTCATTAACTCAGGGAAAGCTCTACTCTCAGCTAATTGTTTCATTATGGGAAAGTTCATAAACACAAAACATTGACCTTTTCCTGCTTAAATTCTGATAACAAGTCTGTGCCAGCAGATCACAGACACTTTTCATCACTTAATCACACACATTAATATAACCCATAACTCTTTCTAAAGGTGCACGACAGTAACCTTAGATAAACTAAATGTGCAGTATCTTATGTGAGACTATTTTGCTCTTTTGTAACTCAGCAGCTTTTTTTGAAATGCCAACAGTCTCAAATTTACAAAATAATTTCTTCAGTAGAATTGTTGAAATTGATCTGATAAAACCAAGAAGAGTTAGTCAGTTGTTTGCAGATGGTTTAATGGACAGTTCTTCAAAATCAGCAGTGTGAAGTGCTGTGCTGGTTTGAAGTTAAGTGGAATATTTTAATGAGAGAAATTAGATCATTGGTTGTAAAAAGAAGATAAAGATGACGTCTACATCATTCATTGGTTTGCTGAGTGGGATAAAAAGTCAAAACATAAATAATGTTCAGACACTTTCTCCTGGGACATTGTCCCATTCACTTCTCTCTGTCTGGACTTTATGTCACTTGATCTAATCACTTTCTTTTAACCTCGGCCTGCTCTGACACCTCACTTCTGATGATAACGATATTCTGAGATAAAAAGGGACTTGGAAACAGAGAAGAGGGGCTTAGCCTTGAGCCTTTTTGGGCAGTTTGCTTTGCCTGGGAGGGATTCAGGAATTCTATATTATTTCTAACTTGTATATAATTGTAAATACTTGTATATATATTGTGTGTATGTACTTGCAAATTTTGAAGTGCTGTAAATATAGCTTCCTCTTACTTTGATAACCATCTGAGTTAGTCTGGGTGACTCCAAATAGTGGGGAGGGGAGGTTCCTAATCCATTGTAAGTGTGGAGAAACAATGACAAACTAAGGTTGTAGAACCAGGAAGGGTAGGCCTGTCACATGCAGTACCATTGCATAAGTGCTCAGTATAGATTAAGTAAAAGAATACATTTCACCTGTCCTTTAGCTGCTGCTACAGATGTTTAACAGGTGTTAGCTTACACGTGCCACTCTCAGCTCAGACACACGTCGGCAAGCAAAAATATAAAAAAAAATCACATTCAAACGCCATCCTTCAATACAATTTCATTCAAAGAAGACCAAGCCTACAGAGGAAGCTGTGATACAGTCTGTATGAGTAACTCATTGATGTCTTTCTCTTGCCCTTAAGGTACTCGCCCGGCATAAATATTCCCTTGCCAGAGAAAGTAACAGTTCTGAAGAGTTGATAAAAACTAGGACATTCTGTTCCTTGTGGAGGACATTGCCAGACAGATCCAAACCCTACGAGGAGAGGCTGAGGGAACTGGGGTTGTTTAGCCTGGAGAAGAGGAGACTCAGGGCTGACCTCATTGCTGTCTACAACTACCTGAAGGGAGGCTGTAGGCGGGTCAGGGTTTGTCTCTTCTCCCAGGCAACCAGCAATAGAACAAGGGGACACAGTCTCAAGTTGTGCCGGGGGAGGTATAGGCTGGATGTTAGGAGGAAGTTCTTCACAGAGGGAGTGAATGCCCAGGGAGGTGGTGGAGTCACTGTCCCTGGAGGTGTTCAAGAAAAGACTGGATGAGGCACTTAGTGCTATGGTCTAGTTGACTGGATAGGGCTGGGTGCTAGGTTGGACTGGATGATCTTGGAAGTCTCTTCCAACCTGGTTGATTCTATTCTATTATATTCTATTCTTCATTTTAAATGGGAATAGAAGCACGGCACCTCAAAGTTTCCTGCAAGAAGGAAATTCCAGTACTTTCAGTTTTAGTAAAATAATTTAATATCAAGTTGATTTTTTTCCCCAAAAGTTACACTGGACAACAAAGTGCCTCAGGGGAATCCTGAGATTGCCCCAAGACTTCAAAGAACTCCACCTGGGAGCAGGCTGTACCTAGTCAAGGCAGAGTTTCAATATCCCCAGTAGAACTCTTCCTGCTACAAACTCCGCTGGTTTCACACACAGCCAGTTTTAATGCAGTTTACATTCCCAATCTTGCTTGGAGTTTGTTCACATACATGAATCAGAGTATACATTTGGAGTCTTTTTTTTTTCCCCAAAATACAGCCTTGCTTGCCATTTTGTTTCCCATCTCCTAGGCAGCACTGTCTGCCTCTGCAAAGAATCAGATGTTAAGCAGGTACCATCAACAGACATGTATTTTTTCTGAGCCAGTGAAGAAGTCAGTCTAGTATTCCCTTCACCCTCAGTGGTAACTGATGACTTCAATAAAATAAAACAGTCCTCTACATTGATATGAATCCAGACTGAACAGGTTCCCTGACAAGCACAAAGGTCCATCAAGATCAACTCTTTACCACCAGATAGTGCCTCAGCACAGAAATGTGTTTATGATATCTTATATTTTTTTTACTACCAACTCCGCTTCCTGGTCAAACCACTACTTACATTAAAGTATTTATTAAAAACAATAAAATAAAAAGGCCTATCCAGTCCAAGCTATAATGCTCAAGATCATTTATTAGCAACTTGCAGTATCAAACACGCTGCACTTCTTACCCTAATCCAAGAGGATAGCAAGAAAAGCACAACTAGCTAAATCACTTCAGCACATATTTTCTGATCCTCTACCTAGCATTATGTCTCTATTATTACTACAGCTACCACCCACCACAGATTAGGTTCTGATGGTCCTGCATTGATAGAATTCCCTTCACACCTCAGCTCTTTAGTTGCATTGACTTTGCTTCTGCTTTGCTCTCTTACTTCATTGTCAGAAAAGGTCCAGATGCCTCCTCTGATTCTGTACAGAGAAGAAAAGAGTATCTTCACCTAGTAACAGGACCCCAGTCAACAACTGAAAAAAGCCAGGAGCCGACAGGAAAAGAGCCTGGAGTCAATAGGCACAAGAAACCAAGACACAGAGGAAGGAGGGACCAGAGAGGCCCGAGCAGTAAGAGCATGATGAACATAGTTGTAGACCAAATTAATTGTAGCACAATCCAGAATGACTAGCTTCTGTTCAGAAAGAACAAAAACACTTGTCACAGTAAAGGCTGATGGAAGACATTAAATATTTGCTTCCCTAGTAGTTCTACCCTGCATTCACCATTGAACAAGGAAACAATGTGACTGCAAATGGAGAACAGGACCACAGATGGGAAGCAATGATGGAAGAAGCTGTAAACAGAAGGGATGTGTCCAAAAGAAAGCTTTTCTGTTCAGAAATGGGTCATTCTCCGAAAGTATTTGAAAGCCCTGCAGCACGCTGAAATGATTTTACTCGTCTCAGAAATGTCTAATGGTCTGTACAAAACACGGGACTTTCTGAGGCTATTGCGGGTCACATAGTATCATTCCCATCCACTTTGAACAAGTGAAATTTACCAATTTTATTTTTTTTTTTAAAGCATGGATAATGCAAATACCAGAAATGTACCTTTGGGTACAAAACAAGTGTCCAAACTCATCCTTTTCTATCCTACATTAATGCCATATTCAAGATTCTTTTCTATACTACCCTCTAGCCAAGTGCAAGATTAACTCAGTTATCAACATAGGTGAAAAGGTTTGGAACAACCATCTGTCTAGAGACTGCAAGAGTAGCCACAGCTTGCATAGTCAGTGTACAATTTTACTTTGCCTTCAGGAATACAGCCTACTGGAATCAGTGATTAGAAACAAATTAGTCTGGATTTTGCAAGCTGTTCTCTCAACTGAAGATTACAAGTCTTTACAATGTAGTCAAGACTGCCAATCAACATTCTCCTCTGTGATTCATCTTCACAGAACTGCATAATTCTCACCAAGATTCACCTGATCTTGGAAAGCAAGGATTCTGGTTTTTTCACCTGAAAGGCATAGCAATTAGTGTACCATCCACAATGGAGGAACAAAGGCAAGCCATAAACCACCATCTCTTATTAACAGTCGGCAGTAGTTCAGAGGCCAAGTACCAAGCACTTCCTTTGAGTTAAATGACTCAATTACAAGTCACCACAGCTACAGAGGAAATCAGCCAACACACGGGTAAAGAGGCGGTTGGCATTGCTCGCAGCCTCGTCGTACCAGCTGCACTGCAGCTTCCTTCCCTCCTGCCTGCAGCCTATGCCTCTAGGAGGCGCTAGGGAACCGCAGTCCAGGGCAGCAGGAGCACTTGCAAAAGCGGCCACGGCCATAAAGACGCTTTTCACATGTTGTTCTTCATCTGCTCTCCACGAGGAGATGATTTATTTCTGTGGTAGGGAGCTACTCAAAGGAAAGCCTCAACACATCCTAACAAGGATAAATGTGACATATGTGTTATGTCAGCCACCACCCATTAGAAGGCCCATTTCCTAGAACTGACATAGATGCAAGTATTTTCTGCAAAACAGTCAGTGTGTTGACACCTCCTCTGATATCATGGAGGTCACTGTGAACTAGGAAATGCAACTTCCACAGATCTTTATGTTTAGTCTCATTTTTCAAGCCATTATTCATGGAACATGTCACATCACATCAGGCTATATCATGCTGTCAGTCTGATACATGTATCATGTGATATGCATCCTCCTCTTCAGTACTCTAGACCAAATATTTCTTCAGAGTCTTGATTCGTCATGACATTCAGCCACTACAGCCATAAAATAGATCTCCACAGACAGTAATTCACACTCCACAGTGAACCAGTAGTGCTCATTCCCTGCAAATCCATATACTGGTGAGAGGTAGGACTAACCCTCTTTCCCTCACATAGGATGAGTAGTAAAGCTCCATCTTTGTTCCACTGAAGTGATCTGGTGCAGAACTGGAGTAATACAGTGGTGAGTCAAGCTCACTATGCTTGCCCATGGAGTATTTAATTGTGTTCTTTTTGTTTGTGGTTCATGCACATAATCTAAAAGGTCATTCCACACTGAAAGCAGTTGTTTTGCCTTTTCTAATGGAAAAACAATTCCCCATCTAACAATCCATAACAATAAAAATAAGAACAACAAAACCCCACCCACATGAAAGAACCAGCCAGCAAGAACGTCCCATTGCACAACAGCTCCCCATCTCATAGAGGCAAACCCTCCCTAGTTCTCCCTAGATATCTGTTCAAGCAGGGCTATAAAGCATGCCCTGAAGGTGAACAGCTCTCAAAGTTCTTGGTCTTTTGCTTGATCCAAGCAATTACTGTGACTCATTGTTTTTAATTCATGAGTGACTTTCATTTAAGGTCAGTATGACAGCAAGGTTGTCATGTTTGGACAGTGAATGATACACAGAAAACAGATGTTAACAGGTGTCCACATATTACTCTCAGTTGCCACTGGACTTACTGTTTACTGCACATTATGGTGCAAACAAAATTGGACTCTCAGATAATTAATTTGTTTTTAAAACGTTCACCTTCAGAACTGTTCTGTCGGAACTCTACTTTCATTGCAACTGGTGGTAGTCAGTAAAACTTCGTGGCTTTTTTGTAAAAAAGCTCAAACATGCATGAAACTTACAACTGAACTGAAAAATAGAAACATCTTCACTGAAAAACATCCTGACGTTTCTCGGTAGCTCTTAATAGCCATTTGTTTTGACAGTTCTCTTATGACTCTTCTTCTGGTTTGCTTTGTCTTTTAATCAAAAGCTAGTCCACAGTTTGTTTGGGTTTTTTTAAGGAAAAGACCTCATTTCTGTCAGTGAGACAGGAAGAAAAAGTCCCATTTTTTAATCAGATTAGGAGTAAAATTTAGGTATGTTTTTACCACTTCTCCCCAAGCCTTCCATTTATAATGCTACAGGAGAGAGAGAGACCAGAGTGAAGTCCAAACACAACATGGGACTTACTTTGTACCTGAATTCTGAAACACTGCTTGTTCACAGAATTCTGCAGTCCCTTCATGGCATGTTTCTTTCCCTTTCCTCTATCAAGGAATTATTTGCCATGACACAAATCAAACACCTGAACTCTTCACTGCAAATCAAAATTTAAGACATATTAAAGCATATAATTTGGGTTGTGATTTGCAATATTCATTAAGGGAACAGCCAATTCTGGCAAGGAAAAAAAAATGCTCTCAGCTACAATAATGAATACAGAGTTTGTTACAGCAAATATGTCTCATCCATAATGATCTGACAGTGGCTGCCTTTATAGGGTACCTTGTTTTGCTTTTCATATCAATAATTATATTATGTGACTCTAAACATCTGGCTGGCTGGCTCACTTGATGCATGTTAAAATCCTTCTGTCTGTGGATATGCATTGGAAGAGAAGCTATTGCAGGATCATGTAACAGATGTCAGGAGCGGTAATGATTTTTCAAAGTTGTGTGCTTTGCCAGGGCCAGGGAGGCACTCACTGTGGTCCCTTTCTGTCCTTAAAAGTTATGACTTAAATGCATGAGCTAGGCCTCCCAACACCAAACAAATACCCTCTTTGTGCCTTGGGGGAAGCTGTTGGAGAAGAGCACAGAGTCAATACCTGACTTAGCACTCACTGCATAGTGTCACCTTGTCACCTAACAGCAGAGAAAGAAATTCATCTGCGCATCATCCTGACAATTCCTGGCTACTATGACCACGCTGGGTTTTAACTTCACCACTTTACGTAGAGCTTCAGGCACGTGTCAGTCAGCCTTTTACTAGGTCACCCAGCCTAAAACACTACCATGTATCTGGGTGGCTTTTTTGCCTCTTGGTATTAAACAGACTTGAACTTCAGAGACTGATGGATATTTCTGTAAGTTGATTTGAAATTATGGCAAACTGTTTCTTCATATGCAGAGCTGCAGACTCTCACTGAGTCAACATGCAAAGTAATTTTAAAGCAAACATTATGAAGAAAGTCTGTCTCTCCCTTTTCCCCTTTCCTTATTTCCTAAACTTCAACTTACACTTTCAAAAAACCCTCTTTTGTTTGGTGTTTCAATATTTACTATGTGGTTTATCTGCTAGGCCTAGGACCAAAGCACAGGTTTGTGTAGCACCAGCATTTAAGTATTTCCTGATCTAAGGGCAAAATGTAAATTTGCAAACAGAGGCTACAAGTCAATCATTATGTTATTTGCTCTCGCAAGAACTGTTCTTTCTTAACATTGTCAAACTTGCCATAGCAACAATTCTAATTCTCTTCACATAGGGGAGCTATAAAATGAATAAGAAGGAAAGTGATCTCTCTCTCCTTTACAAGATGTCTTTTATGATATTTGCAAAACCATCATTTGTGTTTGTCTGAGGTTGAGATCAAGAAGAACTATGGGTGTTTGGCACTCAGTACCACCTCGCTTGTCTTACATGAGTCACTCCCTCAAAGGAGACAATGGCTGACATGTTTCCTACGGCCACTTTGCATGCATGGGCAACTTACAGGACATGGGCAGGGGGGGAGCACCCTTTGGACTCACATAGGTAGCTTAGAGCGCATGGCACAACAGGTCAGATCTACACTGGAACCTCAAAGACCCACAGCACTGAATTGACATATTGGGAGAAGAGATTGTTTGACTGGAACATACACCATTTATCTCTAAGGCAAGAGCAGAAGCCAGGAAGGAAAGTATGAGTCTCAGGATCACCAGTAGATCCCTACTCTGGCACCGACGGCCAGAAGTACTTGGGGCGATCAAGTAATTTTACAGTAGGAGATTTGAAGAGTTGGTATTTTCTTAAAGGCCAGTTTGTGGGTCACAGACTAAGAAATGGTTTATAGCTACTTGAGTCAAGATTTTTTTCCACATTAGTTTTTAAATGACACATGGCTTTTTGCAAATTCACAAGCTTCTGCCATAGTCTCTCTGATCGAAATCTCTACTGCTCCTCCATTATATTTTCCACTGCCTATTCCCCACTACTCCCTGTACCCTAAGGCCAAATTATACAAATGAATGTCTTGGGTTTTATGACATGGCCACTGTTGAGAAACGTTAACCCGAAGTCACATTAAGTTTTTTCTTGCTTCAAGTTCCCTCACAAAAATCAAAATACAGTCTAAGTTTTTCAAAAGCTCTGCTAAGATATGAAGATCTTCCAAATAAAGTCTAATGACTAATAAGACAAACCCAAAGCAATTTACGATTTTGCACAAAGAGCTGTGGAATTCATGAGATTACAATGTGGGTTTTTTTCATTATAGTTAACTCTGAAAGGTTGTGGCTGAACGTGTAGAGACAATATGAATTTAAACTCTCAACAAATGAAAATTGTCACTTGTCATGGACGAAATCATGGGAGCCTGATTCACTAGAGCTTAATGTTCAAAGGAAAAGTGTGCTAGTTTGAGCCTAGCTAGAATGTTTTGGTGAGAAGAATTAGATCATAGGCTGAGAAATGAAAACAATGGTGAGGTCTACTTCGCTCACAGTCTTGCTGAGATGTGTAAAGAAGAAAAGCAAAACAAAGGATAAAGTCACTTTGCTCTGCACTTTGCTTGGGCACTTCAGTCTGGGCTGCTCTCTCAGCTCTTTGCCTGCTGGAGAGCTGAGGCTGCTGGCTGAACTCCATCTTGTGTTCTAACCTCACCCTCCATTTGCTTTTGTGGCTGATTTACCTTTGCTTCTTAATTCTCTTGGCCAAACCTCCATTCTTCCTTGGGACTGAGGTAAGGTTGAGAGGGGTAGGGGGAAGGTGAGGGGTGGTTGAGAGCCCCTCCTGGGGACTCAGGTTTCTGGGAGGGGAG
>WAAF01019565.1:287313-302960 GCA_013400475.1 Tricholaema leucomelas
GGTGGGGAACACCCTAACCATCACAAAAAGGAATATTCTGAGTCCAGAAAGATTAAAAACAAAAAAGTATCCTGAGCAATCATCTGTCTATGAAACTGCATAAGGCCAAAGGACATATCATCTTGTCAACATTTGCAGGGCCACCTGACTTGGTTGTGTAAATCACTGATGTAAATTCACAATCCCTAACAGACACATATATGAAAATAAGTGTTTAGACACACACCTGTATATGCATCTGGACAGCAGTGCTACCAGGGATTTGGGTATGCAGTCAGAAAGCAACTAAAATGTCATGCACTAGCTATAACTGAACCTTGGCTTGTTCAGATGCACAATGCTGCTGAATCGAGCACATGTGCTGCCTACCATAGCCTTCTTATTACCCTGTTCTTAAACATGGTTTTCTTTAAAAGGTAGCTGAACTTCCTGGAAAGACTTTCCATTCCAGCCCTTACTCAGTGAGTAGCCCCACTGAAATCAGATTGATTTATATTTGCAAAGCAGAGCAAGACCATGTTTCAGCTCTGAAATCAAGAAATACCTTCACAGAGAATCTGATCCTGCTTGCTTCATGCATGCAGACATCTTAGGAACAATGAAACCACCAATACAGCAAAGGCAAGAAGTTATCACTTGAAAAAGATTAGTAGGAAAGCACAGGAAAAGAAGTTTAGAAAATCCATTTCTAATGCTGAAGATATGAGACTATTGTATAATGTCATCAAGACTATTAAAATTAGCAACCAAAGACACTTGATATTCTCTAATCCAACTGCAGATTACTAGGTATAATTGCCAGTCTGTTATATAAGTCCAGAAAGAAGGCCGTAAAAGTTATCTCAGATCTTGAACACAGCTGAATTCTACTTAAGTATCAGGGGCAGTTGTTTTTCTCACGATCTCTACTAACAATAGGAAATATTTTCACAGGTTGCATTGGGTTGGAAAGGAGCCTCAAAGGTCATCTTATCCAACCTCACTGCAGTGAACAGGGACACTTCCAACTACATCAGGCTGCCCAGGGCCACATCAAGTGTGATTTTGAATATCTCCAGGAACAGGGCCTCATCCACATCCCTGGGAAACTTGTTTCAGTATTTTACTCCTCTCATTGTAAAGAACTTCCTCCTTATGTCCAGCCTAAATCTGCCCTGCTCCAGTTTAAAACCCTCACCCTATTGCTACAAGCCTTTCTAAACAGTCCTTCCACACTCCCAAAAGAAAATCCTGACCAGGAATCAAAGCTGGGCTGCAGCAGTGAGAGCACTAAATCCTAACCACTAGACCACCTCTGTTTCTTTTGAGCAGTTCACGTCAGTTCCTACCTACTTCATTGAAACTGCCTGTTTCCTCTGCTCTTCAGACCACACAATAGTGTAAGTAGAAGCTAGATGCAAGTCACCTTCCAGGATTCAGAAACACTGCAGTAGCAAACTTCATCCTGAAGGAAATTTTAACAGTTATATTACACATGCCATTCTTGCTGGTCATTACTATTTTGATATAGTACTCTGGAGTTAATCAGTTAAGAATTTTGTCTGGTCGCTGTCAGATAGGGATGTTCAATCAACAGCATTGCTGTTACAGTAAAGAGAAAATACTTATTCTTCCAGGATGAAGGCCATGAGGGTTTGAGTTGGTTTGGGATTGTTTCTTTTTAATTAAAAGTAAACCCCATCATATAAAGATGAGAAGTCAGTAATAAGTAATAATAATTCTTTTCCTCATTACTTCTTCACTGTGGTGTTTTCTGGGATATTCCACTTCACTACATTAGGGCAGTGTTGCTGTTTTCTCAATTTCAAAGCAGAACAACAATAATGACAGCAGCATCCAAAAAAAGTTTCTTATAATTGCCTAAATTGTATAACACCTTACTAGGATGTCAGGAAAACAGCCCAAGAATTTCACATTTTAAAACTAGGCATATCATCTGATATAGCAATTTTGAGCACATTTTCAGACTAGCCAGGGTTTACAAGCTTTCCCAATTCTAGTTTAGCCAGAAGTCTTTCATGGACCATCTGGTTCTAATGATACAAAGCTAGAATATTTGGTATCCTTTTCACTATGCTACATTAAATTAAAGCTTAAAATATCACTAAAGCAAAAACCATTCTTTTCATATTATGTTTTTTAAATTAAACATTAAGTATTTTGGCTAAGTATGTGTGTTTATTTTTTTAAAACTGTACAGCTTATACTATATGATACAGTCAGCAGAATCCTTAGTTCAGTTAGCCTTGCTTACTCCTGGGCCACAGCCCACTGAAGCAAAGGGAAGTGTTTCCATTGACATCAGTGGGCTCTAAATGAGGCTCCTACTGTGAGTGACACCACATCCTTACTCATCCTAAAACATGTATAAGGTTTCAATACTTCTCCCGAGAGAGAAGGTTCAAATTATGCTTACAGTAGCTCTTCCTAAATCAAGTAGTAAAAGGGCCCAACTGTGCATTCCACACACACTTGGTAACACAACTGAAATTCAGTGAAATCAAAATATTAAGGATGTGTTAAGAGGTTCTATAGCAGAGAGACATTGTGAATTATATAGTGTTTGTTATGCACTGGAGCTACATATAAAGAGACTTTTTGGGTGTGACTTTCACAAAGCCTGCAAGACTTTATCTACAGTAATTGTTGAAAAGCAATGGAGTCTTGAAAATCTCACTCTAGATATCACTTCTGAACTCAGCCAAAAGGCAGAAGCTGGAAGGGACCTCCACAGATCATATGCATTTACTCCAACTCCCTCCTAAAGCAGGCTCACCTAGATCAGGTTGCACAGGAACATGCCTTGGTGGGTTTTGAATCTCTCCAAGGAGACTCCACAACTCTCTAAGTAGCCTTTCCAGTGCCCTATTACTCTCAAAGTAAAGTTTTTCCTTAAGTTCAAGTGTTACCTTTTGTGTTCTAGTTTGTGCCTGCTGATCCTTGTCCCATCACTGAGCACCACTGAAAAGTGCTCAGCCCTATCCTCCTGACTGCCACCCTTTAGATACAAACATTTATAAGATCTCCTCTCAGTCTTCTCTTTTCCAGGTCAAAGAGACCCAGATCTCTCAGCCTCCCCTCACAAGAGAGATGCTCCAGTCCTCTAATCATCTTCATAGTCCTCCATTATACTCCTAGCAGTATACAAACTCTGCCAAGTTTCATAGCTCTCACAGCAAACCCAATAGCAAATATCCCATGTACTTCATTTGGGCTAACCAAGACACAGGTATTATTCAAAGGGGACATCATAACTGGTTTTGTTCTACACCCTTCCCCAAATCAAAATATGCTATGAGAGTAGATATTATTTTATTTCTCCTTTCTTTCTGCTTTTTTCTCCATGGTAGCTTCTGTGTTAGTATTACAAAATAGTTAGAACATATAGCCCCAAACCTGTAAATTCCTTACTGAGTCTCCTGAACAGGAGTTTTTCTGCAGAACAGAAGACTGAGAGAAGTCTGCATGAATTGGGTAATATGGAGTTACATGCTAACTGTTGTTATTGTTCTCAGAGAGTGCATTTAAGGTTTTGGGAACAAACAATAAAATGAACAGCTGAACAATTTTAATCATGGCCCAGTTCCTAGTTACAATTATTTTTAAGCTGTCTCACCATTAACTAGACTCTGATTTTTTTTTCCTCAATGAAAAAATGTTATGTAAAACTTAAAGAAACACAGTTTTTAAATGACAGTAAAAGTGTGTGTGCATATATATATAGAAAGAGAGAGGGAGAGACATAACATGCCATGACTTCTGCTCCTAGCCCAGCATTTCTGTATGAGTTTCACATAATTTTTAAAATGTTCCATTCTCTATATACTTCATGTACAAGCCAGTTCTCTAGGAAAATATGTTTTACTAAATAATTTAAGAGTGGCCTCTGAACTCTATGACTAGACAGAGAATATCAGATTTTGACCACAGACATGTCTGAGCAAAACTAGAATGCATACTCCTATGAAAGGCATATTTCATGCATTCTGTATTTCAAAGGGCTACAGCAGGGACTCACCAATTCAGAGTAAGATGACAGCTCACACAAGCAAATCAGAATGGGAGAATAAGATGGCAAAAGGACTTGAACAGATTCAGAGAGACTACTAACCAAGAATATGTTTAAGATCCCTTCATTCATTCATGGTTTGATTCAATTACTTCCACTGGAGTCAACAGGAAGACTTGTGGTCTTCAGCGTCTGTTATTGTGGCTCATTACTTGTGTTACAGTAGCACACTGAAGATTCAATTAAGCTCAAGCACTGTAATACCAGGTTCTACACAAACACCCACAGTGTCATAATCCTCTCTTACCAGATCTTGCATCAAGCGAAACCTTGAACCATGTAGGGTAAAAAAAATATGGCAAACAAAACATGGGAAATAATCCAAAGGGACCCCAAGGGATGGGTTACAAAAACAGTGAGTGTCAAAGCAAGGAAGACTGGTTGCCTGACTGTACCCAGTGCTCTGTTTACTATGCCATGCTGCCTGCTTGATTTTGAGTCAAACCCACACCGCACAAAACAAATCATTAGGTGAGGTAGAAACCTTATCTGTTAAATGCAATGAACAACTGTCACTGTTTTGTGTGATGTCACCTCATGCAGATTGCACGCACTGCAGTAAAACTACTTTGTGTGCAGAGGCACAAATCACTAGTGCTCCACTTGCAACTCTTGTTTTTAAGAGGAGTTCTGCAGGAAAATGTCATAAACAGAAACAGAATCACTCCAGAGGTTACCCATTTCCCCTCCTCCCACACTATGGCAGGCTCAGTTACAACCGTGTCATTCCTAACAGATGTTTGTCTCATCGGTTGATGGATGCTCCGAGCTATCATTAGGCAATCTCTTCAGACACTTCATCTCCCTTGCCATTAGAATTGTTTTCCTTACTTCTAATCAGAACCTTTTCTGCTACAGCTTATGCTAATTTTTCTCCTACCATGGCCTCTCTTCAGAACATCTTTAGGCTAATCAATACAAACATTCAAATATCTTGTTTTAAGTCATCTCATTGAATAACATTCAGTTTGAGATCCACTGTAGCCTTGGCCTAAAGTATTCTCATATAGGTTGCCCATCCTGTGTTTATAAGTGTCCTGGTTTGAGTGAGAACAGAACTAACTCTGCTCTGTGATTTTACTTTTCAGCTCAGTCTCTTCGAAGGAATTGCACTTTCTGAAGTCAATGGCACGTTTTTACAGGCAGTGCCTGCTTCTAGCAGTGATAACACTCAGTGTTTATAGTTAGTACCAAGGATTGGTATGCAGGCCAAGGTGACTGATAAATCTTATGTACCACTTGGGTACATGAGAGTAAAAGGTGCACCTGCAGGAAGGAGTGGACAGTTCAGGGAACCCTAAACTGAGCAACAAAGCATTCCATTCCATATACACCATATTCAGTATAAAGCTGAGAGATCATAAAGGTGAAGCTTGCTTATTCAGTGGCCTGCATCCAAGGAACAATCTGTCCATTCTGCCTTCAATCCCAATCCACAAGTTCCTGAATCCAGTTCCTGTCTCTTGCTGAGTCCAGTCTGGGGCTGCCCACAGCATGACAGTGATGTAATTGCCACCGAGGGGCTGGCTTCTATATTGGGGGATTTATAGATTTCATTTTATTGTTATTTTTTTCATTAAATTAGTTTTAGTTTTCCAATTTATAAGTTTCTCTCCCTTCTGCCCTTTCTCTACGTCTTTGGGAAGGGAGAGGGACTAAATGAGAGCATTGGTCACCCATTTTAATGGCCAGTCCAGCTCTTGTCAACAAGGTTGATTATTCCTCTCTAAGTGCAGGAACTTGCACTTGCTCATTAAACAGCCCTTGAAAATAATTTCTAAATATAATTTTGAATTACTTTGTGTATGTAGAGTTAATGTTAACTGCAAATTTTAGAAGCCTGTTCAATACCATCACGAAAGACACTGCTGGAAATCCTGAATACTGGAAGGCCTCAACACTTACTCAATACATCAAAGAATTGCTGAAAAGTACTAGTTAGGTAAAGTTAGTAACCCCATTTTGAACCCACTCTGTGGAAGTTTAATTGAGAATATTTGTCTTGATTTCTTATTACAATGTCATGCAATCATATAATCAGTCAGGGTTGGAAGGGACCACAAGGATCATCTAGTTCCAACCCCCTGCCGTGGGCAGGGACACCCTATCCTAGATCAGGCTGCCCAGAGCCTCATCCAGCCTGGCCTTAAACACCTCCAGGGACAGGGCCTCAACCACCCTCCTGGGCAACCCATTCCAGGCTCTCACCACTCTCACAGGGAAGAACTTCCTCCTCACATCCAGTCTGAACCTACCCATCTCCAGCTTCACTCCATTCCCCCTAGGCCTGTCACTCCCTGGTATACTGAAAAGTCCTTCCCCAGCTTTTTTGTAGGCCCCCTTCAGATACTGAAAGGTCACAATAAGATCACCTCAGAGCCTCCTCTTCTGCAGACTGAACAGCCCCAACTCTTTCAGTCTGTCCTCATAGCAGAGGTGCTGCAGCCCTTGATCAACCCAGTGGCCCTTCTCTGGACACGCTCCAGCATCTCCACATCCTTCTTGTAGTGGGAGCTCCAGAATGGGACACAGTACTCCAGCTGGGGTCTCATCAGAGCAGAGCAGAGGGGGAGAATCACCTCCCTCGACCTGCTGGCCACACTTCCCCTGATGCAGCCCAGGATCTGGTTGGCCCTCCAGGCTGCAAATGCACACTGCTGGCTCATGTTGAGCTTCTCATCCACCAGCACTCCCAAGTCCCTCTCCTCAGGGCTGCTCTCCAGCCACTCACTGCCCAGCCTGGATTTGTGCTTGGGATATTGCTAATGTCATATAAAGCAATAGCAAAGACCTTACTAAAATCAGGATAGATTTGCCACTTCTTCTGTACCCAGAGTCTACTGCTGTCTTGTAGATTAGCTTGACACATTTGACAACTGACATTGTTTCTTACTGTAATTCATATGTTGAATATTATTCAAATCTTTATCTTTTATGTGTTTAAAATTAGATTGTTTGTCATTTGTTTCAAAATTTTGAGGGGGTCAGAATTTTTAATCAGTCTTTCCTTTCTAATTCTTCTTTTTCCTAGTGACTATTTTCCCTTTCCTCACCTATGTTTATGAATTATCAATTACTAATTATTCTAGTGATATCAGTATCTCTAAAAGTGGTACATAAATTTCAGACACTCTGAAACAGTAAACTTAATTAAATACCATGCAGCTAAAACCTGCATCTTAACAAAAGCACACAGGCTCATATTGCAATTCCCAGAGCTATTTTGGTGCTTTACATAGCAGTGCTAAGTACCCCTTCAATAAAATCTCTTCTCATTTTTTAAACAACTGGGGTGAATTTAGTCTTAGACTCTGAGGAATTCTGAATTCTGTAGTGATTAAAAAAGGATTCGATTTTCACTTTCCAAACAGTACAGAACAGTGCAGAAATAGCTGCTGGATTACAGAAGCAGTGTAGATGCATCAGTGTAAAGTTGCATCTAAACTAATTAAAACTATTATTCTGCACAGCTAGTTATCCCAGACAATAATTATCAGTGCTCTCAAATGGCTTTTAAAGTTCTTCAAATAGAGTTCACATTTTTCTGCACAATGTGGCCTCACTGATTTCAGCCAGAACCAGATCAGATGCAAAATTAGCAATTTCTCCTGTTTATTGATCTTCCCCACCAGGATAAGACAATATGAAGCTAAAGTTCATCTAAGTATATTCTTGAAGACATAGAAATGTTGTTTAGACATTTGTATACAGCCTTGATATTGGATTAATGTTGTTTTGCTTAATTATGTAGTCCCAAGAAGTAAAAATTTCCTATCTGCCTTGTTAACCCCTACACCAAAACTGGAAAAAGAGTCATTAAGACATAGTCACAGTTATCCTGATCTTTGTCTTAGAATCATAAAATGCTCTGGGTTGGAAAGGACCTTTAAAGGTCATCTAGTCCACTCCCCCTGCAGCAAACATGGAAATGCCTAACTAGATGAGGTTGCTCAGAGCCCCAGCCAGCTTGGCCTTGAATGTCTCCAAGGACGGGGCTTCCATCACCTCCTTGGTCAACCTGTTTCAGTGTTCCACCACCCTCAAAGTAAAGAACTTTGTCTTAATGTCAGCCTGAAGCCTTCTCTTCTTCAGGTTGAATGACTCCAACTTGCTCAGCCTGTCTTTGTAGTAAAGGTGATCCAGCTCTCTGATAATTTTTGTGGCCCTCATCTGGACCCTCACCATCAGGTCCATGCCTTTCTTGTGTTGAAGCCCCCAGAGCTAAAGCTTATGGAACATTACACCATCTATTTTCTTGTGAAAGCAATTTGAAAGGTTCCTTCTTATTTCTTAGTGACTTTATATTTCCAAGAATAAACAAAAGCAGAGCTTGTTGTGACAACATAAATTATTGTCACACTGCATAGTAAGAACACTGAATGGGAATATTTAGGTGAAAATTGCCTTATTTTCTTTGTTATTTTTTAACTACTGATAAACACATCTATTGATTCACAGTTCTGTGAATCTTCTGACCACTACTTGCAACCTTTCAGTGTGAGGCCCAAACTACTTAATAGCACCCCCATAAGAACAGTTGTTTTCAAAATAAGAGATCATGGGATAAACTCTGGGCAGGAGGACAAACCTGTAAACAGTTTAGACAGTTCTTTATACAAAGATTGGTTGGAATATCAAACAAACTGCCAAAAGTTATGCAGCCACTAGTTAAAGTGACTTGAGTACATTAGTTCAGGGGAAAAAAAAAAGTTGGATTATGCTTTAGAAAAGAAAGAAACATTACAGTGCAGCCACTAATTTCTTTTTTTTTTCCCTCTCTGTTTTTCTCTGGGTTTTTTTGTCGAGATTACACATAGACTGTTTCACATAGTCAACAAACCAAACACACTACAATTAGCACACTTTCTTCTTTCATTTTCTATAATCTGCAAGAAAGTTTCCCATGATTATAGAAGAGTGACCACTGAGTGTCCTTTGCAAGCTTACATTTATATCTTAACTTGCTGAAGTAAACACAGTCCCTTTTTTTGGCTAAAGAATGCCTATCAGCACTTTAAAAAGAAATCTAAGCCTGAACAAACAGATGAGGGAGACAAGATAAAACCAGACATCTTAACAAGTGCAGAGATGACTAGATAATTCAATAGATACCTGGACAACAGAAAAACTGAAACAAAAAGCATCTCTTTCATCTGTTACACATTTCTGTTATATCCAATCCTTTTGCAATTCTACACAGTAGAAAAACTATCAGATACCAGAAATGGTTTGAGCAAGAAGAAGAATTACATGAAAAGTCAAATGCAAAATCATTTTCCACCAAACTTTTCTGTCATAATAAAACTGATAAAAACCTGGTTTTGTTGGAATAAAAGTGATTGCTGCAGATTGCCAGAAAGCTAAACCACCAAGACTCAACACAGAAAAGAAGAAAAAGTAAAAAATGAGATTTCATGAAGCTTCAAATATTTCATTGTGAAAGGAAAAAAATAAGAAGCCTCATAGATTCTGGTATCACTAAAGTTTCTTCAGCCACCCAAGCTGTCATCCTTGGTGCCTGGTGCCATAACCAGAATCAGTAACAATGATGAACACTGCTGTTCAAATAAGAAAGACAAAAGAAAGTGTATGAAGATATCAAACAGTCCCTTTCCAGGGCATGATTTTTTTTCCTGTGACATCAGTATATTTTTTTAAGTTCTCAAGGGATCAAGTTTCTGCAGTCTCCATTCAAAGATGCTTTTGTGACATAGGAATAACTAGAAAGTATATAGCTATAAACTAACAGTTAAAGTAACAGGGTTGATCAACATGAGCAATATCAGTAACTGCCACTGACCACATCATTGGGAAGACAGACATGGTCTTCTCCAGAGAACATGTCTTCGATACTTGTTAGGATCTTTAACCACCTCAGTATCTGCTGGATAAAAAAATGCAGCAGGACATAAGCAATCCAGCTATTTTCTGAAGTGTACTGGTGATAAATTCCTGACCTAGGTGTTTGAGGAGCCAGGGACGGTAGGTGGGTGGACCTAACATCTGCAAACAAGGAAGAACTGGTCGGAGACCTGAAGGCTGGGGACAGCCTTGATTGCAGTAGCCATGAAATGGTGAGATTCAGAATTTTGAGGGGAGGGAATAAGGCAAAAAGCATGGCCACAACACTAGGCTTCAGGAGAGCAGCCTTTGGCCTGTTCAGGAATGTATATAAGAGGCGGTAGCAGGGATAGGTGGACCCAGGAAAAATACAGAGACATTACACATGCAGCGTGCATGAGGTTAGCAAAGTCCAAGTCCACAAAGTAGGTGAACCTGGGAAAGGCAACAAGAACAACTTGTACATCAGCAGCAAAAGAAAAACTAGGCAAAATGTGGGCAAGCTGCTGAATGGAATAGGGTACACCGAAAAAGCCAGCATACCCATGTGATATAAAAGAAGAAATTTTTCAGTGAGTACAATCAATCACCAGAACAACCTCCCAAAGGACATGGTAGAGTCCTCATCCCTCGAAGTTTTCAAGAGACAGCTGAACAAGGTGTTAATCTCCTCTAGGCTACCTTTTCAAAAGGTTGAACCATATGTTCTTTAAAGGTGTATTCCAACATAGTTGGAAAGTTGGTTGTGCTGCCTTTGAAGGGATCTTAAAGAAAATGGGAGGAGGGGAACCACAAGAAAACAAAGCAGCCGCATGAGGTTCATAAAAAAGAGAGTGTAAAGGCCTGCATCTGGGAAGGGATAAGCCCATGCATCAGTACAGACTGGAGGCTGAATGGGTGTAAAGCAATTTTGCAGAGAAGTACCATGGGATCTTAGAGAAAAAGGAGTTGATTATGAGTCACCAGTGTGCCCTTATGGCAAAAAAACAACAGGCTTGGGGACTACATTTGGAAAGTGTTATCAGTAAGTCAAGGTAGGTGATATTTCCCCTCTACTCAGCACTGGTGAGACACATCTGGAATTCTGGGTGGGAGTTGGTCTCTTTTCCCAGACAACCAGCAACAGAACAAGGGGACACAGTCTCAAGTTGTGCCGGGAGAAGTACGGGCTGGATGTTAGGAGGAAGTTGTTGCCAGAGAGAGTGATTGGCATTGGAATGGGCTGCCCAGGGAGGTGGTGGAGTTGCCATCCCTGGAGGTGTTCAAGAAAAGACTGGATGGGGCACTTAGTGCCATGGTCTAGTTGACTGGATGGGGCTGGGTGCTAGGTTGGACTGGATGATGTTGGAGGTCTCTTCCAACCTGGTTGATTCTATGTTTTTCTGTCCAATACAAGTGCAAGCAGAAACCAACAAAAAATGAAACACATGACAACCCACTTAAATATAAGCCTTCAGCTTTGCATCTATTCAAAACACAATTGGACATTGCCCCAGACAATCTGCTGGACTTGACTCTTCTTTGAACAAGGAGCCTGGAGTACAGGACATCCAGAGGTCCATTTTAACTTCAACCATTCTCTGATTCTATGCCCCAGATAAAGTTCTTGTGAAACATAAATTACCATACATCTTTCAAAAATGTTTTACTTTCCTCAGAATCCAGTGAAAATTAACATGAACAAAGCAAAACTCTCATTAGTACAGCCACAGGGATTAGTAAAGAACTCAGTATGAACAGGACAAACTCTGTCACGTAGCTGTAGTGGTATATTATTAGATGATGTTCCACATGAGAGATTTACTAGAAAGCTTTTGTTTTCCTGATCCAAACATTTATCATCATTTTAGACAAACATCTGAAGTTCATCTTTTGTAATGATAAATTATGGCTGGGTGAAACTTGTCTAGGCTTGCCCTTCACTTCATTCTTAGTGGCATTCCCTTGGTCTTTGAGGAACATGCAGTCAAATTTGGAAGTCTTCTTACAAAACGGTTTGTAAGAAAGCAGGACTATTTCTGAAAACAATGGGAAAGTCCAGTTGTTGGTTGTCTATTTGTGAGAGAGGCAAAGAAAATCAGGCTATTTGACCAAAAAAAAAAAAGGGGGGTGGGGGGGGGGTGGGGGGAGAAAGAAAAAAAGAAAGGAAAATAAACCCAGGGGTGATCATGGCAATGAAAATACCACAAGTGACAGTTGTGATCTTGCAGGGTAGGAGGTAAAAAGTTATGCATTGAAATCCCAAGCAGTTAGAGATTCAGAGTTACTCAGTCAGGACACTGCTAGAAACAAAGTCTTGGAGTAAAATTTTTTTTTCTTTTAAAAAAAAAGGCAACATCACTGCTGTGGTATTTTCTTCACTAGATCTAAAGGACAGCAGCAGTGGAATTTGCTGTTTGTGTTAAAGTGTCAGGAGGGGAAAGAACAAAGACATGGAAACATCTGCTTTTAGAAGCCACTTGAAAAATAATTATGCAATAGCCTGTGAAAAACATCTGTTAAAAATGCTGCTGTCCACCCATCACATAGAAAGAAGTCACTTAAGGAAAATATAAGCGAGATCAGGAGAAGATCATGGCTCTTTATTCTCTTGGAACAGTCATTACTCCAAATTTAACTGAAACCTAATGGTAAGTTTAGCAAAAGACATAAACAATAGAAGCAAGCAGGATGATATATCACTGCCAAACAGATGGTACAACCTGCTGTTACATAATCAATACAAATTGAACAGAAACCACGCTTAGCATGTGTACTTCTGAATACAAACAAATTCCTTCCTGGGAATTTTCAGTCCTCCCATTCACAGAATATAAGGCCTTGCAATTAGTCATGGAGCTCTCAGTTCCACACCAACAAGGCTATTTCAGCACACAGCCTCCCTGCCCTTGGTGCAGGGAAACATCGGATCTTCTGTAAATGTCATCACACTACATCATATCTCCCTATACACGATTGGTGTAACATCCAAACCTTTCAGGTAGACTAGTGAGTCTAATGCACTGTTGTGTTGACACAGTGAAGCCTGAATCACAAAGAACACTATCTCCTCACCACTTTGATGTGCTCTACACAGTTAACAGCTTGTTCAGTAGTTGTATGCATGTTCTGATGCAGGTGATATAATCTGAAATAGTTTAACCAGCAACTGAGATAGACAGTGCGCATGTGCCGCTCCCATGGTCGCGCTGATGAGCACAAACCAGCTGAACTCTGATGCTTAACACGGCTGTAGCCAGGTGGGAGTTGGTCTCTTCTCCCAGGCAACCAGCAATAGAACAACTGGACACAGTCTCAAGTTGTGCCGGAGGAAGTATAGGCTGGATGTTAGGAGGACGATCTTGCCAGAGAGAGTGATTGGCATTGGAATGGGCTGCCCAGGGAGGTGGTGGAGTCGCCGTCCCTGGAGGTGTTCAGGAAAAGCCTGGATGAGGCACTTAGTGCCATGGTCTAGTTGAGTGGATAGGTCTGGGTGATAGGTTGGACTGGATGATCTTGGAGGTTTCTTCCAACCTGGCTGATTCTATGATTCTGTGAGTCTACCCTGTACCTACACCTCTAGCAAAAGTAGAGGAAGAGTTATTAGCTTAGTTCTTAAGAAGGCTTTCATGATCAAAAACCACAACACCTGACACATTTCAACTTCTCCATTAAATACTCAGCATATCTAACTTCAGCTACAGATGAAATGACATATTATAGATTAAATTCTACATTGCATGTGACAGAAGGTGGCTGGTTATACGACTTTCTCCTGTATCCTCAAGTTCATGCTCAAATTCAGTTGCACAAAAAAATCTGCCCTTCCTACCAAAAGAAGCTCCCCTTGGGTCTCAGAACAAACCCCTAAAATTGATTTCCATGCTGTCGCTTTTTGCCTCAGAAGTGCATAGTAGGAAGCAAAGCACTTGCAATAAATACAATATGGTTTGTAAAATGCTTTGAGATCCTCCGTGGTAAGGGACAAGCTAGAGTGATGTAAGAAGATATAGTTTTTATATCAATAAAACAATTGCTTCCAATATAGAGGTACCTTGCTGCTTGTCAAATAAAACCAAATTTTACAGAATCAAGCAGGTTGGAAGAGACCTCCAAGATCATCCAGTCCAACCTATCACCCAGCCCTGTCCAATCAACTAGACCATGGCACTAAGTGCCTCATGTGGGTTTTTCTTGAACACCTCCAGGGATGGCAACTCCACCACCTCCCTGGGCAGCCCATTCCAATGGCAAATTTGGGAGAAAGGGAAGGAATTTAAACAAAAACAACTGTGAAGTAGATTTTAAATTCAGTGCATTCTTAAAACAATGTCTTGTAAGAAGCACTATCATCATGCTTCCTCTACTTATTTTTTTTAAATACATAATTTTGAAAGATTTCAGCCTCTGCTATTCTCAGTTCATTCCTCAAGTCTCAGCCATGATTAATACAGACGGTTTAATGAATGTTTTATTTTCTCTGCATCTTTTTTTTCAAGGAACATCAAATGAACCCGAAACCTCAACACTAATCTTTAGGATTTGGTAAAAGCTGCCTAAAAGCATTTACAGATGAGGAGTAGAATTACTGAGTATGACAGATTTAGGAACTTGTCAAGGAGTGGGAGGGCAAGTGGGAGAAATCTATGAGTATGTGCTACCGTCCTCAAGTGTTCCTTTGAAATCCACAGACTCAGAGCAATGCTCCAGAACAAGATCAGCAAGCCAAATCTTAAACCTGCTCTTGCATATAAAGGCTCTCTCATGTAATTCCTGTGGAAGAACACATGCCCTGGAGATCTGGGAAGGGAATTTACGGAAATACAGATACACAGGAATAGCTTTGTGATATTCCCCAGGTTAAAATGACATAGAGGAAGAGTTTTGCTTATCATTGCACTTCAAACTCAGTGGCAAGGAGAGAATGTAGTGAACTACATTGCTCTCTGAATATTTTGCTCAATTAAAAACTGCAAAATTTGGCTCAAGTAAACCATCTTCAAATTCCTGTCTCCTGCAGCTGGAATGCAATGAAGCCACCAAAATGAAGACCAAGCTAAATATTTTTCTGAACTGGTTTTGTGCTCTGAACTACATGGAAGTCTATATTATGAAACGGGATTAGAGGATTAGAGTAGGTTTGCCTTTGGCATCAGGAAAACGTGGCAACTGGCTTCAGTATAGACATTCCCAAGCTAACAGAGGTCATGTGGGTCAGACCAATTTTCATGTACATGACCAGAATACATGTCAATGCCATATGTTTGCTGCCTGACTGTACATGGTCTAGTAGTAGTTCATTACAATGCTGCCACCAGCTTCTAGTGCCAGTTAATTTACCATTCAGTGCACTTTAATCAAAACCTTGGATATCATGTAACAAATTGAGCAAAGCTGACAGTGAGTAGATTCAGACTGGACGTGGGGAGGAAGTTCTTCAGCATGAGAGTGGTGAGAGCCTGGAATGGGTTGAGGCCCCATCTCTGGCGGTGTTCAAGGCCAGGGTGGATGAGGCTCTGGCCAGCCTGATCTAGGGCAGGGTGTGCCTGCCCATGGCAGGGGAGGTTGGAACTAGATGATCCTTATAGTTCCTTCCAACCCTGACTGATTCTATGATTTCGTAAGTATTAAAACCAGAAATTGCCCTCTCCGGTGACATTTTCCAATTACCTTGGATGGGGCAAGGGAATAACTGTGCTTACCAAAGCCTTTTTTTATGTTTGGGGGATTTGGTTGATTGGTTGGTGGGGGTGGGGGG
>WAAF01019565.1:307409-326884 GCA_013400475.1 Tricholaema leucomelas
AGGGCTGGGTGCTAGGTTGGACTGGATGATCTTGGAGGTCTCTTCCATCTTGGTTGATTCTATTCTGTTCTAATCACTTTCAATACAAACACCTGAATATATTCAACAAGATCAAGAGAAATTCAGCATACTAAAAAATCTTTGTAACTGCTTCTAATTGTATACTTTATTCAGTGCTGGTATGGATAGACAATGTGGTTGATATTATTGATATAAAAATGCAATGCAGATCTCTAATGAATAACAAATTACGTTGGAAATGCTACTATATTACAGTGACAAATGAGAGGCCTCCATTTTAAATTATAATTATGTTTACTGAATTCCATAGTACCATGACAAGATGATGTCTAGCAACTAGATTTAAGCTTCACAAAGCAATGGAGATAGTAGGACAATTAGTTTAAGGCTACCACATTATCTTAGGGAAATAGATATTCCTATTATCTATTAGGATAGATAATTCTATTATCTATAGATACAGATACATATCTATAGATATCATAGATATCTATATCTATACTATAGATATTAGGATAGATAGATATTCCTATTATCTACTAGGATAGGATAGCTGTGTTCAGCTCCACAAGCCCACAGCACTGTAGAGCATATGGATTAGCAGAACACCGGGTCCTCAGCAACCTAAGTAGACTCAGCAGCGCAGACTCTCTGCATCTCTGCACAGGGTGTTTGACTCTGCTCCCTTGGATTTAGGTACCTAGATTCTGCCTAAGTTTTTCTTTAGACATCTAAGTGCTTTTTTGGATCTTGATCGAAATTCTTTTTTATCATAGAACCTTTTCCAAAAGCTCCATTAATTTCCCCAGCACTTACCAAAAGACCATGAAATTATTTCACTAATCAAAAAAATAAAGTATTGAATTTTTTTTTCTGGTTTTAAATTAACTATGAAAGAAAACACATCTGCAAAGTAAACCTAAAACACGAGGCTGTGTGATTAAACTACTTCATAATACAATATATATGTAGTGACTTCTGATACCTTACTGCTGCAGATCATAAAATCTGTTATTTGTAAGTGTGCTAGCATGAGCCTAGCTGGGATATTCTGGTGAGAATAATTAGACTATAGGCTGTGAAAAGGAAATAATGGTGATGTCTCCTTCACTTGTAGATTAGCTGAGATGTATAAGAACAAGAACATAAATATACATAAGGGAGTCTCTGGGCTTTTTGGGCCACACTTCTCTCTCTAACCTGCCTGACAAATCCATCTGCTTCCTAACCCCCTGGCCAACCCTTCAAACTACCCTGAGCATAAGGCAAAGTCTGGAGTAAGGTAGAAGGGTGAGGAGAAGGTGGAAAGGTGGTTGAGAGTGCCTCCTGGGTACTCTCATTTCTGGGCGGGGTGTTGTGTTTCTATATTACTTTTTAACTTGTATATTTCTGTATATAGCTGTATATATTGCAAATATCTGTTTGTATATTGTGCTAAGCTGTAAATATAGCTTCATTCACTTTCCAGAGGATGATTTTCTTAAGGAGGGAGCGGGGGCAGGTAACACCCAAACCATCACAGTTAGCAACAAGTTTATACATACACCTTATTATGCAGTTGTTATGCACACATGTCACTTTTCCACGCCAAGAAACAGAAATGCTGCACAAAAGTCAAAATCTTTGCTATGTCCTCCACACTACTGGGAGATTACTCAGCATCTGCATGAAAACATACTCGCTCTGCAAGAGAACACAGGATTAAATAAATACTGCATGATCTAGAAACAGCAGGACATCTAATCCAGGCAAATATAATGACTTTGTTTTGTTCTCTTGAGAAAGAAAAATACCCTTTTTCCTCCGTTCAGAACTCCAGGATGGATATGACCAGTATCATTTCACAAGGCTGGTGCAAGGGCCATAAAAAGAACTAAAAATTGGAAGAACTGCATGTTAATTTTAAGTAAACCTACATGTTGGAACGAGATGGAATCCGCACCTATATAGTTTAATCAAGACAGTCTCCTCTTCTCTTTACTATGTGAAATAGAAGAACTTAAAAGGAAATTGCAACTCATCACCCTTACAGGAAGTATCTTTTATTCCTCCTGGCAGACTTTTAATATTCAAACTGAAAGATGTGGATTCTACTTTCATCTTCTTTTGATTTACATAATGATCCTGTTTGTTTGAGTTCAGCCCAGATTCTTTCTCAGCTCAGTATACTGTCAACAACAACGGGACTCAGCTGGGCTTCGTGGACGCCGATGCTGAGTTGCAATCAAATTCATACAGCTCTGGAGTTTGTTTGAACCACAACCCTCAGATTCACGACCAAACTTAGCATGGAAATAGACCAATGTTCTGTCCCAGAGCCATTCTTCTTCTACAGGGTTGTTTAATTCACTTGAAGCACCAAGGACATTGTTCCAAAGAGGGATGGAGACCTTACTTCTACTGAAAAAGAAAAAATGTACTACTGAGAGGGACATGTTTCTTGGAGCTGAAAAAAGGATAGCTATATAGACAACATCAGCCCATGTTTCTGACCTTTTCATGGAAGCAGCAGAGTTATCTAAGCATTTTTAACGTCTA
Source organism: Tricholaema leucomelas (assembly GCA_013400475.1). NCBI lineage: Eukaryota > Metazoa > Chordata > Aves > Piciformes > Lybiidae > Tricholaema lacrymosa > Tricholaema leucomelas. The sequence goes on from WAAF01019565.1 coordinate 309,969, forward strand.
ACCACAAAATTAAATTTCAATTTTTTTTTTTTTTGTATTCTAAGTAAAAGGTTGCATAAAAGGCAAAATTAGAACAGAAGAGGGGGGGAAATCTGTAAAAGCGTTCTTTTAAAACTAAATATCCATTAACTCTTTATCTGTCACGGCTTAGATTCATTTTGAGTTTAAGTGCTGTAAAGGAAGATAGGTTGGACTGGATGATGTTGGAGGTCTCTTCCAATCTGGTTGATTCTATGATTCTATGATCTGAAAAAAATAAATATCACAAAACAAGGCAGGGTATAATCAGCTATTGAAAATACGCTCAGGAACTATGGCCGTAACTAACTGCTAACACAGCTAAATTATTGCTTGTACTAACTATAACAGAAGACTTCCAAAGATCTCTTTATTCTCCAAATACCTACAGTCCCATCAGGAGACTTCAGCAGCATTCTAAATGAAATATCTTTCAAGAGCAGGTGCAGTATCAGCAAATGGACTTCTGTGCTCCTGCAGGTTGTGGCACCTGAATACAAAATAGCTCATTCTGTTCTTTTGCTGGAGAACATTTCAAGAACAGGTTCAATCTATGCATGTCTTTCTCTAAGCTGAGGGCCATCTCCCACAGAATTCAATAGCACCGAGAGCTGAACTTTCAAAATGGAAGGAAAGGTTTATTTCTTGCATTAACATCCTGTGATAATTAAAGCATTTCCAAATGTACATGTGAAACCAAGGCTTTTTTCTCCATTCCACATCCAGTTCTGGTGCATCTTTAACGTGCTGTGTTTACTCCTAGCTTCTAAAATGCATTCCTTTTTAAGATAAGGGATGTGGAGCAAGCAGATAAACAGGGCAGGTTAAATTAAAACCACAAAATCGTGCCACATTTTCTGGCTGATCTATGAAATGAAATGAGATTTCAAACTTTTCTTTGGATTCCTTAATAAACAAATTCCCATGAGCTTTCCATGTAAGATGATCACAAACTTTCTTCTTGCCTTTTTTTTAATGATTCTTCGGAAAGGGCACAAACGGAATCCTTGGACAGATTTTATCTACAGGGACTTGTAAACAAATTGATCCAGATGTTTTGCTTAAGAACTCTCCAGACATAGTAAATTATTCCTTACTACATCCACACTCCATTTCCTATCTTTGCAACCAACATCTCAAAACAGACCGCTTTTCAAAAGACAGAGAATTGAAATGGAGCATTAGCATTAACAAGATCACTTGGACACTTAACTGTCTTATCATAGAATCATAGAATCAAACAGGTTGGAAGAGACCTCCAAGATCATCCAGGCCAACCTAGCACCCAGCCCTATCCACTCAACTAGACCACGGCACTAAGTGCCTCATCAAGGCTTTTCTTGAACACTCCCAGGGACAGTGACTCCACCACCTCCCTGGGCAGCCCATTCCAATGCCAATCACTCTCTCTGTCAAGAACTTCCTCCTAACATCCAGCCTAGACCTCCCCCAGCACAACTTGAGACTGTGTCCCCTTGTTCTATTGCTGGTTGCCTGGGAGAAGAGACCAACCCCCACCTGGCTACAGCCTCCCTTCAGGTAGTTGTAGATACGGATGCATATGGTATCATATAAGAGTTTCCAGAAAGGATTAAGATCAAATATATTTGGACCCTTTCCTAAGCCACTGAAAAATTATCAAAGAAATCTTAAGAATTTAATTTTCCTTTCCTTTGTTACATGATTTGCCTCATTTATCTTTTAAAAAACCCTAGACATGTGGGATGGTAATGGATCCCAAATTCCTAGTTAAAAACTAGCCTATCCCACTATAATAGAAAGAGAGAGAAGAGGCCTATGGACTAGGTAAAAGGATATTTAACAATGATTCAAATTATAGGAATACATACATTGAAAAATTCATGATGGAAGAAACTGTCTCTACAGTTCTTCATGGCATACCCAATAGGCTATTCTGCAGAAATGCATATCTAGATTTTGCATTTAAATTCCTTTAAAAAAAAAAACAATAGTAGAAAGTATTCACTTTAAAGATATAAGGGACTTTCAGAAATAAAAAGACAAGCATATTATCTGTAAAATATATTCCAGCTGAATACACTGTATCAAAATATATGTAGCTGATTTCCCTAGCTTTCTTTAGGTGCTTGTCTTCTGTTTTATAATGATGTGATGAGTTTCTCCATATCACTGAAGCAATCTTTCCAAATTACAGGCTTTATGAAGGTCACATGCTGACAAATATAGCAACCAGCTTTCCATGCTATGCTTCCTGAGTCAGAATATTTGTTTTAAAATTAAACCCTTGGTAGCTTTCCAGTTACTATAAGGACAGCGGGATCAACTAAGTGCACAGCAACAGATTACAAAGCAGGTGGCCTGAGGCTAAATCTGAACAGTTTCCTCACATAGCTTTGTAAAGTGGGGTGCAGATAACTCCTAATGAGAGTTAAGGGCTGTCTGGTCACTTAGTTGTACACAAGGTCTGGACAGGTCAAGATCTAAGGATAAGAGCTTCCAATCACATTCTATTAAATACTCGTTAGTTGCAAAAGATGTCACTAGAAGATCCATCAGAGCTATACTGTCTAATTATTAACACTACTGCCCTTATGAGACCCTCACAACTTGAAAAAATATAAGATACAGAAAAAGATGCAGCCAAAAAAGAGGTGAATCTGAGGACACAGATGAAATTTGAGGTCATTGTTCTATATCACATTCCCCATGTAAAAGAGGAATTTGAAACTCATCATTTATTGAATCAGTCGGTATTTGGCAGCATCAATTCTAGTGTTGAGTTAAAACATTTAGGAGGCAGATTTGGAGAGTCTTTCACTGCAAAATGAGCAAATAATGAAATACACTTATTTCATAACCTGTATTTGTTACAAATGCAACTCACTGAGCTGTTCCTCATTCCCTAAAAGCTAATAAAAAGGAGAGATTAATGACCAAACCCAGCATTTTTTTACTTCCTTTTATTTAAAGCCTCATCTAAAAGCTCTTGTGGTTTGGTGATACTGTGCTGTTGCTGACTGGTAAAAGAGTGTTTGGCAATGCAACTCCCTGAAGACAGTTGTTTAGCCCTTTTTCTCCCAGTACTTGCACTAGGAGAAGACTGCATTAGACAGCTAAGTGAGAGCACCTCATAGGCATGAATTCTGCAATGACATGTATTAAACCCGCAACAACCTAAGTGGGCAGTAAAGAGATAACAGGCTCAAGCTTTGCTAATGAAAAGCACACTCAACAGGGTCACAACAAAAGGTAATGCTTACATACAAGGAACACAGTTGCTAAGGACTGACCTTGCCCAGTCGGGAAGATGACCGCTGGAGCTTAGAAATACAGTCCCCAGGGTTGGGAGACAAATTCCTGAGGATCTCTTTAAAGGCAGCACAGCACTGCTGGAATAATTCCAGAAGTACTCTGACGTTTTCTTTCTTTTCTTTCTTTCCTTCTGAGCACCCCAAAACATGGTCCTCCTGGACCGATGAAATATTTTGGAAAATGAAAGAATCTAGAGTTTATCATTAAATCTCTGGTGCTTCTCAGCCCCATGACAGACCTCAAATTACCTGGACTGCAGCCTTCATGCAATACCTTGGCTCTGCTGCACCCAGTCTGCCTGGAACCAATTAATGCATTAGCACAAAAAAATGAAAAATGACTTAATCATCCTTTTCTGAACCTCAAAAGATTCACATTTTGGACAGACCTTTATATAGATAAGACCTGAACTGAATCCCCCCTCCCAGCTGACAGAAAGGCAGCTATTTATTTCGCTTCCTACCAATTAGCACCCAAAACCCACCAAGCCGAAGGGCTGCATGTATCAGATTTCCTTCCCCTGCGCTCTGTAGTAACCTGACAGATTACAAAGGGCACAGCCTTCTACTCACTCTCCCCTTTTCCAGCACAAGGTGGCAAGAATATCTACTCTGTCATCTCACCTTTTGATGGACCTTGTCCCCAAATTTCAATATACCAATACAAACACGAAGCCACAACCTTTTTTTACTTCACTCAAATTGATTGCCTTTCTTCTGCCACCCTGGTGAATCTTGGAATCTCATGAACCTTTTCAGATTGCTATAATCCTGTCTAGCCATAAAAACACTTTTTTTGTCCAGTTCTCTTCCCTTGGCACAGTTAGCCCACTCACTCTCACATCTCTCACACACAGTGCAGTGCTTCATCCTCCCTGGGTCTCAGCCACTCCTTCTGTCCTGCCAATCCTCCACCAACTCCTCCCACAGGCTCAGGGCATCCCTGAGCACATACTAAGGCTGAAAGAGTCCTTAAACTCAAAATCTGAGGATACCCTCACTTATGACAAGCTTCTGCCTCCTCCTCCTCCTCTTCCCTTCTGTTTCTGGTCCTTGATAAAGCAGAAACCAAGGCTGCAGGGCGTGACTGGAAGAGCAACTCACATCAGCAGTGCACCAAATGCTGCCTTTGCTCTGAAAAACCAATCTGAAGATGCTCCTCGGGGCCAGTATCATTTAATAAACTCACCTTGTGCCCATGACAAGTGAAGAGCAACACACCATGGCATGATGAGTTTCAGTCACAAAAAGGTAGCTCAGTCTCAAGCAGCTCAGCCACTCTGGCAGGCCTCCATGCCCTGTAATCTCAGAACTACCAGATGGCCCCGATGCTAACTACACCTTCTTCTCATTTTTCATCTCTACCAGATTTCCATTTCTGTCACAAAACATTCCTGAATTTCTTTTTTTATCCTTAAAAACACAAGAGTTGGCCTTTCAAAATGCAGTTAAGGAAGAACAGAGGGGAAACCACACATCAGGGGTAAAACAGAATGGTCAATCCTCTGGCTTACTAATTAGGATTCATGTACTGGAAAAATCCAGTCCCTGGCACCGGTGAGTTAATGAAGAAAAGAAAAAAATGTCTGGAAAATTGGAAAAAATGGTATAATTGTCCAAGAAAACTAGCACATCTGGTCATTTCCCCACACATTGTTATTAGTACCACAATTATTTCAGCAGGAGGCAAGCTGGGAAGAAGCAATACAGGACCAATGAAGAAAAGCAGTAGCAGGATAACCAGCTATTCAGACACTGATTCCTGAGAGAAAGCAGACCTGCTGCTAAACAGGCAAGTCTACTTTAACATGCACTTCTTTAAACTGTGATTTATAGGGTTTAAACTGAAGACAATTATTTCCACTAGGGGTATCACAACTGCAAAATTACCCAGTTCTTTCTGTGCAGCCATTTACAGTGGTACATAAATTGCTAATATTCTGGTATTTACATGCTTTTTTAGTGGTAGGAAGGGAAATAAGAGGTGCAAGGCAAGAGAAGACAGGTAGCAACTCTTACAGTATGCAAGTGTATATGAAGAGGACTCATTTGCGTACTCTTAAGACTCAAATGCTCACCATAAAAATTTCCCAGAACATACCAGTGAATCTGGTAAGCTACTTGTCTTTCTTTCAGAATTGTTTTTTATGAGGAAGGCAAGAAGGAAAAACCTATCCCAGGGAGGATTCCAGTAACAGTTGCACTTTGTTGATTCTCCTTTGAGTTTTTTGCTTTTATATTTTTGCATGGTGATGCTCCATGATATCAACATCCTGACAGTTTAATGGGGCTTTCTTGCCTCTTCTGCAGAGTAACACTTTAGGAACCTTACACAGAATGAGCCTCTTGTTAGCATATTGGTTACTAAGACCTATTGATGTTTTAAGACGTGCATAAAAATCAGGCATACTTCACAAATATTTTAATTTGTATTGTAGCTGAACTGGCTAAGATCCAATACAAGATTTAGATACTCCAGTATAAAGCCTGTCTTTCAGTACCTCAGATGTCAGAGGAGAATTCAACAAAGGAACGGAGTGTCAGGCTCTTTAATCAATTTACAGGACAAGTTAGTGCCTCAGTGTAATCCGAATAAGCCAACACAACATGCAAGCACTTGTTGACAACATATCGAGGAGGCAACTATCTGTAACTGGGCACAGGCAAATGTTAAGGAGGAGAGTATGTCTTAAATCCTACTGATTCAGAGAGGTAGTTTGATTTATTTGGTATCTGGAGCTCAGAAGTCTCTACTTCTGCTCCACATCTGTCGCTTTTAAAAAAAAATGTTCCCAATCTTCTATTAAAAACAGGTGGGAAAAGCAGTGGCTGCCCAGACACTTCAAAGATCTCTTTTTCTTCCCCTAGCTCAAGAGAGCTCAAAGTCATATCTCTACAGAAAGTTTCCTATTTACAAGTAGCATGGTCAAGTTCTGGGTCCAGAACAGACACCAAAAGCTGAAGCACAAAATCAGTACATAGTGTACTTGGAAGTAAGGATACAACCCTTTTTCCCCTTCTATTCAGACTTCTCCTGTACTACATTGTGGGAGACAGGCCGCCGGGGGAGGCCGAGAATCGATCGGGGTACTGACGAGGACTCAGTTAGCTGCCAGCAGCCTTATGCTCAGTGCAGTGCAGTACAGTACAGCTTTATTCCAGAAGTGCAACAGCTTATATAGCCCTTTAGAAGAGGTGTGCACAGCTAGCTGAGGTTTACATAAGTGGAAGGTACAGATTGGTTCAGAGTTATAAACAAGGTATCCATAGGTCACTCAATCCCCTGGTGTCCACCCCATGGGACGGCAAGCTCAGCCCCCTGCAGGTGTGCGTGGGGTGCTCATTGTTTACAGCTTACTGTCCTGGGCCCCAGACAGCCCAAGGACAGTTTGCAGCATGAGCTCTGATGTTTACAGCTCATGCCCTGCCTAGGGAGAGTGTTCTCCCACACTACATCAAGCAGCAATGTCATTCAAAATGCACAATACACCCTGAGAGCAGAGAGAAGAAACACAGGTCTCTTTGTGTAATCCGAGTTTCCAAGAAGTCTTTTTTCCTCATATACATGCTCTGCCTCTGCCTATACAGTGGCAGAGCTTCGTGGAATAGGATGAAGTATGTTCTGTCACACCAAGACTAGTTTACAACCTAGAGACTACCACCTGAAGGGAGGCTGTAGCCAGGTGGGGGTTGATCTCTTCTCCCAGGCAACCAGCAACAGAACAAGGGGATGCAGCCTCAAGTTGTGCCTGGGGAGGTATAGGCTGGATGTTAGGAGGAAGTTCTTGACAGAGAGAGTGATTTGCCATTGGAATGGGCTGCCCAGGGAGGTGGTGGAATTGCCATCCCTGGAGGTGTTCAAGATAAGCCTGGATGAGGCACTTAGTGCCATGGTGCAGTTGATTGGGCAGGGTTGGGTGATAGGTTGGACTGGATGATGTTGGAGGTCTCTTCCAACCTGGTTGATTCTATGATTCTATGATTCTATGATTAGGTATAACTCTGTCAGTGGAAGATGCAGGATTTCATTCCATTAGACAGAGGGGACCAAACTTTTCTCACTCTTACTGCCCAAGTAGCTCAACCAGCAGGCTGGATGGAAACCCCTTACAGTGCCTTTCAGAAATATATCAGCAGCTGCCACTCCATTGGTCTGTTAAATGATTGACTCTCTCAAGCATGTGAATGTGTTCTCCCACACATACAGAACTTATCTACACTTTCATTTTCTATACTAGTATGTTAAGACCAAAACATAGGAATGCTGTATTTCTAGACCACTCTTAGGTCAATATGTGATTTAGACACTGAGCTGCTTTGCCTTAAGGTGCAAGTACAAAAGACAACACTCAGGATTCTGGGGAATGTGTAGACAAAACACAGGTCAGCTGTCCAAGCTAAACAGAGATCATGAAATCATATAACAGCACTTACTTAATTTACTTTGGTCTCAGGCATAATGCAGTGATTTTTTTTGAGGCCTGAGGCATTGATTGCACGGTAGTGCTGCAATTAATTTGATAATAGTTTGATAAATCAGGGTCTTTGACATAGAGGCACTAAAGACCCATGCAATTAGAGTATCCATACACTTGAATCACTGCATTTTATGAGTGATGTTTTTGTCATTTGGCCTCCAGTGGTGACTGTTGCCCCAATCAGTATTTACAGTTCTCCTCAACTCATACTTTAAAACCAGCCTCATCAACAGTTAGAAATGCACGTTGAACTGCATTACTCCTCCTACCATGCCAAAAGTCATCCACAACCAATTATCAGCCAAAATTTCCAAAACTGGTCATTGATGGCTGCTTCCTCAGAGGTACTACTGAAAATACCTCATTTTTTTTTCCCCCACATCTTTGGTAACCTGTGAAAAGGAGATGGTGGTATCTAGAATTTTTTTGTTGGTATCACTAACATGGAATCAGACTGCCTGATGGGTACCATTACAACAACAACAAAGGCCAATGGGGCTGTGTCACGCTCACACACAACCAGAATCAAACACCACTTCTCCGACACAGAGGAAGATTAAACTGTGAAGAATTTTACTTATTTGTATCTCAGTTTTACTACTTTGACAAAAAATAGTAAGTGTTCTCATCTACCTTTACCTAAGGAGGAACCAAAGTACAAAGGGGTCACAGGGCATGTTACATGCAGAGCTGTAAGCATAAAGAACTACTCCTCTCTAAATATTAGCCCTTGTTGTATGTTCTTTTACCTATTTTTTTTCCTTTGTATTAGATTCTTGTTCCCCAAGGATCAGTGCTGGGCTCAGTCCTGTTCAACATCTTTATTGATGATCTGGACAAGGGGATTGAGTCCAGCATCAGTAAGTTTGCAGATGACACCAAGCTAGCACTGGTCAGGCCACACCTTGAGTACTGTATCCAGTTCTGGGCTCCTCAACTCAAGAGAGGTGCTGAGGTGCTGGAACGTGTCCAGAGAAGGGCAACAAGGCTGGTGAAGGGCCTGGAACACAAACCCTATGAGGAGAGGCTGAGGGAGATGGGAGTTGTTTAGCTTGGAGAAGAGGAGGCTCAGGGCAGACCTCATTGCTGTCTACAACTACCTGAAGGGAGGCTGTAGCCAGGTGGGGGTTGGTCTCTTCTCCCAGGCAACCAGCAACAGAACAAGGGGACACAGTCTCAAGTTGTGCCGGGGGAGGTATAGGCTGGATGTTAGGAGGGAGTTCTTGACAGAGAGAGTAATTTGCCTTTGGAATGGGCTGCCCAGGGAGGTGGTGGAGTCACCGTCCCTGGAGGTGTTCAAGAAAAGCCTGGATGAGGCACTTAGTGCCATGGTCTAGTTGACTGGCTAGGGCTGGGTGATAGGTTGGACTGGATGCTCTTGGGGGTCTCTTCCAACCTGGTTGATTATATTCTATTCTATTTTATGCTAAGAAAGTATGCTGTCAATGACTCTCATGATTGACCACATGATATCACAAAAGTTATGAAAACGAAACAACTGGGGGAAAGAAACTGCAAAGTGAAACTAAGTATTTTTCTCTTTTTTTGTCTTAAATTGCTATTTATTTTCAGCAACTAACACAGGCTTTAAGATTTTCTTTGTTAAAGAAGCAACATTTTCACTCCTGATGCTCTCTTGAGAAAGAAATCAATACCTATCCTCCAAGATATCCAGAAAACCAACGGGGAAGCCAGAACAGAATCACAGAATCAACCAGGTAGGAAGAGACCTCCAAGATCATCCAGTCCAACCTAGCACCCAGCCCTATCCAGTCAACTAGACCATGGCACCAAGTGCCTCATCCAGGCTTTTCTTTGCCCACCTCCAGGGACAGCGACTCCACCACCTCTCTGGGCAGCCCATTCCAATGCCAATCACTCTCTCTGTCAAGAACTTCCTCCTAACATCCAGCCTATGCCTCCCCCCAGCACAACTTGAGACTGTGTCCCCTTGTTCTATTGCAGCAGACTTGGCATTTCTTAAATTATAGAATCATAAAATTGTTTAGGTTGGAAGGAACCTCAAAGATTATCCAGTTCCAACCTCCTGCCATAGCCAGGGACACCTCCCTCTAAAACAGGTCACTCAAGGCCTCATCCAACCTGACCTTGAACACCTCCATGGAGGGAGCATCCACTCAAACAGGAAAAAAAAAATCATGCTGAAACTTTTTAAAGCTTTCAAATCTTAAAAAAAAAAAAAAAGAGAGAGAGAGAGAGAAGGAAGCATTATTAAGCTGGAATCCATGGGAAGAGAGTTGATGTGATGTGTTTTTATTTCAACTATTCTTTTTTAAGAGCTAAAAGAAATTTCAAGGCTTACACTTGCCTTGGAGCCTCACTGCCAATTTTTGTGGGTTTACAACCAAAGCCTCTTAGTTCTTTTTTTTCTTCCCCACCACCACCCGCCCTTTTCCCCCCTCCTGATTTTTTGAGAGGGAGGAGTCGTTTGTTTGTTTTTCTAAAGTATTTCTTTTCTCCCATTGTCATGCATGATACCCACACACTAAACAAGAGAAACTAACACCAAAGGGCACGAAGAGAAACTGCCTATTCAAACCAAGTGACATTTTCCTTTCTCCATCTCCCTTTACCCTGCAGGACTGCTGAAGTGAGAGGAAGATTTCACCTCTTTTCTCAACCTGGTTCCCAAGTCCTGCAGGACCTTGGCTCTCTCACTGTTTTTTTTCCTAGCCCACAGACTAAGACAGTGGTTGTGCCTGGTATGAAGGAGTTCAAGCTAGCCTTTGGGCAGGGCATGTTCTGCCCAGTAGCAAAGTATTGAGCATTCATATATTTCCAGTTCTGTTACACCTGAGACATGCAGGATTCAAGTGTTTAGCCCTGTGACATAGAGGCCACAAAAAAAGCAGGTAAGACAAATAAAAGGGCCTTCTTAGGAGGATGCCAGAACCTTGTAGTGGCACGGACTGTGAAATAAAGGAAACGTCTACAACCCTAAGAATATTTTGTGGGCTCCCACATTGAAATTGGAGGCACTGCAAGGCTGGCCTCTTGGACATGCCAAGTGATACACTCTTTTTGGGCACCCATGTCAACACACAATCCAGATTGTGGCCTTGTCTGTGATCTTGTCTGCAGAGATTCTTCTATAATATATAGATAAAATGACCACACACCTTTCCAGACATGTTATCTCCCACATCCAGTCTTGTTTTCTCCATATTAGTGCTGCTGCATCATTATCAAGAAGGAATTCTACTGAAAATTCATATAAATATACAAGACAGCCTGAGGGCAAAAAAAGAAAGTATTGGCTTCTCCCTCCTTTCATTTCACTTGTAGTTTGGCTGGTAGTACTTGATAGCTACTATAAAGGAGAATGGATAAATCATCATTAGTAGTCTTTTGTCCACTGTTCGCTGGTACTGAGTGAAACCAAGACATTTCTCCACGCACAAGCCTTCTTTGGAACCAACTTGAATAGCTTTACTATGAAGGCAGTTAAGAGAAAGCCAGGTTCTAACAGTGACATTAGGAGCTCCTTCATCTACTGTTCTGGGTAGTTTCAATATTTATGAGTTTCATTCTTAAAATCTCTATGGATAAAGAGCAAAGGCTTGGGTTTTTCCAATTGCTGCAGGCTCCTGCTAATTTTTCACACTGTGGCTTATGTTATGGTGGGGGAGAAGGAGCACATTCTTTGCTGATTTTTATGCTTATGATTTTGTAACCTTGTGTGAAGTTTTAAATAAATAACAGCTTCTTAACTGAGGCTTGAAATAAACAGTGAGTTTGTCCCTGGCCTTTGTACAGTATTTCTTAGGTTTGGTGGTAGGTTTTGGCAAGGAAAGGGAGGGTAGCCCAAGCCATTCCCCTCTGCCGCATTTTTTCTTACACGCTGCTAGAACTGCTAGCCTTACACAGCCAGCATACCCATGGTTGCAGGGACTATTTCCTTCTGTTTCACCATCATTCCAGTGGAGCCAAGGCAGGTAAGAGGAGAGACAGACCTAGAAAATAAGCATTTAGAGATGTATCTGCTTCAGTCATGGCACCTACCCAGGTTTATTACCTGCAGTCTCTTTGGACAAAGGACCTCCAAGACATCCGTTATTCCTAAAGGCCAGTATAGGAACAACGATTCCATACCACACTGCATGGATTGCCTGTGATTCAGACCAGTATGACACAGCAGGTAGTGCTCTTGCAAGCAACATACAAGGTAAAATCTCACTTGTTGCTGGTTTCTAGTGACTCAGCTTACATTTTCACATTTCTTTCCTAAGTATTTGACTTTCTACAGTTTAAAGTATCTTCTAACACTTCCCAGTACAGAAGTCATGCAGGTTAATTCAACTGATGTTTACTGTATCACAAACTGACAACCAGCAAGGACAAGGGAGGTTATTCTTCCCCTGTACTGAACAATGGTCAGGCCACACCTTGAGTACTATGTCTAGTTCTGGGATCCTCAACTCAAGAGAGATGTTGAGGTGCTGGAACATGTCCAGAGAAGGGCAGCAAACCTGGTGAAAGGACTGGAACACCGCCCTGTGAGGAGACACTGAGGGAGCTGGGGTTGTTTAGCCTGGAGAAGAGGAGGCTCAGGGGTGACTTCACTGCTGTCTACAACTGCCTGAAGGGAGGCTGTAGCCAGGTGGGGGTTGGTCTCTTCTCCCAGACAACCAGCAATAGAACAAGGGGACACAGCCTCAAGTTGTGCCGGGGGAAGTATAGGCTGGATGTTAGGAGGAAATTGTTGGCAGAGAGAGTAATTGGCATTGGAATGGGCTGCCCAGGGAGGTGGTGGAGTCGCCATCCCTGGAGGTGTTAAAAAAAAGCCTGGATGAGGCACTTAGTGCCATGGTCTAGTTGACTGGACAGGGCTGGGTGCTAGGTTGGACTGGATGATCTTGGAGGTCTCTTCCTACCTGGTTGGTTCTATGATTCTATGATTCTCTGTATTGTAAGGGCTCCTCAGGCTTTTCATAGCTAAACTCAAGGTGAGAATCTCAGGTGAGCATTTTAAAAAGAATCAGTTGTTGTAAGGCTAGTTTACTTCTTAAGCCCACCAGAAAAAATACTGCTCTAATACAAACTGAGTGAAAATAAATAAAAGGATCTTTAAATTAAAGGAGCTTAAGTTTTATAAGTCTGTAGTAAACCTGAAAAGATGCAAAGGTGTTGCAAGTCACAGAATCAGACCAGATTGGGATGGAAGCTATCTTAAAGACCATCTAGTTAGAGGTTCCTGCCATGGGTAGAGACACTTTTCGCTAGACCAGAATGCTCAAAGCCTCATCCAACCTGGCCTTGAACACTTTCAGGGAAGGGACAACCACAGCCTCTCTGGGCAACCTGTTCTAGTGCCTTACCACCACCACAGTAAAAATTTCTCCCTAAAATCTGATCAAAGTCTACCTTGTTTCAGTTTAAAGCCATTGCCCCTTCTCCTATCATGATACGCCCTTGGAAAAAGGCCCTCTCCAGCTTTCCTGCACCCTTTTAGGTACTGGAAAGCTGCTATAAGGTCTCCCTAGAGCCCCCTCTTCTCCAGGCTGAACAACTCCAACTCTATCAGCCTCTCTTGATAGAAGAGGTGCTCCAGTCACAAGAAAAAGGCATTTTTCTCTTCTATTATACTAAAGTTTCTTGAATATAAGCAATCTAATATTACAGTCTTTGTTGCACAGTTCAGAAAAATAAATTCCATTTTACCCACTGATTTCCTGACCACAGGAAATTGCAGTGAATTTAAGCCTCATGTTCCTGGAAATGTATGCATGTTGTTACACATGCTGCTGCGTGAGAACTTGACTACGCATTTTGTGACTGCATGTTGACACCTAAAAATGAAGATTCACTAAAAGTGAATGGAGTTGCTTTGCAGCAGTTTACCCAAAACACAGCTACATTATCACAGCATAGAAAACCTATAGACCTGTAAGAAGAGAAAAATAAGAACTCGACTTGCCCCATTTCTCCCATCATCATGCAATTCCACCTTCTGTAACATCTAGCTAACTGTGTTCCAGTTTCTGGTTTGCTCTCTCTCTTCAGAAAAACAACCTCTCAACTTAGCAGCCTTTCTAGTTTCTATCTTCTGGCTTTTGTTTCTTCATATCAGTATTCTTTGGTTATCCCTTCTGTACTAAGTATCTCCCCCCTACATTTCTTGTGAAACTGCCTTTGCATTTCAGGCTTCCAAGTCAGTTTTCACTTAATACTAGAGTGGTTTAATGCCCAGGTGAGCATTTGCCTGGGTGGTGCAAAACCACTAAACCTGGGCATGGAAGCATCTATTATTTATAAAAACACAAAGTTCATCTGCAGGTAACATTCCTGTTATGAAGTCATGAAGTTTTGTTCTGCAATAAGGAATAAGAAAACATGGACTGAAGTTGTTATATCTGGGTTCAACGGAGCATGGACTGATCTTGCAGCTTACCTTTATTCTTTTCATGGCACACATTATTCATCAGGTGTTCCCCAATGATGCTAATGTTTATCTAATCTAGTTATACATTTTCTTTCATTTTGAATAGTTAGTCACTTTTTCTGCAGGAATTCTCCAGCAGCAACTACTGCAGCTGCAAGCAGTCCAACTACATCTCTCTCTGAAGTTCTGTAATTTCTCACAGATGCATCTCACAGAAGCTACTTCTTGACCATTACAGACTGTGTCAGTGTGCACCCACAGTCCTCTTATACTTCTTTTTTAAATGTGTGACCTAAAGCCTTTGTGCTGAAGATAGTCCATGTAATACAAGTGTTCAGTGACATTCTTGTCTATCACTTCTCCAACAGAAGCTGACTTTCTAGGTCAAAGGTCTGTACAGGAGGCAAGATGATGATCAAGCAAGGAAGATACTGGCAAACATTTGGGTGAGAAGTTAAAAACCTCAAGTCTGGCCACAGTGGATATGTGCTGGTGGCTAATACCAGTAAGGAATTCTTAGATGTAGAATAACATGTTTGTTAGCAGTGCTGGCAGAAGAAAGTAGGTATGTTAATTGTCTTAAAAAAAAATCAGAAGTTAAATGCAGCATTGCATAAGGAATAGATCTTTCTAATTTCAATGTTACTTTTTAAGACTCTTTTGTCTTTATTGTAAAGCATACAATTTCTATTATTCAAAGAATCATACAATCAAACAGGTAGGAAGAGACCTCCAAGATCATCCAGTCCAACCTAGCACCCAGCCCTGTCCAGTCAACTAGACCATGGCACTAAGTGCCTCATCCAGGCTTTTCTTGAACACCTCCAGGGATGGTGACTCCACCACCTCCCTGGGCAGCCCATTCCAATGCCAATCACTCTCTCTGTCAAGAGCTTCCTCCTAACATCCAGCCTATACTTCCCCGGCAAAACTTGAGACTGTGTCCCCTTGTTCTGTTGCTGGTTGCCTGACAGAAGAGACCAACCCCACCTGGCTATGGCCTCCCTTCAGGGCAGGTAGTTGTAGACAGCAATGAGGTCTGCCCTGAGCCTCCTCTTCTCCAGGCTAAACAACCCCAGCTCCCTCAGCCTCTCCTCATAGGGTTTGTGTTCCAGGCCCCTCACCAGCCTTGTTGCCCTTCTCTGGACATGTTCCAGCACCTCAACATCTCTCTTGAATTGAGGATCCCAGAACTGGACACAGTACTCAAGGCATGGCCTGACTAGTGCTGAGTACAGGGGAAGAATAACCTCCTGTGTCACCAGGCAGGTAACCTGATCATAAAAGGAGGTCTGGTTGGTCAGGCAGGACCTGCCCTTCCTAAACCCATTCTGGCTGGGTCTGATCCCTTGGCCATCCTGTAGGTGCTTTGTGATGGCACTCAAGATGACCTGTTCCATGACCTTGCCTGGCACTGAGGTCAGGCTGACAGGTCTGCAATTTCCTGGTTCCTCCTTCTGGCCCTTCTTGGGCATCACATTGGCTGCTTCCAGTCTCTGGGGACCTCTCCAGTGAACCAGGACTGTTGATAAATGATGGAAAGTGGCTTGGCCAGCTCATCTGCCAGCTCTCAGCACCCTAGGATGGATCTCATCTAGTCCCATGGCTTTGTGAGGATCCAGGTACCTCGGCAGGTCCCTTAAACCTGGTGAGCAGGTTCCTCACTGTTACTAGTTCCATTTCATGACAGTGTCAAGAGAAAAATCAAAAGTCTGCTGTAAAGGATAGTCAGTGGGCTCAGTAAGGGGGGGGTTTCACAAATGAGAAGCATGGCATAAATAGGCAGAGCTTCATTGATTCTAAGGGAAACCTGCCAAGCTGTGTCCAAGCATTAACTTATTTCCATGTTTCCAAATAAATCAAATGTTTGTGCCGCCTTGGTTAATTCTGATCTTTGCAGTATTCACAAGAATTATTGATATCCTGCCTTTATGTCTAGATACATATAAGTCACAGAAATGTATTACAGTAAGTAGACAGCCAGGTAGTATCTGAAGAAACCTGACAGTTTCGGAAGCTTTTATGAGCTTCTTTCTTTTTCTATCTTCAAAATACCTTTCAGGGTATATGGCAGAGAACAAAATTTCTCACAGTAATGGGCAAAGATGGTTGATCATCTGGGAAAAATCTGGGGGCTTTTTCCCCCCTCTTTAACACGTATAGTTTCAGAGATCAAAATGTGCTCCACATAAACAAAAGAGAAGCAATTATACTGTACTTGTTTCTGGTGTTGGTATCTCTCCAAAAAGCCATAAAGCTCTTTTTCTCTTTTTTGCAGTGTTGGTATTTTGAAGCTATTACCTTGCAAATGATCAATGAGGAGCAAAAAATTGTTTCCTTTTTATCCATTGTATATTGAATAGAGAATTTCCCCTCAATTTACTTAAGTTTACATCAATTTACTCTAAATAATAGGATTCTTCTATTCAGACAATTCTACTGCACAATGAGTTAACTGAAAAATTTCATTCAACTCTCAAAAGTAATGGCCTAGTGCAGCATAGTTTTCTGAGTGACTTGGAAGAAGCAGAGCTGAACTACACATTACTAGCCAAACATGAAAAGCTGTCAAAAGCATCTACCAAAGACTATTATGACAGGATGCTTCACAGGAATTTATGAACAATGTGAATTGGAATATCTCACAATCCTTCATGTTCTACAGTTGTCTACATCTGTGCAAAGTGATTGTGAGATCACAGAATCATAGAATTAATCAGGTTG
>WAAF01019566.1:1043-25853 GCA_013400475.1 Tricholaema leucomelas
ATTGATACATATGTCCTTAATGTCTTCATAACCGTGTAAGAATAAATATCAGTATTATAAGTTTAGTGGTTGGGGGTGGCGAGAGTTCAAAATATTGAGTTTAATAAATACATATATTTTTATAATTATCCTCTCACATTAATTAATTTCTCCCCTCTGTGACATCAGTTAAGAGCTCCTCTTGATATCCTTGGTGCTTTCTTACAGAATTTTGTTTCATGGTGATGGCATCTTCAATCTTTTGGCCCCTCTTCAAGGATACACAGTTCCTAACAAGACATGCATCGTTTATACATAGCCACTAGCTTTACACCTTAAAGCCAATGATCAGTGCCTCCCCCTTAGAAGACCAATGCAGGACATTCATTCAAATGGTGTTTTTGGTTTCACTTGAGTAACAGTTTTTCCAGCCCTCCAACACCAGAGGAAGGAATCCCTTCACATGGAAACCCTTCACGAAATCCTGCCTGCATTATCAGCACAAAATCAGTACGCCCAGCACTATTTGGCCTGCTGATGTTCCCCGATGCAGAATCAGAAATGTTGGGTAGGTTTAAGAGCCTCCTCTAGATCTTCAAGACCCAACCTGTCCACCACAGGAACTGCTCTCTGGCTTCATAATTTTTATCCAATTAGTACAGCGAAAACATCCACTTGGGTCTCTAGGAGCCTGAAAATGATAACACAGAACCAGCTGGGACCAGCTGCTCCAGCCTCCTGCCATGGAGGATAGGAAGTCAGAGGCAAGAACACACAGGCAGCACAAAGCAGCCGCAAGATGCCACCAGTCCTGTGTTTACCCAGCTTGTTGGGTGGTCCCAAAACAGGATGTAGCCTCCTTGCAGGCTGTGACCCTGCTCCAGCTCATGGCTTCACCCCCACAAAGAAAACTACCAAGTTAACAAGAACTGAATTTCAGCAGTTTGGTTGGCAATGGTCTGTGAAAACTATGGGTGCTGAACGAAAGCTATTTCACATCACCCAACTCTGTCCTCCTGCTTGGTCCATCTGTTCACATTCCTCTGTGCCTCTTGCCCTAATTGCATCTATTCTCCTCCTGACACATAAACAACTCCCTTCACTGAATCCTCTGCAAGGTTCCAGCTCAGCTGTGACTCCTGTGAGCAAGCCCAGGCATCCTGAACCCCCCCATGCCACTTCTACGGCCAGAGCTTTCTCTCTCCCAGATGTCAGCACACTCTGCTCCACCACCTCTGCTTTGCTTTGGCTTGTGCTGGGCCAAAGACAGCTTTTAAACAGCTTTTAAACAGCTGCTCAGCTCATCCCTCAGGAAGCTGCAGATAGCTTCAATAGTCAAGACAGGCTAGCAGACAGCTGTGCCTGTCAGATCTTATTTGACTTTGTGAATTAATTATGTACATTCTCCTTGGATAAAAAAAAGTTGAATAATGGAGAGATTTTTTTCAGCTGAGGGAAGCATTAACTTTGCTTTTCAAGAGGCAGATCACCTATATTTATGATATTACTGTTACAAAACCACAGGAATTCAGGATATGACTCCAGGTCAAAACTCGAGCTGGAATCTGCCATGTCCTAGGTGAGCTGTAGAATAAATCACATCAGGTCACATACTGGGACAGGACCCACTTACTTACATATTGGATGTCTGAGCACAGAAGAGACTCCAAAAACATGCAGCCAGCAAAACAGGCCCTCCAAGTTGTGTCAAAATTACTTAGGTTACTAATAGGTATGAATTCTTTATCTTTCCACACTATTCTCAAGCACGTGTCTCCTGACTCCAGACACCCTGTTGGGTACCGTGAATTGACACTATCCACATTCATCGAGTCTCTACAGAAAAACTAGTAGCTGTTGAATAGCTGATCTGGGGCAATCTTTTACAGTCAGCTAAGGAGTTTGATGTTCTCTATATAAAGCTTTCTGACATGAGGAGAATTTAAAATATAAATAGGGACTGTAAAGAAACAGGAACTAAAGAGTCATAATTCACTGACTCTAGATTCCATATCACAGAATCATAAAATCAACCAGGTTGGAAGAGACCTCCAAGATCATCCAGTCCAACCTAGCACCCAGGACTGTCGAAACAACTAGACCATGGCACTAAGTGCCTCATCCAGGCTTTGCTTGAACAGCTCCACAGACGGTGACTCCATCACCTCTAGGGGCAGCCCATTCCAATGCCAATCATAGTATCACAGTATCATCAGGGTTGGAAGAGACCTCACAGATCATCAAGTCCAACCCTTCACCACAGAGCTCAAGGCTAGACCATGGCACCAAGTGCCACGTCTAACCTTGCCTTGAACAGCTCCAGGGACAGCGACTCCAATCACTCTCTCTGGCAAGAACTTCCTCTTAACATCCAGCCTAGACCTCCCCTGGCACAACTTGAGGCTGTGTCCCCTTATTCTGTTGCTGATTGCCTGGGAGAAGAGACCAATCTCCACCTGGCTACAGCCTCCCTTNGTCACCTGGGCACATATCACACTGTATGTGAAAAACACAGTAAATTTGCCCCTCATTGTCTTAACTGACTCTGAAAGCCAATGACATTTCTCTATATCTCAACTATTAGTAATAGAAATAGTAATTTTGCAGGTTTTTTGCACCTCTGGCAGGGTGTAACAGGTATCAGTTAACAAACAGGTTAAGCCTTCTGTTTCCCCAACACAGAGGTGAGGGAAAAGTAACTGTGCTACTTTAAGCCTAGCTAGAATGTTTTGGTGAGAAGGACTAGATAATAGGCTGAGAAATGAAAACAATGGTGAGGTCTACTTCACTCACAGTCTTGCTGAGATGTGTAGAAAGGAAAAGCAAACCAAAAGATAAACTCACTTTGCTTGGGCACTTCACTCTGGGCTTTGCTCTCAGCTCTTTGCCTGCTGGGGAGCTGAGGCTGCTGGCTGAACTCCATCTTGCTTTCTATCCTCACCCTCCATTTGCTTTGGCTGATTCACNTTTCAGAGCCAGCTGAGTCTAGTCTGGGTGATTTCTAAAGCGGGGGGAGGGGGGAGGGGGACACCCAAACCACCACAGTAACACACAAAAAAACCTCTGGGTTGTGACAAACAATTGACATAAGAAGAGTTTACTGAGCAAATTAGATAATCACAACACAAATGCACAATTGCCTTAGTCTATTTGCAGAAAAAGCACAGCAGAAAACAGCAGAAGCAAATGAGCTAAAAATCCCAGGCACCAACTTCTCCCTCTCCTGCTGCTATCTCAGCGGAAGGAGCCACCATCAAAGATCCTGGAACCCAAAAGCAGCAACCGGAACAAAAACCCTCTTGTGTTGCAACCTGAACTTCAGGCCCCATAGTATTTTGCTCCAGCCTTTCATTTCCAAGCTGGCAAGATGGCAGCATGGTATGAATAACAGTAGCAAACATTCAACTTAATCCATGACATTCTCCACCCCTTATTCTGTACCATTTGCATCATGCCCAGCAGCAATTAAGATCAAACAATATACATCATATGTTGTTCACTGTCCATTCTCACTCAAAAGGAGATCATTTTGCAGTACACAGAAGATTTCTAACTGCAGATGCTCTGGAGCTCTGTTCTGTTGCAGAAGACTCTGGGTCAGGCCCTGACCAGTCCAAATGGTGGAGCTGTGCTTCCACCCCTAGGGCAATTGATTCCCTCAGAGGCTCACTACTGGGACCAGTATTATTTGATGTATTCATTAATGATCTGGACAAGGGCACAGAGTGCACTGTCAGCAAGTTTGCTGATGACATCAATCTGGGTGGAGTGGCTGCCACACTGGAGAGTTGTGGTGCCATTCGCAGAGACTTAGACAGGATGGAAAGTTGGGCAGGGAGAAACTGAATTCAACAGGGGCAAGTGTGGAGTCATGCACATGGGAAAGAAAAATCCTAGGGGGCAGTATAGGTTGACCTGCTGGAGAGCAGTGAAGGGGAGAGGAACTTGAGAGTCCTGATGGATGGAAGGATGGCCATGAGCCAGCAGTCTGCCCTTGTGGTCAGGAAGCCCAATGCCATTCTGGAGTGTATTAGAAGGGCTGTGCTTAGTAGGTTGTGGGAGGTTCTCCTTCCCCTCTACTGTGCCCTGGGGAGGCCTTATCTGGGGTATTATGTCCAGTTCTGGGCCCCCCAGCTCAAGACAGAGCTGCTTGAGAGAGTCCAATGTAGAGCCACAAAAATGATTAAGGAAGTTGAACATCTTCCTTATGAGGGGAGACTGAGGGAGATGAGGCTCTAGCTTGGAGCTAGAGAAGGAGACTAAGGGGTGACCTGATTAATGTTTATAAATATGTAAGGAGTGAGTGCCAGGAGGATGGAGCCAGCCTCTTCTCAGTGATGCCCAGTGATAGGACAAGGGCACTCTGCTTGGTTACATTTAGTTGCTTGTCAGTCACAACCTCCAGGTGTCTTCTTGCCAAGTAGCTTTTCAGCCACCCTTCCCCAAGACTGTAGCATTGCTTGGGGTTGTTGTGGCCCAAGTGCAGGACCTGGCATTTGGCCTTGTTGAAGCTCATCTCATTAACATTGGCCCATCCATCTGATCTATCCAAGTCCCTCTAGAGAGCCTCCCTACCCTCAGGCAGATCAACACTGCCACCTAAATTGGTGTGATCTGTGAACTTACTGCTGACACACTCTGTCTTCATCAGGGTCATCAGTGAAGCTGTTAAACAGAAAAGGCCCCAACACTGAACCCTGAGGGACACCACTTGTGCCCAGCCACCAGCTGGATTTAACTTCATTGACTACCACCGTTTAGGCCCTTTCATCCAGCAGTGCTTTATCCAGCAGAGCTGTGCTCATCCAAGCCATGAGCAGTCAGTTTGTCTACAAGAATTCAACGGGGAACAGTGTTAAAGCTTTTCTAAAAGACAATATCCACAGCCTTCCCTCATCCAATAGTCAGGTCATCCCAGCAGAGGACATCAGGTTCATCAGGCAGGACCTGCCTTTCATAAACCAATGCTGACTGGGCCCGATCCCCTGGTTGTTCTCTACATAGTGTGTAATGGTGCTTGAGATGACCTGCTCCATGGCCTCGCTTACCACCAAGGTCTATAGTTTCCCTGATCCTCCTTTCTTCCTTTCTTGTAGAGAGGTGTCATATTTGCTACCCTCTAGTCCACTGGCACCTCCCCAGTTGGCCAGGACTAATGGACTGGATGGTCTGGAGTACCCAAAAGAAAAAGAGGAGGGTAATTGTTATTGGTGATTCCCTTCTGAAGGGAACAGAGGGACCCATATGCCAGCCAGACCCCTGCCACAGGGAGCTCTGCTGCCTCCCTGGAGCCCGGGTCAGGGATGTTACCAGGAGGCTGCCTACTGTAGTGAAGCCCTCTGATTACTATCCCTTATTTGTTATACAGGCAGGAAATGATGAGGTTGATAACAGAGGACTAAAAGCTATCAAATGGTTGATTCTATGATTCTATGAAAAGGGACTTCAAGGCACTGGGAAAAACAGTTGAGAGAGCAGGGGCACAGGCAGTATTTTCATCTTTACCCTTAGTCATAGGTTGGAATGCAGAGAGGGACAGGAAAAGATAGGCTGGCTGTTAGGAAGAAGTTCTTCACAGAGAGAGTGATTTGCCCTTGGAATGGGCTGCCCAGGGAGGTGGTGGAGTCACTGTTCCTGGGGGTGATCAAGAAAAGCCTGGATGAGGCACTTAGTGCTATGGTCTAGATGACTGGATAGGGCTGGGTGATAGGTTGGAGTGGCTGATCTTGGAGGTCTCTTCTAACCTGGTTGATTCTATGATTCTGTGATCCTGGTGGTCCTTTCCAACCATAGCGACTCACAGTGATCAGATGCTGTGCTGAGGATTTGGTTTTGTCAAGGACTTGACAAGAAACTAATGATTGGACTTGAGGATCCTGAAGGTCTTTTCCAATCTAAAAAATTCTGTGACCTCAGGTGAAAAATAGAGAGTGGCTTGGTGAGCACATAGAAATTAAAAATACTTTCTTTGCTCCTGATGAAAACCAGTTCAAACCTGAAATCACAACAAAATCACATTTCAGACTGCACCCTAATATATGTGTAATCCTTCCCTCACACTCAAATCCCTCATTTTCCTGCCTGATGAGTAAACAAACCTTTTTGTATAAAAAAAACCCAATCCCTTACAAGCAAAAATCACTCCTGAAAACTTACTTCTGCATTTCCATATGGAGAAGCAATCATCCTACACTTACATTCAACTTTACAGTTTTGGAGTAATGTACTTTAACATATCTGATTTCTTCCAGCTGCAAAGCATTGACATCTTCGGCTTTCTGTGAATGCCCTCCTTACTTTTCCAAGTCATTCTCGCTGCAGCTTTGCTATCCCAATAGAGATGCTCTTCCTGGACACATGGTATCCAGTATTCACTTTGTTTCTATACAGGTGCTATGTTCTTTATGTGGCTGCCCAGGGAGGTGGTGGAGTTGCCGTTCCTGGAGGTGTTCAAAAAAAGCCTGGATGAGGCACTTAGTGCCATGGTCTAGCTGACTGGACAGGGCTGAGTGATAGGTTGGACGGGATGATCTTGGAAGTCTCTTCCAACCTGGTTGATTCTCTGGTTCTGTGATTCTATGCCATTTACCGAAGCTTCACGGAACAAAATGGCACTCTATCCTCTCAGATACTCTCCTTCTCAACTAAAAAATACAACCTACGAAAGTCAAACAGCCAGGGAACAAACATACTCAGGCACCAGAACTTGTTTGCCCACTCTATTACAAGTGAATGGTCCCCGGCAGGGCCTCAGCAAGGGCCAATGAGCACAGCACAGGAGTAGACACAAGCCAGGAATCACCCTCAGCAGTCAAGATCTGGGCACTCTGCTGAAGTGGCTGAAAAACATGTAATGTATGCACACAGACTGTTCTGTACTACTTGGGAGCACTGCCAAAGAGTACTGGAGTATTTAATTTATTAGCACAAATATGGTCTCACTGTGTAGGAGCAGTGGTTGCCATGAATATCTGCAGTGTTACAGCGTAAGAAGAAATGCCAGCTCAGCGCTCAACTTCACAGACAAAAAGTAATGCTCTAAACCAGAATACACAGTGCTTGGGATATCCATTGGCACCTTTCAAACAAAACTTTCCAAGCAAATTTACTAAACAGCAGGTCTGTTTATCTTCATCATATAACTGCCTGCCTTTGTGGCTATTCTGTATGCTTACAATGTCAGGTTTTTGCTACATATGCTGGCATCTGACTGATATTTTCAGGGTACTTTTATGATTTGGTTACTCAGATATGTTCACACTTCTAAGAAATACTAGTTTCTAGTTCAGCTTTCACAAGGTACTGCTTAAGAGAAACCGTGGATGCCCCCTCTTTGGAAATGCTCAAGGTCAGCTTGAACGGAACTCGCAGCAATCCGATCTAGTGGAAGATGCATTTGCCCCCTGCAGGTGGTGGAACAAGATGATCTTTAAGGTTACTTCCATCCCAAACCATGCTGTGATTCTGTGTTTCAAATAATTTATGTCAAGATATCAGTAGAGAAGTTACTGGACATCCACACACAAAGAAATTGGGGAACTTAGTCAAAATCACCCCAGCTGGCATCTCTTTATTCTTTGAAATTAACACCAGAGAAATATTGGGTAGATATAAAGAATATAGATTTGCCTGCTATAACTTCTATAGATGTAAAGATAAATCAAGCTAAAATTATGTTGCAGGGAGGGATCCAAAGCAGCAATATCACAATCCAATCAGAATAGTCTAAAACATGCCCCAGCTGTCTCCCTAAATGAAAATAAAAAAACCATCCAGCTGAAGTCTGTGTGTAGTAGTGCACAAAGTCTGAGAAACAAACAAGAGAAACTGAAGCTGCCTGCCCAGTCAGAAAGTTGTATCATAGAAGTAACTGAAACTTGCAAAGATAACTCACATAACTGGAAGATCATGACACCCCTAAAGACAGGTAGGGTATGGAATTCAACCAGGCTGGAAGAGACATCCAAGATCATCCAGTCCAATCTAGCACCCAGCCCTATCCAGTCAACTGGACCATGGCACTAAGTGCCTCAGCCACGCTTTGCTTGAACACCTCCAGGGACGGTGACTCCACCACCTCCCTGGGCAGACTATTCTAAGGGCAAATCATTCTCTCTGTCAAGAACTTCCTCCTAACATCCAGCCTATACTTCCCTCGGCACAACTTGAGACTGTGTCCCCTTATTCTGTTGATGGTTACCTGGGAGAAGAGACCAACCCTCACCTGGCTACAGCCTCCCTTCAGGTAGTTGTAGGCAGCAATGAGGTCTGCCCTGAGCCTCCTCTTCTCCAGACTAAACACCCCCANTAGGACACTTTCTTTCTGGCTGCTCTCCAGCCACTCTGTCCTCAGCCTGTAGCACGGTTTGAGGTTGTTGTGGCCAAATTGTAGAACTCTGCACTTGGCCTTGTTAATTCTCATCCCATTGGCCTCTGCCCACCCACCCAGACCGGCAAGGCCCCTTCGCAGGGCTCACCTATCCTCCAACAGATCAACACCTGCTCCTAGCTTGGTGTCACCTGCAAACTTACTGATGCTGGACTCAATCCCCTTGTCCAGATCACCAATAAAGATGCTGAACAGGACTGCTGGAAGATGTGATGGACTTGAAGAGAACCTTGAATGTACGGAAGTCAACTGTGGTAATTGTGGAAACCCTATCTAAAACATCTGGGTCAAAATCAGAAGTGTCACCTCCAAGGGAGACCTTGCAGTAGACATCTGTTACCAACCCCCAAACCGAGATGGCATCACCAATGAGGCTATAATTGAGTCACTTAAAGAAGCATTAGGTCAACAAAATCTGGTTCTTATGGGACACTTGCTAGAAGACCATCATAGCAGTTCTCCTGTCATCCATCAAGTTTCTGGAATGCATCCTCATACAGAAGTTAGATGTGCCAATCAGGAATGAGGTACTGCTGGACTTGCTGCTCACTAACCAAGAAAATTTGACTTGTAATATCACAGTTAGTGACAGCTTCAGCTGCAGTGATGTTCTCTGGAGACCTTCAAAACCTGCATGGATGCATTCCTGTGTGGACTACCCTAGGTGATCCTGCTCTGGCAGGGAGGTTGGACTTGATCTCTGTATCTCTTTCTAATGTTCTGTGTTCTGTGATTCTGTGATCAAAAGATAGTAGAATTGAGATGCTGCTGAGAACAGTAAAGGTTAGTTCCAAAACAAAGGTTTTAGATTTCAGAACAGCAAACTTCATCACACTCAAGAGCACAGCTGGACATGATCATATAGGAAGCTTCCACAGATGATAAAGGAGATGGTCAGTGCTGGGATCTTTCAAGAACAAATTCCCTAGACACACAAACCCGGTTCATCTCCTAGGATGAAGTGAAGTAGACAGAGCAAGTGACCCTTGGCTATATGATGCCTCTTGTTTTAGCCAGACTTTTGAGAGTAGTTTCTCTCATTGAATCTGATTTCCCAACAGAGACCAGTTGTCCTGAACATTGTAACTTGTTTGATGTCACGATCCCATTAATTCACTTCCATTTCTTTGTCATGCATAGGGGGAAGGTCCACCAGTAGGACTATCTATAATTAAGTGGATGTCCTGTGGTTTGCGCCCTGCAGAAATGTATGTCAGAATTCTTCACAGACAGGAGCTATGTGGGACACCCACACTAAATGCCAAGAAGTATAAAAGCACTTGCTTAGAACTTGGTTTGAAATCTGTAGTCCCATGGAAAAAGAATCAAGCAAAGCCCTGTTAACAGACTTAGCCTCTGGTAATTTCTATATGACAATACTAGTTTTCATTTGCAGAAAGTCCTTTGCTTCTCCCCCAAGTACCCTTGAAATTATAAGTGTATGTACCACAGGGGACCACAAAGAGAGGAAAAATGCAGGCAGGTTTGCCTGAAAGAAGCATCCAGTTCACACACATCACAGAACAGTATATTAATTATAGCTTAAGAAAATAAAAATATCCCCAAAATATACCCATGAGGTATAAAACCAGGTGACAGCCATCAGCTAGGGATGGAGCTAATGTTAAGACTGTTTCTGCTTGAACAACTTTCAGCTGCCTCCTAATGTTACCAGCTCAAGCTTTGCAGAAAACTTCCTTTACTACCTTGTTTTGCATGACCGCCTCAGAAGGCAAAGTTTCCTCCCTCTCATCTGCTTCCTTCTCATCTGAGGAAGATCTGACTGACAGAAAAAACTCACAATGGGCAATGGATGCAACTGGGACACTGAAAAGAAAATGCCAAGAAAAAGCAGCGTGGTTTAGTGAGTACTTCACCTGGAGAATGTCAGGCAAACAATACAGAAAATGTCAGGAATCATCTCTTGTTAAAGCTGCAGCACCTAAAAGACTTTGATCCAAATCCAAATCTCCACAGAGCTGACAGGAATTCAGACTGTGAGGCTCAACTGAGAGCAGTGTGGATCAGAGAGGAAGGGATTTGATTCACCACAAGAAGGTAAGAAACTCTGGCAGAATGGAGGACTCAGGTTGAGGCCATGTTTTACTTGTGTTTAAAAAGTATTCAGAATACAAAAACCTATCTGCAGCTTCAATTCAAGCACCATCTGCAGCTGAGCAAAAGAGTAGATAATGCCTTTTCAGCAAATGCATACAAATCAGAGATGGCACAGAAATAGAGCATTTTGGGGGAAGACATTAACAAAGGACATCAACATTTTATTTTGCATAAATAATTCCTTTTGGGGCATTGTTTCCTCAGATTGATTAGAATGGCTTAGAAGGAAATTTCAGTCTGGTTTACATGCACAAAGAATTCACCATGAGTTGTTTAAAGAGGAGAGGAACATATTTTTTTTTTTCAGCTAAGCCACATTCTTCGCTGAAGCAAGTTTAAGCTGAATATTGGCAAGAGAAGAAAAGCAAAAGGTGTAACAGACATCACAGCAATAAACAAGAAAAAAAAAAAAATCAGTATTCTCTTTCATGTTCTTTCACATAGAATCCTGGACAGGCAGCAGATGGTCTCACAGAATCTTCAAACAAGTGCAGTTTTGAAGAGGTCCAACTAAAAAAAAAGTTGCCATAATTTCAGCATTGCAATCTCCTGGCTACCTATAAAGGTGGATGCCTACTTCTGTTAGAGAATTCTTTTTTTCTTAGAAATGTAATTCTGTATGATCTTTAAGGGAACAGTGTCCCTCCAGTCTGTCATTGTTTGGGTTTTATCAGAGAAGTTGAGAAAGAGCACAGGGTGAAGAAGTATTACCTTTAAAGACGCGCTGCAACAGGCAGTCTTCACACACACGGAATTAATGAACAAGCTCAACGTCACTAGAGCTCTTTCACAACAAATCAAATCCACCTAGCCAGTTGTGCTAGTTTAAAGCTAGCTAGAATGTTTTGGTGAGAAGAACTAAATTACAGGCTGTCAAAGGAAAACAAGGGTGATGTCTACTTCCCTCATAGGCTTGCTGAGATGTATAAGAATAAAAAGCAAAACATAGATAACCACTCAGCACTGCTACTGGGGAATTGGCTGAGCTGCATCTTACTCTCTAAACTCACCCTCCATTTTTGACTAATCCACTTTGCTTCCTAACCCCNAACCACCACACCAGTCTAGCAGGTCACTAAATCTGTGTGGACTGTTCTCAGTGTCCAAACACAAGAACAGTTCAGATGTAAAGATCTGTGTTTGAAATTACATTCTGGACTCCGAAAGATGCCATTTCGCAGACTGCTGTCTAGTGAAACTGCACCTAGTAAACAACATCCAAGCTACTCAATATTGCCAGAAATTCTTATGAGAATGGTCCCCACAAGGACTCATCACTAGGGCTGAGAACTCCAAGTCACACTCAGCAAATAATCAGGACTGCAGAATAGGATCTGTGTGCTCCAGAGCATGCTACTGAGTAACTGCGCGTAGTGTGGAATCTGTATACAGCCTCACTTCTGCCTAAAAAGGAGAGTTCCTAGTTCTCTCTAAGATTAATGATGTAATGGTGGATAGCAAAAAAAAATCTTATAACCTTCTAAATTGAGCAGTTCTTCTCATTCCTAACTACTTATAGAGCTAAAATTTCTGCTGAGAGAAGCGTGCTGATCTCCTTTTAAGGAAAATTAATCCCAAACAGCCTGTCGAAAAACACAAAATGCCTACAAGTTGAAGCAGATGGTGGAAGCACAGAGTGAAGAATACCAGCCTCAACCAAGGAGGGGACAAGATGCAAGGATAGTGTGTTTCACACAGAAGAACTGCATTCAGACACTTGTTTAAAGTGGGTAACGTATGGTAGGAGGCTGCCAGACACTCATCAGGCACAGGCAGACTGTAGAGAATGTAACTGTGAACACCGAGTCTGCATTACAGAATCACAGAAACGTTCAGGCTGGAAAAGAGCCCTGGGATCATCAACTCCTACCATTATCCCTACTCTACAAAGTTCATCCTTAAACCATATTCCCCAGTACCACATCTAAACAGCTTTTAAATACATCCAGAGCTGGTGTCTCAACCATTTCCCTGGGCAGCCCATTCCAATGCCTAACTACACTTGCTGGGAAAAATATTTTCTTAATGGCCAGTCTAAAGCTTCCGTGTTGCAGCTTGAGGCCATTCCCTCTTGTATCACTATTTACCTCTGAGAAGAGACCAGCATCAGCCTCTCTAAAATGTCCTTTCAGGTAGCTGTAGACAGTGATGAGGCCTCCCTCTAGCCTCCACTTCTTCAAACTAAACAGCCCCAGCTCCATCAGTCACACATAAGATTCTCCATGCCCTTCACCAGCTTTGTTTCCCTTCTCTGCGCTCACTCCAGCACCTTCAAATCTCACTTGTATTGAGGTGCTCAAAACTGGACACAGTGCTTGAAGTGTGGCCTCACCAGTGCTGAGTACAGGGGGACAACCACCTCCCTACTCCTGCTGGACACACTATTTCTAATGCAAGCCAGGATGCCATTGGCTTTCTTGGCACTACAACACAAGTTCAGCACTTCTCTGAAGAATCAGAAATTTGTAGTCTGCCCAGAAATAGCAGAGTATTGGTTGTTGCTTTTACAAACTTCGTAGAGAGTTCAGTACGACTGAGAAATCTTCCGCTACCTAGACTGAAGGCTGAACTGCTTTGCCAACAATAGTCCATTAATGAGTCAAGTGTTCTGAGCAAATATTCAAATGCCCAAAACAAAAATTGTTTCCTAAGTGCAGCTTAGCTTTCTAGGGTTTCTATTTCAGCTGTGGAAATGATGCTTACAGTTGTTCAAGTCTAGTGATAGCTTACAAAAGGTAAAGGGATGGCACGTGACACGTAACAGTTTGCTTTTAAAGCCTGCTATTGCTCTCTGAATCAATACTGCAGCAATTTATCATTTACATTACCAAAACATTTGGTTACTAAATCAATGGCAATACTCTAAAAGTGTATTAGTGTCATGCACAGTTTGATAAGGCAGAATGTAGGCACAGAACAAGAGCAGAGCATACTCCTCTGTTGATGGTACACAGAACTGCTGATCTAAGTTCGGTCTGTATGTAGGCTGAGACTCCTCAATCTGACGAGTAACTAAAGACACTGTTTCAAGGAAGGCATAGAAGAAAACTCACAGTATACCCTTTAAACTACAGAAAAGAAAGTGCATGAAGCAATCATGAAGTAGCAAACACTATTTCTTTTCAGTGGCAAAGACCCAACTGAAACAGAGTGAAGCAGATTTTTCCCTTCTTACAGCTCTGATTCGTATTATTTGGAGTTGAGGAAGCATATCACATTTCTGATGCTTTTTGGTGATACCAAGTGAGCCATCTCCACATTTCTGCCCCCTACCTTTTGCACATCACAAGCACAACATTTGGCTAATGAAACTAGAATCTTTTCTCATGGCTTTGCAGGCTACACATTTGTGCCTGTTCATTTATTAGATATAAAAGGATTTTTGATAGCAAAGTGAAATGAATACAGAAATCTTCTTAAATTCCTAGGTCAGCCACTCAAAGCTGAAAGACTCTCATCTCCCCAGTACAGAGGTTTTAGAAATGGTGGAGGAGACTTCCTTTTTCTGGAGAAGGAATGCACAGGACAATGTAAAAAAAAAATCAATCTCATCTCTGATTAGCTTCTAATAAACTACAGAGAACAACCAGAAGAGAAAAGTCTTGAAACCTGAGAGACATTTACAGTCTTCTGTTTTCATTTTGGGAACTTGTTTTGGCCCAGAGATGGGTTAGGAGGGTGGGTGGTGGAAATCCCTTGATACCAGTTAGCAGCAAC
The DNA here is from genome assembly GCA_013400475.1 of Tricholaema leucomelas. NCBI lineage: Eukaryota > Metazoa > Chordata > Aves > Piciformes > Lybiidae > Tricholaema lacrymosa > Tricholaema leucomelas. The sequence continues at coordinate 15,247 of WAAF01019566.1, forward strand.
TGCCTCATCCACTGCTGGAACAAACCAGCTATGTCATTGTTTCCTAGATACCCCACCCCGCAATGCTGAATCTCCTGCCGTCTCCACAAGCAGGCACTCACTGTTTGTAATTCAATGCAAACCATTCCAGAGATGGGATTTACTCCACATACTCCTGCAAACTGCTTGTTTTATTGCTCCTGCTTTAACACAGAGGTCATTTTGACTGAATGTAGTGCAATGCAGGGAGAAAGATGTTCTTCCCTCTACACTGAATTGATCTCAGTTACCACAATTCAGTGTGTGAACTTAACCGTCCTAAGAATAATAGACTCTGCATTTTGGAGAAGATAAGCAAATCAAACTGAATAGTAATTGATATGATTAAACATAGGATAAACAAATGTCAGCAACATTCTTTAAAAGATAGGAAAGCTACACAGCACGTACCAGGAGTTCTGCCAGCAAGCAAAGCTGCTTACGTTGGCCACAATGTTCTTCCACAAAAATACAGACTACTCTTTGAGAATAAAACAGTGACCTGAGGTTTTTTCCTCCCCCTTTTCCAAGTGGCTAAACAAGGACTGGATGATCTTGGAGGTCTCTTCCAACCTGGTTGATTCTATGATTCCATGAAAAGCTCAGACTAACAGTTTAAGCTGTACACTTGCAGAGAGAAAATCTGGAGACTCCTCTGGCAAGTAGCAAGACCGCAATTCAATAAAATCCTGTAGTCAGTCAAAACCCTTTAGGAAGAAGAGATAACTATTATTGGAAACAGCTTAATGGCATTCTAGTCACCTGTTAAATTAAATTAAGCTGTAATTAATTTAACAGCTATTATGACTTAACACCCAGTATAGCACAGATGATGTGTTTCTGCTCCTTCAGCTTCCCTAGCCCTTCTACTCACCTCACATAGCACTCAGCCTCTGTCTTCTTCCTCCCACTCTCCCAACAGAAATCCAATGAAAAATTACTCCAAATGCAAAATTTTCAGCTGTAACATTTATAACACCTCTGCAGACAATGTGTTGGAGATCTAAGTACAACTCAAATGAATTCTTACTTTTGATCTGTGTGGAACTCATCTATCAGATCTTTTCAACACCAAAATGAGGGTGAAGCATGTGACAATTTCTGTACATCTAAGGATCCAACTAAGTAGTCTCAGAGATCTAAGCAAGGAAGTACTTGGTGCAACCAACATGGATTCACCAAGGGCAAATCCTGTGTGACAGACTTGGTGGCTTTATATGATGGGGTTACAGCGTCAGTGGAAAAGAGAAGAGCAACTGGCATCAACTTCCTGGACTTCTGCAAAGCATTCAACATTGTCCCAACATGACACCCAGGTCTTTAAATTGGAAGGACACAGATTTGATGGATGGACCACTCAACCCACTGCATCAATTACTGGGTTTCAGTTTGAATGAACTAAAGTACCCTCATTCTAAATGACAGCAACCTGCCCATGTCACCGGTCCAAGAAAAAGAAGTTCATATATCTGTACTTTACCAGCCCCCTCTGTAGCACTGAGTCACAGGATCTCATTATTTTACAAGATTTTCATTCACAAATTCCACTAAATTTCATCCTTCTGCAGCTCATGAACAAGTCAGTACCTTGCAGAAGACTGCAATAAAACCAACAGGAAGAAATGGAAGATGTTTTCTTACTCTACAGAAGGAAGGATAATTCCTTCTTGCATTGTATTTTGGTGCACTGTCAAATTGCATCAGGAATGGTGTGGTCAGCAGGAGCAGGGAGGTCATTCTGCCCCTGTACTCTGCACTGGTTAGACCACACCTTGAGTACTGTGTTCAGTTCTGGGCCCCCCAGTTTAAGAGGGACATTGAGATGCTTGAGCGTGTCCAGAGAAGGGCGACGAGGCTGGTGAGAGGCCTCGAGCACAGCCCTACGAGGAGAGGCTGAGGGAGCTGGGATTGTTTAGCCTGGAGAAGAGGAGGCTCAGGGGTGACCTTATTGCTGTCTACAACTACCTGAGGGGTGGTTGTGGCCAGGGGGAGGTTGCTCTCTTCTCTCAGGTGGCCAGCGCCAGAACGAGAGGACACAGCCTCAGGCTGCGCCAGGGGAAGTTTAGGCTCGAGGTGAGGAGAAAGTTCTTCACTGAGAGAGTCATTGGACACTGGAATGGGCTGCCCAGGGAGGTGGTGGAGTCGCCGTCCCTGGAGCTGTTCAAGGCAGGATTGGACGTGGCACTTGGTGCCATGGTCTAGCCTTGAGCTCTGTGGTAAAGGGTTGGACTTAATGATCTGTGAGGTCTCTTCCAACCTTGGTGATACTGTGATACTGTGATACTGTGATAAATGCCTCATCCAGGCTTTTCTTGAACACCTCCAGGGACGGTGACTCTTTGTTATTTCTACATAAGTTTGGCCTTTTTGACATTCAGATTATTATTCATTCTCCCTGCCAATACTGTGCCTTTTCTAAAGTCTAGTGGAGATTCAGCTTGACAGCCTCAAATATCAGAGAATCAATCAAAGATCTGTAAATTTTGTTATTGAATCAGACAGGTTGGAAGAGACCTCCAAGATCACCCAGTCCAACCTAGCACCCAGCCCTAGCCACTCAACTAGACCATGGCACTAAGTGCCTCATCTAGTCGTTCTTTGAACACCTCCAGGGATGGTGACTCCACCACCTCCCTGGGCAGCCCATTCCAATTTTGGTATGAAGTCAATAAAGGAAATGATTTTACTCAACAGAAGAACTAATTTTGTAAATAGGAGATGTCAACTACCCTCTAGCTATATACCTAGATACTTCCTTTCCAACACAGTGCATTTATTTTCCCAAAAGACATGATGCCGAGTATCATTGTGCTATTATTTAAGTTATTTTTACTTTTGCTTCTACAAAAAAAGCCCTTTGCTGAGGACACCTTGCCCTTTACTTTCAGAACAACCAAATGAAAATCTCTGAATATTCTGGTAACAGAGAATATAGAAATCCTGAGTTTGAACTATGGGTAAGGGGTGTGTGTGTCTGTATTTTGTATTGAGGATGGTATTTACATGGAGTGAGACTAATTTAAGGAAAATGATGATGACTGCAATACTCCTTATCCCAGAATTACTCAGGAATTCAGTTCTTCCTGACTCACTGAACAGTTCTGGATGGAAAGTGAGTGAGAAGAAGGATCCAAAAAAAATGTAATGACAGGATGAGGAGTAATGGGTTTAAACTGGCAGAGGGGAAATTTAAACTACATGTTAGGAAGTTCTTTACAGTGAGGGTGGTGACACACTGGCACAGGTTGCCCAGGGAGGCTGTGGCTTCTCCCTCCCTGGAGGTGTTCAAGGCCAGGTTGGATGAGGCCTTGAGTGACCTGTTCTAGTGGGAGCTGTCCCTGCCTATGGCAGGGATTTGGAACTGGATGAGCTTCGAGGTCCCTTCCAACCTAAACCATTCTATGATTCCAGTGCCATCCTCAAGAAGGGGAAAAAGGATGACCCTGCAAACTACAGACCAGTCAGTCTCACTTCCATGCCTGGAAAGATCATGGAGCAGATCCTCCTGAAGGCTCTGCAAAAGCAAAAGGAAAACCAGGCAGAGGTGATTGGTGGTAAACAGCAATGGCTTCACTAAGGGCAAATCATGCCTGACAAATTTGGTGGCTTTTTATGATGTAGTCACAGCTGCAATGGACAGGGGAAGGGCAACTGACGTCGTCTACCTAGACCTGAGTAAGGCATTCGACTCTGTCCCACATGACATCCTGGTCACCAAACTGGAAAAGCACAAACTGGATGGGTGGAGCACTCACTGGATAAGGAATTGGCTGGATGGTCGCATGCAGAGAGTGGTGATCAATGGCACAATGTCCACCTGGCGACCGGTGACAAGTGGTGTTCCTCAGGGGTCAGTGCTGGGACCAGTGCTCTTTAACATCTTTGTCAGTGATATGGACAGAGGAATTGAGTGCACCCTCAGCAAGTTTGCAGATGACACCAAGCTGTGTGGCACAGCTGACTTGCTGGAGGGCAGGGATGCCATCCAGAGGGACCTGGACAGGCTGGAGAGGTGGGCCCAGGCCAACCTCATGACGTTTAACAAGGCCAAGTGTAAGGTCCTGCACCTGGGTCGGTGCAATCCCAGGCACAGATACAGGCTGGGTGGTGAATGGCTGAGAGCAGCCCTGAGGAAAAGGACCTGGGGGTCTGGGTCGACGAGAAGCTCAACATGAGCCGGCAGTGTGCACATGCAGCCCAGACAGCAACCCTGTGCTGGGCTGCATCAAGAGCAGTGTGGCCAGCAGGGCAAGGGAGGGGATTCTCCCCCTTTACTCTGCTCTCCTCAGACCCCACCTGGAGTACTGTGTGCAGTTCTGGAGCCCCCAACACAAGAAGGACATGGAACTGCTGGAGCGGGTCCAGAGGAGAGCCACGAAGATGATCAGAGGGCTGCAGCAGCTCTGCTATGAGGACAGGCTGAGAGAGTTGGGGCTCTTCAGCCTGGAGAAGAGAAGGCTTCGAGGAGACCTTATAGTGGCTTTCCAGTATCTGAAGGGAGCCTACAGGAAGGCTGGGGAGGGACTATTTACACGGTCTAGTAATGTTAGGATGAGGGGGAATGGGTTTAAGCTGGAAGAGGGGAGATTTAGACTGGATGTTAGGAAGAAGTTCTTTACAGTGAGGGTGGTAAGGCACTGGAACAGGTTGCCCAGGGGGGTTGTGGATGCTTCCTCCCTGGAGGCGTTTAAAGCCAGGCTGGATGAGGCCTTGAGCAGCCTGCTCTAGTGGAAGGTGTCCCTGCCTGTGGCAGGGGGTTGGAGCTGGATGATCCTTGAGGTCCCTTCCAACCTAAACCATTCTATGATTCTATGATTCTATAAAGGGGATGTAAGTTTTCAGAAAGGAACCAATATGAGTGGCTCTCAAGGTGTTTTGACTGAGATGCTCTCACTCCGCATAATCACTTTCAAAAGCCTGTCAAAAAAATCACTGTCAAAAGCCTGCACACCAGTGGAAAGCAAGAAGTGCTTTAAAGGACACAGAAATAGAACAGATGAAAACCCATCAATATCTGTACCGTTCAATCCACATGCTTGTTCTTTTTCTGCTGGGACTGACCGTCTTCTCCTTACAGCATTCCGAAGGATGTTGGCCCTGTAGATAACATGGGGATGTGGTGTGCCCTTCTTCAGTGGATGCTTTTTAATAGGCTCAATGAAGTAGTCTCCATGGGGCAGATGGAAATACCCAGTCTGAAAATAAGCACAGAAGAGTTGTTAATCTCTACTTTCCAGTACTGGAAGTAAAAAGCAAAACACCTTTTTCTTGTCATCATCCCTGTGCTTTTGTAATAAACTGTGTCGGTTTGAGGCTAATTGGAATATTTTAATGAGAGGAATCAGATCATTGGTTGTGGAATAAAATAATGATGTTGTCTATATCATTTATTGGTTTGCTGGGAGGGATAAAAAGTCAAAACATAAACAACATTCTCTCACTTTGTCCTGAGATGTTGCCCTGTTCATTTCTCTGTCTAGTCTGTGTTGTTCCATCTTATCACTTCCCTTTAACCCTGATCTGCTTTGATATCTGTGATGGTTTGGGTGTTACCCCCCCCCCACAGACACTTAAGAAAAATCACCCAGACTAGGCTCATTCAATCTGGCAATTGAATGAAGCTTTATACTTACATCTTAGCACAATATACAAGCAGATGTTTACAATATATACAGAAATACACAAGCTAAAAAGTAATACAGAAACACAGCAGCCCTCCCAGAAATCTGAGTCCCCAGGAGGAGCTCTCAACCACCCTTCCACCTTCTCTCCACCCCTCTACCTTACCCCAGGCTTTGCCTTATATTCAAGGTGAGTTTGGAGGGTCAGCCAGGGGAGTTAGAAAGCAGAAGGATTAATCACACAGACAGCAGGTTAGAGAGAGAAGTTCATGCGGCCCCAGAGTCCAGAGAGAGACTCTGTTGTCTGTTTATGCTGTTGTTCTTATACTTCTCAGCAAGCCTGTAAGTGAAGCAGACATCACCACTGTTTCCCTTTCACAGCATATAGTTTAATTCTTCTCACCAAAATGTCTCAGCTAGGCTCAAACTAGCACAGTATCTCACCTCTAATCTTGGCACATAACATGTAAGCTTTGGTGGCTGCTGCTGGCTTCTGCTTTGTTTATGTTTGTCCATCCAAAATAGAGGGAAGAGAGAACAGAGAAGGGGGTGAGATCTGTTGGTGCAGTTTTTGGTGCACTGTCTTGAATTGTTACAGCTCTATTTAAAGTACTATTTCTATCAGTACAGGATCATCAGAGCTTCTGTAATGACCAAGGTAGCATAGTTTAAGAGGGTGTCATGTGAGGAAATGACCTTTTAAATCAATATAGCAGAATAAGGGGGGGGGGGATTTCTTCTTCAGAAATATGGCCATTTTTCACTCTATTCTTGCATTTGTTGGTTCTTTCAGCTTGCATTTGTTGGTTCTTTGTACAGNCCCCTCCCCAGGGGTGGGTCTGAACACCACCAGGTGATTCATGGTTAGCCTACTCCCCCTTCCTCTCTAAAGGTCTATAAAAGCAGGAGGATTTCCCTTTCTTGTTCTCTGCGCTCCCTGCTTACCAGCATCACTGTCCTGTTCTTTCTTTTACCATGTGGCCATCACCCACGAGGTGGACAAAACCATCACCATCAAAAAATCTGGGGTAGTTTTGAGCCCTTGTGGGCAGTTCTTTTATCCAGGAGGGAGTCTGAGTTTCTGTATTATTTCTAACTTGTATGCAATTGTAAATACTTGTATATGTTGTGTATATATGCTTGTAAATTTTGCCATGCCGTAAATACAGCTTCATCTTACTTCCAAACCGTCCAAGCTAGTCTGGGAAATTTCAAACAGTGGGTGGGGGGAGGAGAGTCCATAATCCACCACATAATCCATTCATTACACTGCAGAAATACAAAACAAACAGGTTTTCAGCATTTATTTTGCTGCACCAATCAAGGCTTCCAAAGTGGAATAGGAAAAAAACCATCTTCCTAATAACTTGAAATTATGTATACAGAGGCAGAGACATCCATATTTCTACAATACCACTGAAAGGTCAGAAGCTAATTTGTCAAACATGATGCACTAAAAGGAACTGCATCTTGTTTTTTTCCATGCCTCACTGCCCAGAGAACAATTCCTGAACTGAAGCTCTTCCATAAATGCAAAAACCTAATTCTGCTCCTAGCTGCAATTCCAGAGTCAGGTTACATAACCTATCAGATGAACAGGACTGTGTGGTCCACCCTTCCCTCAGACTACAAACCTACATGGCCCCCAGGCTTCCAGTGGTGGTGCCATGGTCTAGCCTTGAGCTCTGTCGTGAAGGGTTGGACTTGATGATCTGTGAGGTCTCTTCCAACCCTGATGATGCTATGATATGATACTATGAAATAAGTAGCTTTTCTTGACTCACAGAAAGCCACTGTGATGACAAAACCGACCTGTGTAACAAAGGCTCTAACACTTCTCACCTGTTAACTTCTGTATCAACCTCCAATTTTTGACTAAACCACAGGTCTTTTACTACCCATCCGGACCACGTAGGATTAGTTTGCACCTCCCTCTGCCACACCATAAAAGACACATGCAACCAGGTGTGGCCTTAGTCTTTTCTGTCTCAGCATTTTTCTAAGGATTTCTAACACTGCACAACCATTCTGTAGCCCTTCCACTTCCATGTATACAGAGCGCTGCTAAATCCAAAGCAAAGGATCCACTGACATCCCAGCCCACGTGTGGGCTGTGACAGGAGACAGGCTTTGTTTCCTCTTCTCTTTCTTGCTGTGGTCAGTACATCCTTCTTAACTTGCTTCTGGAGCAGAGGAAAATGCAGCAACATTGTGCTCCTGTAACTGTATTCAGATTACAAGGACAGGCAAACATAAATGCCCTTGTGGAATACTCAAAAGATTTTAAGTTTTCCTGGACAGCTGGCAAAATCAGGGCAAGGACAAGAAGGAAATCATATGAATGGAGCTAACATGCTCTTAAAAAGTAAGCAAGCATGAACTGCATGTACCAGGAGCCCAAAGGCAACTCAGTGTGATACTCACACAATGTGATTTAAATGCTCCTCTACCGGATACCTTCTACCTCCACACTGCCGCAAACTCAATATGTGCCACAGCAAACCAGCACTAATAAGTAACTGCAGATGTCATTTCACAGAACTTGCTCAAATCTTAAGCACAGAAACCCCAGTTTTCTGGTGCAAGTCTAAGCTTAAAAGCAAAAGGCTGTCCTTGGTTTGGAGCCCTGGTTACACCCATAAAGCTTCACAGGTTCACAACCAAAAAAGGAAGGGATGCCACCCAGAGGGACCTTGACAGGCTGCACAGGTGGGCCCATGCCAACCTCATGAGGTTCAACAAGACCAAGTGCAAGGTCCTGCACCTGGGTCAGGGCAATTCCAAGCACCATTACAAGCTGGGCACTGACTGGGTGGAAAGCATCCTGGAAGAAAAGGACATGGGGATGCTGGTACATGAGAAGCTCAATATGAGCTGCCAGTGTGCATTTGCAGCCCACAGAGCCAACCAGATCCTGGGCTGCATCAAGAGGAAGTGTCGCCAGCAGGGCAAGGGAGGTGTGTGGGAAAAATTTTCTCCCTAGCAGGCATGAGCTGTAAACATCAGAGCTCCTGCTGGGAAACTGTCCTTGGGCTGTCTTGGGCTCAGGAAGCCAAGCTGTAAATAAGGAGCACCCCACACACAGCTGCAGGGGGCTGAGCTTGCCATCCCGCAGGGGTGGGCATCAGCCATTGTTGATTCTGTGTGACCTATCTCTACCTTGCACATAACTTTAAGCCAATCCGACAGAACCACGCTGGCAGTAGCCTGTCAGAGGGTATAAATTGTGCTGTGCTGCAAATAAACTTGGGAGTCTGTTCTATCAACTCATATTGAGTGTCGTTTCTTGCTCCCCTCCTCCCTGGGGCCTGAACCCTGTCGATAGTGCCGGACCGATCCCTCGCGGGCGAAACTTCCCGGCAGAGGTGATTCTCCCTCTCTACTCCGCTCTGGTGAGACTCCACTTGGAGTACTGTGTCCAGCTCTGGAGCCACTGTTACAAGAAAGATATGGAACATGTCCAGAGAAGGGCCACAAGGATGATCAGAGGGTTGGAGCTCCTCTCCTATGAGGACAGACTGAGAAAGTTGGGGCTGTTCAGTCTGGAACAGGTGGCTCTGAGGAGACCTTATTGTGGCCTTCCAGTATCTAGAGGAAGCCTACAAGAAATCTGGAGAGCGACTTTTTAGGATGTCAGGGAGCAATAAGAGTAGGGGGGACTGGATCCAAGCTAGAGGAGAGTAGATTTAGATTAGATGTTAGGAGGAAGTTCTTCACCATGAGCGTGGTGAGACACTAGAACAGGTTTCCCAGGGAGGCTGTGGAAGCCTCATCTCTGGATGCTTTTCAGGCCAGGCTGGATGTAGCTCTGGGCAACCTGATCTAGTGTGAGGTGTCCCTGCCCATGGCAGGGGGTTTGGAACTAGATGACCCTTGAGGTCCCTTCCCAACCCTGTGATTCTGTGTATTTCCTCACCTGAGATTACAGTTACTGCCTCTATTTTCTTTGTCTCATTTTGAGGAAAAAAGAAAACAATACTTCGATTCTTAAACGTGAATTCCAAAATTGTTCAGGTTCCTTTTCAGATTATAAATCAAGGCTACATTTAATACAGGAGCTGAGACACAGTACAAAAGCAATAATCTGCAGGCTCAGATTGGATCGAGATGTCAGGCAAACATGAATTTATTGAGTTGAAATGCCTGTACAGAGGCTAAACTAGGAAACAGGCAGATGTGGCTTTCTTCCTGCTGCTCAAGGAATCAAAGCACCACCAGAAATCTTCGTCCATTCCTTTCCATTATACAGGATTCAATCTTCCCTGGATATTCTGAGTGTCTCAGTTATTAGATCTTCTTTTCCTGTTGTATTTTTTAGCCCAGTTACAACCATCTTCACTGCAGACCCTGATTTTATGAGGCAGGCTGATTAGTCACTGGGCTATTGTGTCAAGCTGTGTCTGTAAGAAGAAAGGCCATGCAATCATATAACAAATGAAGTATATTAGGAGAGACCTCATTTCCCAAGCTCCCCTAGAAATATTTGCATATTAAAATTCCGATCTACATCCTCTATAAAGCAGGAGAAAAAGAAAGAAAAACAACAACAACAACAAAACATATTTCACGCTGTACAGGCACACACACAGATGGCTTCTTCAGTGTTAACCCTTCACCCACAACACTGGGTCACTGAACAAGCCACCAGTGTGTGCACCTATACAGCATGAAATCACAGAATCACAGAACCTTAGAGGTTCTCCAGACATCACCAAGTCTAATCTCCCTGCCAAGGCAGGATCCCTCATGGTAGTTCACACAGGATTGCATCAAGGGGGGTTTGGAAAGTCTCCAGAGAAGGAGACTCCACAACCCCTCTGGGCAGTCTCTTCCACTGCTCTGTCACTCTCACTGTAAAGAAGTTTCTCTTCACGTTGAGCTGAAACCTTCTATGTTCCAGTTTGTATCCACGTTTCTTGTCTTATTGCTGCTGACCAGCAAAAAGAGCTTGGCCCCAGCCACTTGACA
>WAAF01019566.1:44920-75335 GCA_013400475.1 Tricholaema leucomelas
AGTCCAGATAGACCACATCCACAGGCCTCCCCACATCCACCAAGCGGCTCACCTGATCATAGAAGGAGATCAGGTTGGAGAGGCAGGATCTGCCCTTCATAAATCCATGTTGGCTGGACCTGAGCCCTTGGCCATCCCTCAGGTGCGCTGTTATCACCCCCAAGATAACCTTCTCCATAAGTTTCCCTGGCACTGAGGTTAGGCTGATGGGTCTGTAGTTCCCAGCTTTGGATACTTCACATGCCAAGGATTCACAAGGATTTTCAGACAATGCAGCAATGATAACCACTTTAAATCATCTGCAGGACTAACAGGCAACAGACTCTGATGACACTAATACCAGGGGCGAACACTGCTGTGTTTTAGGTGAGACGTCTTAGGACTACTCACAGAATTGGTGAGACATGTCAGCTGGGGGTCAGAAATGAAAGGCTGAAAAAAAATCTCTTAAAATCAAACAGAAAACTCCATTTCCTCTTGTCAAAGGAAAATGTACAACTCCAAAATACATGGCAAATATGCTGTTTCCTTTCCAACTCACACCCATCCTGATGTCTTTTGTTTTACACTCACAGTCTTACAGCAATTAATAGATTTTTGGTGATGTTTATGCAGAACCTAGCCCAGTGCCTGTGACTCAGGCACACAGAACTACTGCTTTGTGAATTATCACTCCAGATAATAACAGCAAGAATGACTAACCCAATGAGTAAGCCAACAGAAGCAACATTCATTTTACTTCTTGGGCTCCCTATAGAATCATCAAATCATAGAATGGCTTAGGTTGGAAGAGACCTTAGAGATCATAATTTTCATTCTTGTCTTGTATTCATCACTTTGAGGCCAGACCTTGAGTCCTGGTCTGGGCATCTTAAGAAAGATACTGAGGTGCACAAATGTGTCCAGAGAAGGGCACCAAGGCTGGTGAGGGGCCTGGAGCACAGCCCTGTTAAGGAGTGGCTGAGAGAGCTGAGGGCTGTTCAGCCTGGAGAAGAGAAGGCTCAGGGGAGACCTTATCACTGTCTATGACTACCTGAAGGAAGGCTTTAGCCAGGGGGAAGTTGGTCTCTTCTCCTAGGCAACCAGGGACAGAACAAGAAAACACAGTCTCAAATTGCACCAGGGCAGGTTTAGGCTGAATGTTAGGAAGAAGTTCTTCACAGAAAGAGTGATTGGCATTAGAATGGGCTGCCTAAGGAGGTAGTGGAGTCACCATACCTGGAGGTGTTTAAAAGAAGATTGCAGGAGGCACTTAGTGCCATGGTTTAGTTAATTAGAAGGTGTTGGGTGACAGGTTGGAGTTGATGATCTTAGAGGTCTTTTCCAACCTAGTTAAATCTGTGATTCTGTTATCTAATCCAACCTTTCCACCACGGGTACAGACACATCTCATCTAGACTTGATTGCCCAAAGCTAATCCAGCCCATCTCTGAACATCTCCAAAAGGAGTCCTGCATCTGGGGAGAAATAATAAACTCCACCAGTACAGTCTGGGAGGTGATATGCTGGAAATCAGTCCTGTGGAGAGAGACCTGGGGATCCTGGTGGATAACAAGATAACCATGGCACAGCAATGTGCCCTTGTGGCCAAGAAGACCAATGGGATACTGGAGTGTATTAGGAAGAGTGTGTCCAGCAGATCAAGAGAGGTTCTCCTCCCCCTCTACTCTGCCCTGGTGAGACCTCATCTTGAGTATTATGTTAAGTTTTGGGCTCCCCAGTTTAAGAGGGACAGGGATCTGCTGGAGAGAGACGAGTGGAGGGCTATGAGGATTAGGGGACAGGAGGGTATGGCTTATGAGGAGAGGCTGAGGGACCTGGGGCTTTTTAGTGTGGAGAAGAGAAGACTGAGAGGGGATTTGATAAATGTTTATAAGTGTCTGAAGGATGGCCAGGAGGTGGAGGAGAGGGTTTGCTCACTTGCTCCCTGGGATAAGACAAGGAGCAATGGGTGTAAATTGCAGCACAGGAGGTTCCACCTCAACACAAGGGAGAACTTCTTTACTGTAAGGGTCACAGAGCACTGGAATGGGCTTCCCAGAGAAGTTGTGGGGTCTCCTTGTCTGGAGACTTTCAAGAACTGTTGAGATGTGTTTCTCTGTAACCTTTGCTAGATTACGTGGTCCTGCTCTGGCAGGAGGATTGGACTTGATGATCTCCTTGGGTCCCTTCCAACCCCTAACATCCTGTGACCCAGAAGGATTCTCTTGGACCTTCTACACAGCTGCCCTGGAGATGGAAGAAACTAGGCAGTTACCTACCTTGCCCAGTATCTCTTTCATTTCGGAAACAACCTGGGCCAAAGAGCACAGCACTGAGCAGGGCTGTCATATCTCCTTATCAAAGAACACCAGGAAAATTGAACACTACAATGGACAGTTCAAAGTAGCAGTGAGAGCGATGTGGGGTGGGACTTTAGAACAACGTGACATACATTTAGCAAAAGCCACCCGGTTAGTTAAGAGCAGAGCACCTGTCCATTGGGCTGTCTCTGCACAGTCGAAACTCCCACATATTATACAAAGAGATAAAGCCCCTGTAGTAGACATCAGGAATATAGTAGGAAGTATGGTTCATCCTGCCCTGGGCAAAGGCAAACCCATCCACAGCACTTGTTTTGCTCAAGGAGCTGGGTGTGCCTAGTAGTTGATGTAGCAATCATAGAATCATAGGATCAACCAGGTTGGAAGAGACCTCCAACATCATCCAGTCCAACCTAGCATCCAGCCCTGCCCAACCAACTAGACCAGGGGTCCTCAAACGTTTTAAAGAGAGGGCTGGTTCACTGTCCCTCAGACACTGTCGGGGGCTGGACTGTAGTTTGTTGGGGGCTGGACTACAGTTTGGTTGCAGCCCAGTCCCGGCAGGTGCTTGGGGGCTGCGGAGGTCGGCGATTAAATGGCAGGAAGAGGCTGCTTGGTTTCCCCCCCAACCCCCGGCGGTGGGGGGGGGAGTTCTGTAAATACCTGTGGGCCAGATTGAGGACACTGCGGGGGGGCGTATCCGGCCTGCGGGCTGCAGTTTGAGGACCCCTGAACTAGACCATGGCACTAAGTGCCTCATCCAGGCTTTTCCTGAACGCCTCCAGGAATGGTGACTCCACCACCTCCCTGGGCAGCCCATTCCAATGCCAATCACTCTCTCTAGCAAGAACTTCCTCCTAACATCCAGCCTAGACCTCTCCTGGCACAACTTGAGGCTGTGTCCCCTTGTTCTGTTGCTGGTTGCCTGGGAGAAGAGACCAACCCCCACCTGGCTACAACCTCCCTTCAGGTAGTTGTAGACAGCAATGAGGTCACTCCTGAGCCTCCTCTCCTCCAGGCTAAACACCCCCAGCTCCCTCAGCGTCTCCTCATATGGTTTGTGTTCCAGGCCCCTCACCAGCTTTGTCAACCTTCTCTGAACACGTTCCACTATCTCAAAATCTCTCTTGAATTGCGGAGCCCAGAACTGGACACAGCACTCAAGGTGTGGCCTGACCAGTGTTGAGTACAGGGGCAGAATAACCTCCCTCCTCCTACTGGCCACACTGTTCCTGATACAGGCCAGGATACCACTGGCTCTCTTGGCCACCTGGGCACACTGCTCGCCAGAGAAGCCACATCTTTCTGAAAAGTGAATGCTTAAGCCATGTTGACAAAAGAAACATCTTTCAATTTGTCCTTCATTTCTTCATGTTTATCCTGCTCCTTCTAAAATTGAGCTTTCTAAATGAAACAGCTGCTTAAGCAGTACTCAGCCCTTTCTCCACTGACAAACTAAAGCATCTTCAAAGATTCTGAGATCTGAAGGGATAGGAATGGTCAAGCCCACACAGAGAGCTGCAGAGCAGACAAGGCTACTGCACTGAGTCCTTGAGTTCATGTGAAGTTCTGCTGCTGTTCTCCAAAGCAAGCCCAGCAGAAGTACCGCAACCTGTGGTGATAGACAAATACAGGGTTCACATATCACAGAATCATAGAATGTTAGAATCAATCAGGTTGGAAGAGACCTCCAAGATCATCCAGTCCAACCTAGCACCCAGCCCTGTCCAATCAACTAGAGCATGGCACTAAGTGCCTCATCCAGGCTTTGCTTGAACACCTCCAGGGACAGCAACTCCACCACCTCCCTGGGCAGTCCATTCCAATGCCAATCACTCTCTCTGTGAAGAACTTCCTCCTAACATCCAGCCTAGACCTCCTCCGGCACAGCATGAGACTGTGTCCCCTTGTTCTTTTGCTGGTTGCCTGGGAGAAGAGACCAACCCCCACCGGGCAGCACTGGTGAGCAGCAGGACATTTTGACAGGAAGGTTTCTTGCTTGCCACAGGCAATCTCCTGACTCAGTGTCACAGGACCATGTCACAGTGACCATCACTGGAATTAACACTAATGCTTTCACATTGTCATAAACTTTCATTTCATGCTTAAATCCTATCACAAACAACTTGGGTTTTGCTCTCTTTTTTCACTGCTGGAAAGAGATGGGCATCTAAGAAGGACCAGCGACTAAAAAGATGTCTAATTTAAAATTTCAGTTAACTAGGTGGGAAGATCTAGAGCAAGATATTCATGATAGCACTGGGTGGCAAAAGGAAGAAGGATTATCAAAAGTAGGCAGCAGAAACCAAAACTGACACTGAACTATCAGCATTGCCTAATTCTCTGTAGGTGCAACTAGTTTGAGCTAAGATCTTTCAGCAAAGCAAATAGGATAGAATAACCTTGGTCCCATGCAGCACCACCATCTCGCAGTCTCCCATGAATATGGAGGGGCACAACTGGTAACATAAGCAGGGAATTTAAGCAGGCAGAATTTGTAAAGACCAAAGTTTTTTCTATGACCTTTTGAGAAACTATTGAGCCTCACAAGCGTAACTTTCTCATGCTTTCTGAATTTGAGTGACTCAAGAGACATTTGACAAATTAAGATCCAACGATGACTCAAGACAAAAAAACACAACTCAGCCAGAAAAAGTTCTCTGAAAAAAATATTTATTTTTTATGTTAGATGTTTGAATACTGAACTCAGCCAACAGCCAGGAGGAAAAACAGTATCAGATCCTTTCACAGTAGCTTGACGGACCAGTGTTGAACCACTTGCACCTATGTGGAGTACTAAATCACAAAGGTGCAAGAAAAGCACTGTCTTTATCTGCTTGAACTAGAAAGGAGCAGCTTTCCTCCCCAGGCAACGACAGCTAGGTAGATCTGCCTGTGGGCAGTTCAGTTAAAGATCTGTGCTCTCCTGGCACTGACTATCCATGTTTCCCCATCCCAGTTCTTCACTAATAAATCATTTGTTGCCATCACAGTCAGAAACATCTGTTTTCTCTCTGTCTGAGGGAAAAACACTACTCTGCTCTAACTGGAAACATACAGAATTCAACACTGGAAGTGCTTTTTACAATTCTGACTTACGCAGGTCAGGCTGATTTGCATTTTGATGAAATATATGTAGTAATGAGTAACAGCAGAGAGTTAAAATTGATTGCTCACATGCTCAAGCTTCTAGCAATGACTTTCAACAGAAGACAGTTAAAAAAAACAAATCTTGTGAACAGCATGAAGAGTTACTACGTCCAGCACTACAGCAGGAGGAGCAAGTACATTTTCCAGTTACAGCTGGCCACCAGCTCAAATCCTGATCACAGTTATGCAGTTACTGCACAGTAATTATCTTGCTTATGCCCTGATTCTTCTGTAAACTATGCTTCCTGAGAGTTTATGTAAACTGAGCTGAGTACAAGAATTCACATCAGTGGGAACTGGGTGAATGGAACAGTGACTGAGAAGACTCTTGACAAGACTCAAAGGGTCAGTGATCTCCAGCTAACACACAAATCACAAGTACAAGTCTGAAAAGAAGAAAAGCCAGATGGCTGGTTGTGAGAGGAAAAGACCTCATGCTGCCATCAGTCCATATTACTGCTGCAAGAAGACAGCAGTCTTCAGAAGTATCTCAAAGTAACTCAGGTCATCCTACTCAGCAGAGATAACGAGCAACTACAGATTTTGTGGCTACATTCTAATACTGCTTATACAACAGCTACCTGTGGTGGCTTGGGTGTCCCCCGCCCCCACACTTTAGAAGTCACCCAGACTAGACTCAGCCGGCTCTGGAAATGTGAATGAAGCTTATACTTACAGCTGGCACAATATACAAGCAGATATTTACAGTATATACAGTTATAGACAGAAATACACAAAGTAAAAGGTAATACAGAAGCACAACTCCCCTCCCAGAAACCTGAGACCCCAGGAGGGGCTCTCAACCACCCCCTCACCTTTCCCCTACCCCTCTCAACCTTACCCCAGTCCCAAGGAAGAATGAAGGTTCGGCCAGGGGGATTAAGAAGCAAGATGAGTCAGCCAAAAGCAAATGGAGGGTGAGGTTAGAAAGCAAGATGGAGTTCAGCCAGCAGACCGAGCTCCCCAGCAGCTGAAGAGCCCGGAGCAAAGCCCAGAGCGAAGTGAGCCAGTGCCCTAATCTGTGTTTTCCTTTTCTTTTTTATACATCTCAGCAAGACTGTGAGTGAAGTAGACATCATCATTGTTTTCATTTCACAGTCTGTGATCTAGTCCTTCTCACCAAAACATTCTAGCTAGGCTCAAACTAGCACAGTACTGATGAAACTCTTACTTTAATCATATAAATCAATGTTTCCTTTAGTCCCATATTAGAGGACAGGCCACATGTTGTCTCACTTTTTAAGAAGACTTTTTATTGTTGCTTTTATCCCTTTTGATTCCCTCCCTACTCCACAGTGTCTCTGGCATTGTTGACCGTCAAGGCTGGTAAAAATTAATCCCAGGTGCTAAACTGCTAAACCTATTCTTACAGACTGAAACAAGCAAACAAACAAACAAATTACCATCACAGTGCTGGGCAGAGCGGATCAAAGCTCCCATCCATATAATACACATGCATATATTTATATTTTTATACATTATTGTTATTTTTCTAAGGGCAAAACCAAACTCCAGATAAGGTATTAATTTGATCATACATAAATACATATCTTTAAGCTTGTCCCCTCAGATCTCTTTCATAATAGACAACTTCATCTGATCTGCACCATGAGTACTGGGCCAAGTTAACCTGCACCTGGGGAAGTGTCCTAGAAGTGTCCTCTTCATTGGCCCTGTAGAAGGTTTGCAGAAGCTAAGAAGTGGACATCTACAGCAGATGCTTGTGTTTGGCCAGATACTTCTCATTTACTGTGACTTGGGAT
Organism: Tricholaema leucomelas; assembly: GCA_013400475.1. Classification (NCBI taxonomy): domain Eukaryota; kingdom Metazoa; phylum Chordata; class Aves; order Piciformes; family Lybiidae; genus Tricholaema lacrymosa; species Tricholaema leucomelas. The sequence goes on from WAAF01019566.1 coordinate 52,137, forward strand.
AGCATTAGATTCTGTATTCCACTTAATAGTTTTCTCCCTGCCATACTGGGGAACATGAAATAGCTACAGCCAGCAGTAAAAAAACAGTGGGTGCTACTATGTCTGTATTGCTGTGTAAAGTTCAGCCAACTCATGTAAAATTGAGAATGTGTACACAGCACTGCAGCCCAACAAGTAGTAGCAGGATATTCTCCACTGCATGAAGATATTTCTAATCACCACATAAAGAAAGGACAGACATTATGGAATATTTCTGATTTCTGAATTATGATCACTTGTGGCAAATCCTCATCTATCCAACTAATAAAATATTTATAATCTAAAGTACTGGAAGCAAAATAGAACATGAGTCTCATTGAGAAGCACAGGCCTAAGTATTTTCATTAATTTATGTAACTGAACTCTCTCCAGCTCTTGCAAGTTTTCAGTGTGCAGCTTTCTGATTTTTTTTTCTTCTCTGAATCTAGAGGTTTATAATTTTATCATATTTGCTTACTTCTTTTTGATGATCCTTTCATAACACTGAATTTACAGTGGCAAAACTGGTTAATTAAATAGTGGACCAGTTCATTAATTCACTGTGTGATTCTTATGCTTCTGTGTAAATTTTTGCTGCTATGAACGCCATTACTCAAAAAATACTACCTCACTCCAGTTGCCTTTATTTCTACGTATCACAAAGCTGGCCTGCAAGAGATCCAGTTCTTCCACCTCCTTCCAATCCATCTGAATCGCAGTAATGACATTATCATTAGCAAACTGTAGCAATAATGACATTTTAAAAATAACAAAGCAGGCTGTAAAAATGACACTCCACACATTCTAAAAGCTTTGGCCTCTGAAACAATGTCATTTTATCAGTACTGCTTTTACTAATTCACATAGTGTCTTGAAAGGCTAATAGGCCTAAAATGTGATTGAATCCACCAGGTTGGAAGAGACTTCCAAGATCATCCAGTCCAACCTAGCACCCAGCCCTAGCCAATCCACTAGACCATGGCACTAAGTACCCCTATACAGTCTTTTCTTGAACATCTCCAGGGACAGTGACTCCACCACCTCCCTGGGCAGCCCATTCCAATGCCAATCACTCTCTCTGGCAACAACTTCCTCCTAACATCCAGCCTAGACCTCCTCCAGCACAACTTGAGACTGTGTCCCCTTGTTCTGTTGCTGGTTGCCTGGCAGAAGAGACCAACCCCCACCTGGCCACAATCTCCTTTCAGTTAGTTGTAGACAGCAATGAGGTCAGCCCTGAGTCTCCTCTTTTCAATCACAGCTCCCTCAACCTCTCCTTATAGGGCTGTGTAGCAGGCCCCTCACCAGCTTATTGCCCTTCTGAATGTCCTGGCTTCCTCCACCTATCTGCGGATGAGGAAAGCAAAGGCAGGAGGAACAAAAAGCCTTGGGTCATAATGTCCCCTCTTAAAGTCATAAACAGATACCCACAGGTGTTATGCACTTGTGAGTGTCTTGCCCAAATAAAGGTAAGCAAGCCCTGCTTTCACCTAATATGGTCAGTTTGGCAAATGCCATTCTGATTGGTGAATCTCTGTGGCCAAAGCAGCCATTGCACTCAGGCAAATAATAAAAATGGAGCTAAGCTGCACGCAGTGTGCTCTGCTATGACACATGCTCTTGGCCCTGCCTCACTGCTCCCCTCGAACAATGTGCTCTGCTGAGACAATGTGCTCCATTCTGCCTCAGTGAATCTGCCTCATAGAATCAAGCAGGTTGGAAGAGACCTCCAACATCATCCAGTCCAACCTATCACCCAGCCCTGCCCAATCAACTAGACCATGGCACTAAATGCCTCATCCAGGCTTTTTTTTGCGCTTGAACTACCTGGAAACTTAAGTGCCTCAAGTTTACCAAGAGAAGGTGTTAAGTGCCTCAGAACATGGTGAGAACTGCCACTGACATGGTTCTCTCTGTACATCTGCAAGAGATCCTGTCTGCATCTCTGGAAACCTCCATGCCAAGAGGAACAAGGATCAAGTCAGAGACTGTCTGCCTCTTTCCCAGCAGCCTGCTAGAGCCTGGGAAGAACTAGAAGCCTCAACAGCTATCAAGACACCAACAGAACTTCCTTCTGTGTTTGGGTTCTGCCAAGAAACTATAATCAGCCTCAGGAATCTGGAGGTAGTGTCTTGTGAGTAAGTATTCATAAGCCTCTCTATAACTGAAATCTATTGCATCTTCTGCCTTAGCAAAAAGGAGCCTCTTGGGTCTCCCTCAAGGGCAAGCGCATATTGGCCACAAGATTCTCCTTCCAAAATAGTTTAATGTTTGTTATATTATCGCTAGTTATTTCTTAAGTGTCCTAGATTCCCTGTTTCGCCATCTGTGACTGTTTGGGTATCCCCTGCCCCCCACACTTTTAGAAATCACCCAGACTAGACTCAGTGGGCTCTGGAAATTTGAATGAAGCTTATATTTACAGCTGGCACAATGTACAAGCAGATATTTACAGTATATGCAGTTATAGACAGAAATATACAAGGTAAAAAAGGTAATACAAACACAATTCCCCTCCCAGAAACCTGAGTCCCCAGGAGGGGCTCTCAACCACCCCTCACCTTCCCCCTACCCCTCTCAACCTTACCCCAGTCCCAAGGAAGAATGGAGGTTCGGCCAAAAGGGTTAAAAGCAAGGTGAAGCAGCCAAGCAAAGGAGGGTGAGGTTAGAAAGCAAGATGGAGTCCAGCCAGCAGCCACGAGCTCCCCAGCAGGCAAAGTTCCCCAGCGAGGAGAAGAAGCAAATGCCCTAATCTTTGTTTTGCCTTTCTTCTTTTGTATACATCTCAGCAAGACTGTGAGCGAAGTAGACCTCACCATTGTTTTCATTTTACAGCCTATCATCTAGTTCTTCTCACCAAAACATGCTAGCTAGGCTCAAACTAGCACAATATCTGTGTATACTTTCCATGACTGTGCAAAGAACCTACTATTATTAAAAATCATGGTCTGTGGTGAGACTGCTAAATATCAAAATTAATAAACTGTAATAATTTTGGCCAGCGCCAGAACGAGAGGACACAGCCTCAGGCTGCGCCGGGGGAAGTTTAGGCTCGAGGTGAGGAGAAAGTTCTTCACTGAGAGAGTCATTGGACACTGGAATGGGCTGCCCAGGGAGGTGGTGGAGTTGCCGTCCCTGGAGCTGTTCAAGGCAAGGTTGGACGTGGCACTTGGTGCCATGGTCTAGCCTTGAGCTCTGTGGTGAAGGGTTGGACTTGATGATCTGTGAGGTCTCTTCCAACCTTGGTGATACTGTGAGACTGGAATAGATCCCACCCATACCATTACAGATAGATGACACTTACTGTACATTGTTTCTTCAATTCCTATACTGCACAGTAATGAGAAAGCCAGTTTAGAGCACTGTGCCATATATACTATATCCACTCCCAAACCATACGAAGTATGACCTCATAAAGCAAATTAAGTCAGGAAACACTACCACTCCAGACTACATAATATTTTGAATCTAAATTCTTGCCATCACAGATGTGAAACTCTTGTGAAAACACACCCAGGGTGTATAGATGAACGACTATATTTGCTTGAGATCAGAAGAAGCCTGAAACAAGAGCTGTCAGATATGTTCTTTTTAGATTTCAAATAGAATTATCTGAGATACTAAGAAGAATACAATAGCCTTATGAAGCCTGTCCTTCAAAGTACACACAGAAGAACTGGAATTAAATTATGAAGAACTCTGCCAGCACTTTTCAAAGGAAGCACAGCCTGCATTCAGATCAGAGTTCTTGTCATTTGGGCCCAGAATAACTGCATTAAAAAAAAAAAAAAAACAAAAAAACAAAACAACAACAACAAAACAAAGAGCAAATCCTTAATTTCATGTAGCACATATTTCAAGCATGTTCTTCCCCCAAAATATAATGCAAATATACTCTGTGGCAGATAAAAAAGTATTCTGATATTCTGTTTAAGGTCAGGCTGGATGAGGCTCTGGGCAGCCTGCTCTAGGGTAGGTTGTCCCTGTCCATGGCAGGGGGGTTGGAACTAGATGATCCTTGTGGTTCCTTCCAACCCTGACTGATTCTATAACTCTGGCTGCTCCTAGAGCAGAGGTGCTAGTTAGACAAGTGAGACCTTTGCTGGCTGTTTGGAATCTTTAAATTGCTGTTTTAAAACAGCAATATGGGTAAAACTGCACACAGGTATAGTGACAAGGTCTTCACTGCCAGTTACAGCCAGCACACTTTTTAAGATATTGGTTATGTTCTTGCCATTAATCCCACTAGCTGTATCAGCTCAATAGTGTACCTTCATCAGAGAATAGAATTAGTTTTAACCCAAATTACCAGCTCTGCTCAGGCACTTCAGCAGTTCCACAGGCTGGTGTTACAAGACACTATGAGAGTGTCAGGAAATATTAAAATTAAGCATAGTTTATCTAAACAATTAAATGCTAACTAACCATCATAATGGCAGTTCTGTTCTAATAACCATTTCCATAGTCCAAATTCCAGTCTCCCTGTGTAATCATTCCAACAAAACTGCAAGTGATTGCAGCTATACCAAATATGGCATTGAGTTCCAGATTTTGGACCACAGCACTCAGCTAGGGGCTATTTCTGAATAAAATCTGTCTCATCAGCCATGTTATAAAACCAACCTAAAGAGCAGTGGTATACTCCACTTCAGTTTATGCGGTAACTCCATTTTCCCCCAATACAGTTAAGAGTTTCTCAACCCCTGTGCAAGTATTTTACTAACACTTTAAAAAATAACCAGTGCACAATCCATAGGTAACAAGTGACCTAAATGTCAAAGGCCAAATTTTTGACTTAGCTCTCCCATCAGACTCTACTCAATACAAACCACAAGATGCTGTTCTTTTGTTCTCTTGCTTGTGTGCAGTCGTGCTGCTACAGGGCAACATGTAAAGACAGATTTTCCTGTCCTCTTCTACTCTTTTATAGCAACTCATTATATTTTCTGAAGGGAATAAAAAGGTTGTGTGACTAGATGACCATTTACTTATATCTGAGCATACACTGGAAGAGAACAAAGAATTCATCGCTAAAGCATCCACTTAGAATTTAATTCTATGACTGCCTCTGTTGTAGTAAAAACTTGATGTTGGACATATCAAAATTCAAAAGCAACCCCTGAAAACATGCTGGTTTGTTGAGATTTCTTATATCCAACCTGCACTGAAAGCTAGCAGGAGCTGAACATACAAAAACCCCTCATGATTTTACATACCAGAGAAAGCATATATGAACATTCTGTTACTTTACAGTAAATACTTTGAAGCAATTAACACATGATTTTAATCTCTCTGTACTCAAGAATCATAACATGTAAATTAAGCAAGACTTGTCCTTCATGAACCCATGCTGATAGGAACTGAACACCTGGCTGCTGCATAATAGCAGTCAAGATGATTTATTCCTTGAACTTCCCTGGCACCAAGGTCAGACTGTCAGGTCTGTAGCTCCTCAAGTCCTCCTTTCAGCACTTCTCAAAGATGGGCATCACATTTCACAGAATCACAAAATGTTAGGAGATGGAAGGGACTTTGACTTAGTTGGGGCAGGAATTATGAAATACGTAGTTATTTTATTTGCAAAAAGCCCCACCCACAACTACATACAGACCAGTTAAATTTGGGTTCTAATTCGGTTAGGAAAACCTTCACAAGGATGCTTATGGGCAATTCTGTAATTCAGGAGAAAAGAAAATTGGGAAAGTTTAGTTCCACTTATAAATTGGCAGCCTGGCACCCTAGGGAAAGTCTGTTCTACTCACAGTGTTGGAGGAGAAATTTTGAGATAGTCTCTGGCTCCTTTGTGGCAGTGTTGGAACTGCTCGGCATCTTGATAGCTGCTGAGAGGCTTCTAGATGCTCTAGCAGGCTGCTGGGAAAGAGGCAGATGATCTCTGACTTGATCCTGGTTCCTCTTGGCATGGAGGTTTCCAGAGATGCAGGCAGGATCTCTTGCAGATGTGCAGAGAGAACCATATCAGTGGCAGCTCCCACCATGTCATGAGTCACTTAATGCCTTCTCCTGGAAGACTTGAGGCACTTAAGTTTCTAGGTACTTCAAGCCCAAAACATCAGTGTGAAGCTTGTCTGAAGCACAAGGCAGAGCAGAACACATTGTCCAAACTGAGAGCAGTGAGGCAGAGCAGCACACACTGAGGCAGAGCAGTGAGGCAGAAGCAGCACAACTGCTTGTAGCCTAGCTCCATTTATACTATTTGTCTGAGCGCAATGGCTCCTTTGGCCACAGAGATTCACCAATCAGAATGGCATTTGCAAAGCTGACCATGTCAGGTGAAAGCAGGGCTTGCTCACCCTTATTTGGGCAAGACACCAACAAGTACCTAAACACCTGTGGGTACCTGTTTATGGCTTTGGGAGGGGACATAACGACCCAAGCCTTTGTTTTCCTCCCGCCCTTGCTTCCCTCATCAGCAGAAGGGTGGGCAAGCCAGGTCATATTTTAGACCTATTAGCCTTCCAGGACACACCTCTATAGATCATTGAGCCCTGTGCTAAAGCTGGATCATCTAGGGCAGGTCACAAAGGAGCACATCCAGGCAGGTTTTGAAGGTTTCCAGACATCTGCCAATCTCCAGTCAGCTGGGACCTCCCCAGTTAGCAAAGTGGTTCACTGAATGCTTCCACCAGGTCCCTCAGTACCCTTGGGTGTAAGCCATCTGGCCTCATAGATTTGTTACAGTCATGTGAGACATCTCATCATGTTTCTGTGAGAGACACTGTTTCATTGTTTTCCTGATAGACACACAATGGCTTCCACCTCCTGTTTGATTCCCATGCTGCCTAAATTAGCGTAAATGCACTTCAGCTGGGCTGTTCCACCATCTTTTTGCAGAGAAAGTCCTATTCCTTCAAAGAAAGGAATCTCAACAATTCAACCCCACCTCTCTTGCATTGAAATTAACAAAGACTCTCTGCTAGTGTCTCACCAGGGGTCTCATTACGAATTAGCAGGGTGTCCTCCAAAGATCACAGAAAGTGGACACAGCCTGAACTTCTGAACTTTCAGGACAGAGCATAGGCTTAACAGGCTACTGAATATTAACGTCTCCACCCTGAGAAGTAAGGAACCCAATTTAAATGAACATGAGATGTGTGATGCATGGGGATGTATATATAACGGAGCAAAGTGAAGTAGGCAGACCGGGAAGTCTGTAAACTCTGAGTAGCTCAGCCCAACAGTGAAAGCAAAACAGTCATCTGCAGCCAGGAGTTAATAATAAAAAGAGGCTGCACCCTCCAGCCAGTTGAGAGGCCAACCCAGGGAACATGCTTCTGTGGACTCTTTACTGAATAAAGTTTTTATTGAATGAAGTTTTGTGGGACTCCTCTGTCATGTTCAGACCATTTTACTTACGCTGAGGTCCTCTTTTCCCTTTTGAGATAGGTGTACCCCATCTGTTGCCAGCAGACCTAGCGTCCTGTAAAACAGCCTGTGACTAAAGAACCCTGCCATGCCATCAGGCTTGGAGCCAGGCATTGATCTGCTGGCTCCTCCTGTCTCATCAGGAGGGACAGAGAACACTACTTGTGCTTTTGATCCCTTAGCCGGTTGCCCCAAGGCCCTGAAGTCTTTCTTCATTGCCTTCGACTTCTTGTTGTGTAAAGGTTAACCCTTCTGGGGGAGTGGTCTGAACTTGTCCTCAGGTGTAGTGGTTAGTCCACTGCCACGTCTTGTCTAGGGCCTCTATAAAAACACAGGAACTTCTTTCTTTCCTTCTTTTCTTTTCTTTCTTTCCTTCTTTTCTTTTCTTTTCTTTTCTTTTCTTTTCTTTTCTTTTCTTTTCTTTTCTTTTCTTTTCTTTTCTTTTCTTTTCTTTTCTTTTCTTTTCTTTTCTTTTCTCTTTCTTTCNCCTACCTTAAATCCCTTAAATTAATAAAAAAAAAAAAAAAAGTTTTATTCTTTTAACTTCCAAATTGAAGTAAGACAATTTATTTGGATGTTTTACCCTTTTCCTCTCTACATCTAATTCCTTTCTTTCCAAAAAGGAGGAGTGAGGGAGGTGGAGAGAGGGGAAGGCATCCTATTATTGTATTGGTTCTGTTAGCTATATTCTGAGTCTCTGGGAAGCTTAAACTAGAACCAAGACAGTGCTACTTCATCACTGCCTAGCTGAAAGATCAATAATGGATAATAATCTGAGGGCCATAGCAGGGAAGGAAACTTCCTTCTTACATCAATAACTGAAACAAGCAGAACCAGGAGAGCTCTAAATGAGTGTTTCAAGTAAAGAAAAGCACATCTAAAATACACAGATTTATCTTTTGCTGTGCTCTTCCAGATCATGTCATTCTCCATACTTTTTCTTTCTTTTCCAGTGCTTATAATACATACTGTGCCATTTCACCATGCATAGCATGCAAGTCTTGGCATAACAGAGCTTTCTCCTCACTCTTACACTAACGAATGGCTGTGAGGCTCACAAGACACTTTTGCTCAAATTCAATACGTGTTAAGAAAGACAGCATGTCTTAATCTCACACCAAAGGAAGTTAAGAGGAATAAACATCAGAGATCAATAAAGCATCCTTAATGAAAGAAACAGCCCAAGTATCTCCAGATTTCAGATGCAGTTCTAAACTCAAAGCATTTCCTCTCTCTGCTGACACCGTGGATGATTCAGGTGCAAATGAAGCCTGTCTTAAGGACTGGAAAAACACTTCCATTGACATCCTTCAACAAAAGATAAACCATATTTTTAGTTGCACATAGTTGTGGAAAAAGCCTAGAGAACTTCCTTCAATGAAAACTTGCCTTTGGCAAAGAGAAATACAAGCTCAGAAGGATAAAAGCCCATCTAGGTCACTCACTCAAACACACAGAAGCAGCAGGAATATCTGCATAGAATTGCAACCTTGCATATATGGCAACAAGAAAGATTCAAAGACCATTGAAAATAAGAGATATCACCTATGGGAATTGAAATAGACAAAGTTTCACTGCCCAGAGACAGCACCGAGAGGGACAGCTGATAAGGAAGCAGAAAGCAATTACTGAGCAAGACAACAGAAAGAGGCTTTGGTCACAGAATCATAGAGTTAACCAGGTGGGAAAAGACCTAGAAGATTATCAAGTCCAACTTATCACATAACCCTTCTGATTAACTAAACCATGGCACTAAGTGCCTCATCCAGTCTCCTTTTAAACACCTCCAAGGATGGTGACTCCACCACCTCCCCGGGCAGCCCATTCCAATGCCAATCACTCTTTCCATGTAGAACTTCTTCCTAATATCTAGCCTAAACCTGCTCTGGTGCAGCTTGAGGCAGTGTTGTCTTATTCTGTCACTGGCTGCCTGGGAGAAGAGACCAACACCCACCTGGCTACAACCTCCCTTCAGATAGGTGTCGACAGCAATGAGGTCTGCCCTGTGCCTCCTCTTCTCCAGGCTGCACACCCCCATCTCCCTCAGCCTCTCCTCACAGGGCTGTGCTCCAGCCCCCTCAGCAGTCCTGGTGCCCTTCTCTGGACATGTTCAAGCACCTGAACATCTTTCTTAAACTGAGGGGCCCAGAACTGAACGCAGTACTCAAGATGTGGCCTAACCAGTGCTAAGTACAGGGGCAGAAGGACTTACTTGGTTGTGTTGGCTACACTATTCATGATAGAGGCCAGGATGCCATTGGCCTTTCTGGCCACCTGGGCACACTGCTGGCTCATGTTCAGATGCTGTCAACAGACAAGTACGCCCAGGTCCCTCTCTGCCTGGCTGCTCTCCAGCCACTCTGTCCTCAGCCTGTAGCACTGCATGGGGTTGTTGTGGCCAAACTGCTCTTCACCCCCTAACCTCTGTTCTGGTACCTGGCCTTTAGATTGTGGGAGGAGATTTTCTGTTTTGCCAATTATTATACTGTTGTTTTCCCTGTCTACAATCCACAATTCAAACGTAACACACCTGAAATTTAAATGAAACATATATCTTTTTGGTTTGCCTAAAAAGCTTCACATATGGGGAAAAACCCCTTACAAACAAGGTTTGTTACAATTATACACATAAGCTGTTTAGCATGATACCAACAATGGCATCTTTACCAAAGCAACACAAAAGTAAGAGTCAAAGTTTCCATTGACTCAGAGATGGATAGTACAAAAGTACTTTTGTCTATAGCAGAAAGGCAATACATAAGTCTACTCAACATCAGATTCAATAGCACGGCATTAAATGACAGTTAAGACCCCAGAACAGCCTAGACAGACTTTCAGTGACAGAAATATCAGCGCAGATTGTAAGGCATTCATGCTCAAATGGGATTTTGATCTTTTGCTGCCATTCATGCATGTCAATAAAACCTTTCACAGGTCTAGCACACTAGCTATTTCATGCATTAAGACAAGAAGCAACACAAGAAGCTGCACATCGCCCATCTTGGTTTCATGATTGTACTGTCTCACACTAGTTTTCCTCAGCATGCAAAACATCAGTTAGCTTTAGCCAGGGATTTTTTTGTGGTGTGCCTGGAGAAGAGTTGTTTTGGGTAATGGTGTGGGTTTGTTTTTTCTTAAAATGGCTAAGTTTCTTTCTTCATACCTGCCTCAAAAAAGAGCAGGGATTGAATGCTATCTTTTCTACAGTGACTGTAAATAAAAGGAATAAAACCTTACCTGTGGGTCACCAGCCTCTGCATATTTTAAGAGTCAGGCACCATACAGGAGCCTACAGTCAGTATTAGAGAAATAGTCTTGTCTTCCAGCTTGATTATACCTGTGCATCTCTTGATTTTGTAAGCTCAGAAAAAAACCTGGAGCTTGAAGGAGCTCCACCTCTGTGATGTTAATAACATGCTTACACTTAGAAAGCTGGACAATCTTCCTTTGAAAAGCAAGTGAAAAATAAAGATTAAAAAAAAAAAAAGGCGAACACAGGACTAAGTTAAGATCCATGTGGACTGTCCTAGTAAAGGGCTGTACAACTGAGATCTTAGTTCAGCAGCATTGAATATTTCAGATGGAATCACACAAACAATTTAGTGCAGATACACCACAGACCTTAAGCATTTATTTCTATATGGTACAGATCTGAGGCCAAAGTAAGCCCCGTGTTTTCTGGACGTGCCAGGGAGAAATGAAAATCTCTTGAGCCTTGAAATGGGTCACCTACTTACTGACCAAAATAATCTCACAAGTAGGCTATAGCACAAAAGATGAACACTATTTCTCAAAATCATTGCCATGATCACAACCAACTCTGCACTGCCTTCACTAGAATCTAGTTTTCTAGTCAAGCCACAGGTGAGATCTCAGTCTGCAGGACCTTTCAGGGTTAGAGAGATTCAGAAAGTAAGGAGACTGAATCCTCTCAGGAAACTGTGGTACACTCTTAGCAATTAAATGGGATTCAGACAGGATCTTATCTTCAGATACCTGGGCTCCATCTTTTACCTTCAGTACAGCGGAACAGAAGTAGACATTGTAATAACTTTTGACAGAACACAATGGGGTTTTAAGCAGTCATCACTTTGAAAAGCAGATAATGTCTTGAACCCACCAAGCTACTGATATCCCCATTTCACTGTGCATTACAGGCATCTTTGAAATATAATTACTGTTCCTATCACTGTTGTGGCACTTTCAATGCAGAGACGTGAATATTATACAAAACTCTGCATTAGTCAGCAGTCTCAAGGACATCACACAACAGCAGGTATTACAGAAGTGCATCAAAGACAAGGTGACCACACACCTTCAAACATACACATTTTTCAGGTTCTTACTTTCACAGGAAAAAAAGGAGGAATGGCTGAGTTTGGAGCTGCCACATCAAAGAAAGGAAAATGGATGATAAGTGCAGGCAGGGGTAGTCTGTGCTTCTGCAAGACAGTTCTGCCATACTCAACAACTCAGACCTGACTAGTATTTACACAAACAAATAAATAAATAAATGCTGTAATGAATTTCAAGCTTGCTTCACCTGGAATACCCACTCTTCTCACATATACCACGTCCACACTAGCTGAAGAGTATTCACCAGTTTTCCTAAGCTTAGCACATATAACAAAAGGATTCTGAGTGGAGAAAACAACAAATAACTACGAGATACAATATATAAAAATGCTTGAGAGATTAGGGACTCTCCAGATTAATTCTTCTTTTACAACAATAATTAAAAGGAGTTTATTTGAAGATTATATAGAATCATAGCATGTTTCATGTTGGAAGGGACCTGAAAGAGCATCCAGTTCCAACCCTCGCCATAGGCAGGGACACCTCCCACTAGAACAGGTCACTCAAAGCCTCATCCAACCTGGTCTTGAACACCTCCAGGGAGGGAGCATCCACAACCTCCCTGGGCAACCTGTGCCAGCGTCTCACCACCCTTACTGTAAAGAACTTCTTCCTAACATCTAGTTTAAATCTCCCTTCTGCCAATTTAAACCCATTACCACTCATCCTGACAAGACCTTGTCAATAGTCCCTCTCCGGCCTTCCTGCAGGTCCCCTTCAAATACTACTGGAAGGCTACAACAAGGTCTCCTTAAAGCCTTCTCTTCTGCAGGCTGAAAAGCTCCAACTCTTGTAGCCTGTTCTCATAGCAGAGCTGCTGCAGCCCTCTGAGCATCTCCACACCCCTCCTCTGTACATGCAACAGTTCCATGTCCTTCTTGTGTTGGGACCTCCAGAACTGCACACAGTACTGCAGGTGGGGTCTCAGGAGAGCAGAGTAAAGGGGCTGCTGGCCAGGTGGGCCACTGTTGTGGAGGGCCTGTAGGCCCGAAAATATGCTTATTTATGCCTTACCTTGCCTGGACATGTTTTTCTGCCCTAACCAGGGGTAAACACATTAAATGTATAAACAAGCACAAAAGAAGCACAATAGGCCTGGTGCCACAAAGTCTGGCCTGCCCAGGACCCCCTGACTGTATAAGGTGGTTGTAAACACGATGTGTAAGCCCCACATGCCCAGCTCATGCTTGCCGGGTGCTAGCCAATGTGATCCCCATATTTGGAAAGTCCAGGCTTGTGATTTTGCCTATTACGGTACTGTTTGGCTGACTGCCAAAACCTGATTGGCCATTCTAGTGTCCAAAGGGCCATTAATCTCAGCCCACATGTGATAAATAGAGGCACACAGGTAAACAACCTGCTCTCACTCATGCTCAGCCCCCATGCTCGGACTCCACTGCTCACGCTCAGGACTCCCCCAATTGCTCACACTCGCTGATTATTAGATTCAGACTCACCAGCACTGCTTATGCCTATTTGCAGTTATTACGGAGACAGATTCTCCCCTAGGCTCCCAGCCAGCTGTGCACACCTGCACACCACTGCAGTGAGTTATCAGGACCAGATCCTGTATTGCCTGACTTTATTGCCTGGTAAGCGCCACTGCCGCTGAGTTAACCAGGAGCAGACTCCACTTGTCTGCACGCGATCGGCCTGCCAGCGAGCGTGAAACTGTGCTCAGACTGCACGGCACTGTGCTCCCCCTGCACCTGAGGTCCTGCCAACAGTCCCCAGACAGAGCACCCAGGAGAAGCCAGGAGACAAGGGCAGAGACTGCATCCTTCACCAGGAGAACAAGGTCAGAGACTGTTATCTCCCCAGAATCCGGGAAGAGTCTCCTTTCCCCTGAAGCCGGGAGGATTCCAGCCTCAAAGTCCACAGGCAAAGACTCCCCTGAAGTTTGGACACTAGTAACAGGCTGTGACGTAGCCCCGGAGGGTGATTATTGATTACTGTGATTTACTCATGGAACTGTGAGTAAATGCTTTAATGCCTCTGTAACTTCTGTTGTCTCTGCCATAGAGCAGAAAGAGTTTTGGCCTACTCTGCTGGGCAAATAGTATATAGACCCCAAGCAGCATTGAGCCATGGGGAAAGTCCTCTCTCTGTTTATAGTTGGAATGTTTGCTAGTTATTAATAAGTTATAGTGTGGTATTAGCCCTAGAATGTCTTCCATGACCGTGTAGAATCATTTTAACATTAAATACAGTGGTTGGGGGTGGCGAGAGTTCAGAATACTGAAGTTAATAAATATACATCTTTATAGAATATTATCTCGCACCAATTAATTTCTCCCCTCTGCCACAATCGGCACAGGAGGCAGAATACCCCTCTGCGACAGCCACATGCTAGCCACGTGCATGGCTGCTGGCCGTGCTGCTCTTGCTGCAGCCCAGCACAGGGTTGCTATCTGGGCTGCACTCACACTGCTGGCTCATGTTGAGCTTTTCATCAACCCAGATCCCCAGGTCCTTTTCCTCAGGGCTGCTCTCAGCCATTCACCACCCAGCCTGGATTTGTGCTTGGGACTGCGCCGACTCAGGTGCAGGACCTTACATTTGGCCTTACTGAATGTCAAGAGGTTGGCCTGGGCCCACCTCTCCAGCTCATCCAGGTCCCTCTGGATGGGTCCCTGCCCTCCAGCTAGTCAACTGTGCCACACAGCTTGGTGTCACCTGCAAACTTGCTGAGGGTGCACTCGATTCCTCTGTCCACACTGCTGACAGTACAGGAAGGCCAGCTGTGCCAGTCACACACATGCCTCCACCTTCTCTAAAAAGAAGTGTCATGATTTAAAACATGTTCTCGTGTACCACCAGGTGTGAAAAGCTCTACAGCCCACAGATACACTGAAAAAGGTCATTTCAGTTTAATTCATTATTTTCACACACCAGAGCTGCCAAAGAGGGAAACAACATGGAGGGAAAGCTCTGGACTTGAAGTTTTTCAACAGAAATGCTTATTCAAGTCAGGATCATGCAAAGGCAAAGGTCCACATCACCTTTAAAATTCAGGTAACTGGTAGCCCTTAAGCAACCAAAGTCATCAGACAGTAATTTAGCAGCTATTGGTAACGAGAACACATCTTAATAACTTCTTATTTATTATACATTTACATCTCAGTAAACTCCCTGTCACTGAAAGAAGGACTCTGAACTTATTTACACCACAGCAAGACAGCTATGAGGTAACACATGTCAGTGGTGAATTCATCTTGCTCAGAACAGGAGAGATCTGCTGTCAGAAGGTGAAGTTTGCTGCAACTGGACCTTTCTGGTATCTGAGCTACTCTGTCCTTCCTTATGAATCTTCACGTTCCACTGTGTTACAAACCACAAATGTAAATAAGGACAGCAGGACATGCAGTCAAGCCAAGAAACAGCTGGGCTGCTATATGATCTCCTCACTACTCTCTCTGGATTAACCCACAGTCAACTGAAGTCACAGAATCACAGAATGTTCAGGGCTAAAGGGACCTCCCAAGAGCATCCAGTACACGCCCTCCTAACAGAGCAGGACCACCTATACCAGATCACACAGGCATACATCCAGGCAGGTCTTGAATATCTCCAGAGATTGAGACTCCACGCCCACCCTGGGGCAGCCTGTTCCAGTGTTCTGTCACCCTCACAGTGAAAAAATTCCTCATGTTCATATGGAACTTCCCTTTAGCCCTCTTGTCCATCTGAATAGCACCTAAACAGCTCTTCCATCTGCCATCGCTATCCAACTCTTCATTCTTGGAATACTGTGACACAGCCTGTTCCCTTCATTACAGCTACATCACATGAAATAATCCTTGAACAAAGCAGACTTATGTCTGTTATGTCAAGAGCAAAAATCATCCCTCTGATGAAATTCAGTATCTTTTGCCTACATTTAGGGGCAATTCATTTAAAAAGGTAACATAATAACATTAAAATAGCAATAAAATCAGTTTCTAAAATCCAGAAGCATTAATAACCAGAGCAGGAGTTTGTGTTTCTAGTCACCTGATACCCATTCCTTCAAAGCTATGAGTATCTCCACATAGCTATGCATGGTAAACTATCTACTAGGAGGCATTGCTTCAAAAACTAAAACCTCAAAAAAATAAACAGTGCTGACCTCTAATAATTTAATTTGAGACAAGGCACAACAGCCTCATGTAACATTTCACAGGAGAAGAGAGAAGAGTGAGGAACAGGAAGTGTTCCAAAATTAACTCTCATTTTCACAGTTAGCTACTGCTGACTTTGATTGCTACAGATCATTAAGAAGTTCTTAGATCAAATGCAAAGCAGTCACAAATAAAATGAGAAAAAAACAACCCCAGGGTTACACTTGAAATGAGAAAAATGGCATATTTTTAACCAGATGGTCTCCTCTATAAGTTCTAAGCTTTTATAATACGAAACCATTACTCCACATAGTGTTACTTGCATATTTTTAAATTCTAAGAAAACTTAACTGCTCCATCACCTGCAGCACAGACTTGCAGGAAATGTTAAGAATCAAGATACTAGATCTCCCAGTATCAACCTCTTTACTGACTAGCAGCCCAGACTGAAAACCCCATCACCTATGTCATGGGCTCACACATATTCAATGAAGTCAAATATTTGTCAAGGTAATTTGTTTTAGCAGGGATGGAGGAAACTAGACAGGATTATTCAAAAAAAAAAAAAAAAGAAAAGAAAAAAGGCAAAATGCCATCATTTTGTCCACTGTGTTGAATTTGAGAGCAGCAGCCTAGACAAAATATCTCATTAAACCAGTCAATGGATAATGGATTCAGAGCAACCTTTTAAGAGCCTCTGGGTATGACATAAACCTGAACTAAGAGCAGAATAGCGGATGGAAAAATCTTGTCTTAACTTAATTCCTTTCTGAACCTGCAGACTCAGAATCACATAATTGTTTTGGTAGGAAAAGCATTTAAGATCATACAGTCCACCATCAGCTAACTTTACCAAGCACTGGTGGTAAACCACATGCCTTAGCGCTACACCTCTCTTATCTTTTCAACAACTCAAGGGATGGGCATTCAACCACATCACTGGGGAGCCTGTTCCAGTGTTTATTAACCACTCAGTGAAGAAGTTTTCTACTAATGTCCAATCTAAACCTCTCCTGGTGCAATCTGAGTCCTTTTCCTCTCATCCTGTCACTACTTACTGGGGAGAAAAGACCAAGATCTACTTGAGTACAACCTCCTTTCAGATAGTTGTAGAGAGCAATAAAGTCTACCCACAGCTTTATCTTCTCCATACTGAATAACCCCAGTTCTTTCAGCTGCTCCTCAGACAACCTGTTCCTCAAATCCTTCACCAGCTTCATTATCCTTTTCTGGACAAGCTCCAGCAACTCAATGACCTCCTTATAGTGAGAGGCCCAAAATTTAACCCAGTACTCAAGGTGTGTTCTCATCTGTGCAGAGGGGGTTGATGACTTCTCTGGTCATCCTGCTGGTCACACTATTCCTGATACAGACCAGGATGCTGTTGTCCACCTTGGTCACCTGAGCACACTGCTGGCTCATGTTAAGCCACCTGTCCACCAGCACCTCTCTCTCTGCTGGGCAACTTTCCAGCCACTCAGCCCCAAACCTGTAGCATTGTATAGGGTTGTTGTGACATAAGTGCAGGACTCAACACCTGGCTTTGTTGTACCTCACACAACTGACCTATGCCCATTGATCTAGCCTGTCCAGATCCCTGTGCAGAGCTTTCCCACCCTCAATCAGATCAACACTATCTCCCAGCTTAGAGTCATCTGCAAACTTATTGAGGGTGCACTAAATTCCCTTGTCTAGATCATTGATAAAGACATTAAAGAGAACTGGCTCCAATACAGAGACCTGAGGAACTTGTCACCAACTGGATTTAACTCCATTCACTGCCACTCTTTGTGCCTAGCCATCCAAACATGTTGAGGATATGTTAAGACTTATGTCAAGGACAGCAGCATAGATTTCCTCCACCCAACTTTACTCACTCAACATACAAACTGAAGTTACTGATGAAAGATAAACATGACTGGATGTTAGGAGGAAGTTCTTTACAGTGAGGGCGGTGAGACACTGGAACGAGTTGCCCAGGGAGGTTGTGGATGCTTCCTCCCTGGAGGCGTTTAAAACCAGGCTGGATGAGGCCTTGAGCAGCCTGCTCTAGTGGGAGGTGTCCCTGCCTATGGCAGGGGGTTGGAGCTGGATGATCCTTGAGGTCCCTTCCAACCTAAACCATTCTATGATTCCATGATTCTATGACCTAAGCTAGCTAACGCCTTTGTAAAGCTATGAAGCACAAATGATCACAGTTAAGGTATCAGGTGCTCTAGTATCCATTTTGAGGTTTTCAGAAGAATGGCTCCGACCTTTAGCAGGCTGGACCACGTGCTCACACCTCAAGATCCCTGGTTAAGGGTCTAAAATAAATTTATACAAACCCAGTTCTAAGAGCATTGGTCTGTATTAAGAACAAAACTAAAACTGCTGTCAATACATATCTCAAATGCATCTGTTTTCATTCAGAATCATAGAATCATAGAATGGTTTAGGTTGGAAGGGACCTCAAGGATCATCCAGCTCCAACCCCCTGCCATAGGCAGGGACACCTCCTACTAGAGCAGGCTGCTCAAGGCCTCATCCAGCCTGGCCTTAAACACCTCCAGGGAGGAAGCATCCACAACCTCCCTGGGCAACCCGTTCCAGTGCCTTACCACCCTCACTGTAAAGAACTTCCTCCTAACATCCAGTCGGAATCTCCCCTCTTCCAGCTTAAACCCATTCCCCCTTGTCCTAACATTACTAGACTTACTTTAAAATGCTGCCAATCAAACTGGCAATGTAAAACCAACAGATAGTTACCCACTCTACTTACATAGCCCATAAGAAAGCAAAGTTAACATCTGTGTCTTGATTTCTTTCAAAACAAAGACAGGACATCAGCCTTCATAAAAATGCCATATGGCATGGTGGTGCCAGTCTATGTTTCATGTCTTTCTGAGAACTCGTTTCTCAGAAACAGGGGAAGACAAATGTTTGGATTTCTAATTCATAGCAAAGAATTATTTTATGAGACATTTCAGTAAATGTGAGTAGCATATCAAGTAACAGTTCTAAAAAAGTACAAGAGCAAGTTGCTATGTATTTTTCAGCAATAATTAACTGACCATCAGCTTTGCAAATGCCAGTTATTTTCCCTCATATAAGAGCTGCTTTATCTCTTGTTCCAATATGCAACAGCCTGACAGAACAAAAGTGCAAACAGCTTTCCGGATCATTGTCCTTGGACTCAAATACAAGCTGTATTAATGTTCTTTTCCCCAGTGTTAAATGTTTTTGATAGCTAAGAGAAAGGCTTCATAGTGTAAGAGCTAGCTGCTAGATGAGGGCATCCCACTGTGGGCTGTATTTGGCACTTCTTTCCTATAATGTGAAAGCATGACAGCCATTAGTATAATTGGGATTTACAAGCCTGCATAATGAAGCAAAACTTATTAAAGACCCAAGAGCGAACATAAGCTATCATCAACAGGAGTGAATGTGATGTGTAAGCCATAATGCTGCTACTAGAGCATTTCTGGCTTTCATGAAAAAGAAACTTCTCAGTATCGCTTTAGCATTCATATAGTTCATCTATTTGTGCTTCTATCTCACACTAGTTCTTAGAAATGAAAGTGAAAAGCCAAACCAAAGAAAGTATTTCTGAAACACGATACAGCCACACATTAATAGTAACACTAATAACTACAGTAACAACAACAATCTTTGAAAGGGAGAAATTAATGGATTAAAACTGCAGAGGCAGATGCGCAGGTCTCCTTTCTTCAGCTTTTCCATTAGCTGCTTCAAAGGATCAGTATTATGTGATTGGCATGGTTTGAGTAACTGTTCCTCTCTGGACTTGACTTGTGAAAGGGTTTGTCTGACACAGTCTATTTCATTTTAATGCTGTTCAAACTGCAATCAAAAGGTGGTCAGTCTAAGTCATGGCACTGCATATGTCCTCTACCATTTAGCTTCTCTCATATCCGAATTGAGTTCAAGACACAATGGGCTTATCTTAAAAAGCTGCCCACATCCTGCCGTGTGAAGTCATGCTATCCTTCCAATTTCGTCCTAATAAACTGTACCTGCCATATGCCCCTTTACACTCATGAACCAGTCATGCTACCTGACTCAAAATCAAGAGCTGTACTAACAAATTTCCTCTAGTAAAATAAACAGATGTCCAGGTTAGCACAGAGAAAGAATTAAAGAATTCAGCTGCGGCAGACACCTACCTTGTCTGTACCCTTTCTAGCCCTCAAACAGTGAATATCAAGGCAGTGAAACACAAATATATCTATCAGAAATGAAACTACAAATAAAACTTCCAGTCTGTTATTAAAATGAGGTGACCTTGTAGTGGTCTTTCAGCATCTGAAGAGGACCTACAAAAATGCTGGAGAGGGACTTTTCAGAGTATCAGGGAGTGATAGGACTAGGGGGAATGGAGTGAAGCTGGAGATGGGTAGGTTCATATTGGAGGTTAGGAGGAAGTTGTTCAGCATGAGAGTGGTGAGAGCCTGGAATGGGTTGCCCAGGGAGGTGGTTGAGGCCCCGTCCCTGGAGGTGTTTAAGGCCAGGCTGGATGAGGCTCTAGCCGAGCTGAGCTAGGTTAGGGTGTCCCTGCCCATGGCAGGGGGGTTGGAACTGGCTGATCCTTGTGATTCCTTCCAACCCTGACTGATTCTATGACTCTGTGAACTACAGAAATGTTGACACATAGAAGACAAACAAGAACACCAAACAAAAAATTCAAAAACAAGACCAAAATTGTTCATTTAAGCCTTCTCGTTTTTTCGCGTGGGAAGACAGCCCTGTAATGCAGTCATACTATTTCTACTCCAAAAAAAAAATAGGGAAAATGTTAAGGAGCAAGTCCAACACTTTAAGGGCCAGAGAATTTTGATAACTTATATCCAAGAGTTGTAATGGGAAAGGTCAATTGCTCTGTGGGAACTTAACAGTGTTCAATAAATCTTGGAACAAGAGAAATTTTCCTAAGAACGGAGAGAAGTCAACGCTGGCGTGGTGTGTCTACTGAGGGCATAGAGCAGAGCACAGGACATCACAGTCATGTCAGACTGACATGCTTCAGGGTGCACAATAAAGGGAAGAAGGAAGGACAGCTGATACTAACCAGACTAGTAAAGAATTAACAGCAGGAAATATGGCCAAAACCAACTTCATAAACAACAGATCCAGTCTAATGAGGTTAACATTTTTACATTCTCTAATCACATTTCCTAATGAGATTACAAGTTTGACCAGTAAAGATACTTGGTGCTTAGGGACAGGGCCTTCAGCGCTGGGTCAGTGCTGACCCTTCAGTGTTGGGTCAAGGGTTGGACTGGATGATCTTTGAGGTCTCTTCTATCTGGATATATTCTGTGATCTCTGCTATGGTATGCTTATGATACATTAAGGCTTTGTAGGACATTCATCTTGGCATATTTTGATGAAGAATGATGTAAAGAAAATCATTGCTACGTACATTCCACCAACGCAAAACCTGTCTGAGAGCTTAACATACATTTATAAACAAGGAGTCACCATGAAGCAGGTACATTTCTACCAAAATTCTTCAAGGTATCAGGTTTGCCTCTCTGGCACTGAGCATTGTTATAAAGATTTAAAGTACAATATGAAAACATTTGCGCTGCCATCTCTAGATAATATAAAGACTGAGGGAATGCATTATCAGGAGGACAGGTGACAGACACAGAACCACCCGAGCCATTTGTAATCTGAGCTCTGGGACACAGCACAATTTTCTGTATGTTTAAATAAAAAGTCACATAACAGAAAAATTAAGCATCCAGAAACAGCTGCAGTCTGCAAAGCAGCACCTTTGTGTCACCTTAGGGTGGTGAACACCAGCTCTTAACAGACTTATGCAGTCAAAAGCTATCCTAGGCAACAAAAACAAAGATCTTGCCTGGAATTACCATCTACTGCTGCAGAGGGCTGCTTACATCTCTGCCAACTCTGCTTTGCCAGAGCAGAACAGTTACTCTACTTTCACCAGACCTCTTTTGGCACAGAAAAGCTTTTCTGGAAAGCAGGCAGCAGCCTTGTATTGCTCTCTTTTCTCGAAGTTGTCACACCAAATGCCAAGAGATACACTTCAAAATTGCATGTTGCTATCCACAATTATACAGTAAGCAGTGTGACATTTCGTATTTTTCTCTATGGTCCTTTTGTCTTCAGCTGCCTGTACAGTCAGGCCATTAGTTACACAAGCTATACGTACTAGACATTATTCTTCCATCTGCCAGTCCTGATTTGATGACATCAGTGGGTTAACTTATGCTTCCTATGAAGCAAGCATGAATGCATCTTCCTCTGTGGCACAGCAATCCCCACTGCTTCCTCTTCCTCTCCAATTTGTTTTTTTTATATATTCAGTGCATAATTGACTTTGTAGAGCTACACACTAGCTCCTGAAAAATCAGTGATCCAAACTGTCTAAATCTGTATCATTCCTTCAATCACTGTTCATTGATATGTGTTTCCAAAGTGCACACAGTACTTTCAGGAGAAAGTATAGTGGGTAGAGTCAGAGGAAGGCATCTGTGGCAGCTCAAGAGCATATCCTGTGAGCTTTAAATTGGGCTCACATTAGCTCAGCCTTAAGAACATGAACTTGCTATTTTCCCCAGTAAGCCTGAAAGCATTACTACGCAAGCCGGAGCAGCAGATAAAAAAACTACTTGAAAATGATCTTTGATTAGATCCCCAGGGGATTCTTCCCAAACTGACTTCTGCCTTTTTTATAGGCTTGTTTTTTCAGTAAGTATCAGCTATGACCCGCTACCACTTTCATATGCAAAGTGATTCTGTTTTCTACCTTAAGCTGAACAATATACATTAAAAAAAAAATCACCACACATACAAAAGCAAAGCAAGAAACAACCACTGTGTATGCAAAATCTGTGTTCTGGGTAGGATGCAGTAATTAATCCCCAAAATGCCTACTCCCAACAGAAGTGGGAAGCACGCGCATCTTCCAGCCTCTTGTCAGACTTCCAGTCTCACAGACACATGCGCCTTGTGAACCACAGCAAATACAAAAGAATCTCAACTGTGACAAGGTTTCCAGTTCTCAACAGGGACCACCTTCACTGGTAACCTGCCCCATTCACTACTGGTCACACCATCAGGATACTGTGTTATGGAGGCAGGAATTAATTAGGCCGAGTCAGGAATTTATAAAAATAGAGTTATTTTATTTTCCCGAAAACTGCCCCCAAAACTACATACAGAAGATAATTTAGGTTTAATTAGCAGGTTCTTTCTTGGTTGGTTGAGAATATCTACACAATAAGATGCCACAGGTAAACCTGACTAATTTGAAGTCAGGAGTTGGAAAAGGCTTTAGCGATTAAATATAGCGTTCCCACTATCAAAATAA
>WAAF01019567.1:1620-39687 GCA_013400475.1 Tricholaema leucomelas
TTGATTCTATGATTCTATGATTGATTTTTCATACCAGCTCCTTGCAATCCCTTTTATTGTAGCAGTCAATTGACAGAAAATCTCATGGTATCATTCAGATTAAACTATGCACTGTATGATAAACAATTCTTCTTGGGTTTCTGGGCTTAGTTCTGCTGTTCACAGCTCTTGAACAACATAAACCAGTTAGCAACTAAGACTGGATGAGGCATTTAGTGCCATGGTCTAGATGACTGACAGGGCTGGGTGATAGCTTGGACTGGATGATCCTGGATGGCTCTTTCAACCTGGTTGATTCTATGATTCTATGATTGATTTTTCATACCAGCTTCTTACACTCCCTTTTACTCCCTTTTAGTCAAGCTACCTTTGTCTTCAATTAAGAGAAAATCTTGTGGTATCATTCAGGCCAAATTATACACTGCATGACAAACAATTCTTCTTGGTTTTTTTGGGCTTAGTTCTGCTGTTCCCAGCTCTTAAACAACACAAACCAGTCAGTAACTAAGATCTTCCATACCAGCTCCTGCACTCTCTTTTCCAACTACAGAGATTATCACAGAAGCTCAAAGAGGCTGACATGGTTTATACTTCTGCAAAGTTCTCTTACATGCCACATTTGAACATTTCTCTGTGTTTCTGAACAAAACAGACAGAACAAAATCACAGAATCACAGAATGTTGGGGTTGGGGGCCTTGAAAGATCACCTAGTCCAAACCCCTTGCCAGAGCAAGATCACCTAAAGTAGATCACAGAGGATTGTTAACTGGAGGCCTTAAAATGTTCATGGAATCATAGAATCAAGCAGATTGGAAGAGACCTCCAAGCTCATCCAGTCCAACCTAGCACCCAGCCCTAGCCAATCAACCAGACCATGGCACTAAGTGCCTCATGCATTCCAACCTATCACCCAGCCCCATCCAATCAACTAGACCATGGCACTAAGTGCCTCATCCAGTCCAATCTATCACCCAGCCCTATCCAATCAACTAGACCATGGCATAAAGTGCCTCATCCAGTCCAACCTATCACCCAGCCCCACCTAATCAACCAGACCATGGCACTAAGTGTCTCATCCAGTCCAACCTATCACCCAGCCCCATCCAATCAACCAGACCATGGCACTAAGTGTCTCATCCAGTCCAACCTATCACCCAGCCCCACCTAATCAACCAGACCATGGCACTAAGTGCCTCATCCAGTCCAACCTATCACCCAGCCCCATCCAATCAACTACACCATGGTACTAAGTGCCTCATCCACTCTTTTCTTGTACTCATACTCTTGAAGGGTTCAGAGAAATTAGTTGGATTTGCTATACATAAGCTTATGAACAGTGTAAGTGATTCCCAGTTGTTCTCTTTTTAGACATTCTCTCAGTTAAAAAAACCCCAAACAACAGGAACAACAAAAAAAAAGAAGAAAAAAAAATCAACAAAAGAAGCCCCAAAACATATCTTCCTCATCTGCAGTGAAGTCTCTCTGTTTCAAGACGTATCTGCATGATGGCATGAATCTATCTAACTTCCTATTTGGTGGCCTCAACAACAAGCTAGTGAGCCAAAACAGCAGGCTAAACTGTCCTCCCAGAGAAAGCAGAATGCAATATATGTCACAAAAGGATGGTTTCATCCTTGCTTCCCTCCTCAGCAATCTCACACCTCTTTTGTGTTGACTCTAGCAGTGAGAAAGGCAACTGACACCAATAAAAGGTTCCACTTCAACACAAGGGGGAACTTCTTACTGTAAGGGTCACAGAACACTGGAACAGGCTGCCCAGAGAGGTTGTGGAGTCTCCTTCTCTGGAGACTTTCCAGCCCTGTCTAGATGTGTTCCTGTGTGACCTGAGCTAGACTATATGGTCCTGCTCTGGCAGGGGGGTTGGATTCGATCTCTTTAGGTCTCTTCCAACCCCTAACATCCTGTGAGCCTGTGATAAGATTGTCTGAATAATCTCAAGGCCATGTCTGAGCAGTAGCCTAGATAAAGGAGAGTAACTTGGATGGCTGTCACAGGTAGTGACAGGACTGGGGGGAATGGAGCAAAGCTGGAGGTGGGGAGATTAAGAGTGGACATGAGGAGGAGTTCTTCAGCATGAGAGTGGTGAGAGGCTGGAATGGGTTGCCCAGGGAGGTGGTTGAGGCCCCATGGCTGGAGGTGTTTCAGGCCAGGCTGGCTGGGGCTGTGTGCAGTCTGCTCTAGGGTAGAGTGTCCCTGCCCATGTCAGAGGGATTGGAACTGGCTGATCCTTGTGGTCCCTTCCAACCCTGACTGATTCTATGCTTCTATGACTTTAGCACAGGTGGGTTGGGATTGCTGATTTTGGGAGCAACTAAAAGCCCATCCCCCCAAAATAAAAAGAGGCAAAAATAGCACTTCACAGACAAATAACATACATCACTGTGGATCAGAATATTAGAGGGAATAACTTAACACAGTTTACGTCAGTGATGATTCTGTTCTACCCTACCCTCACAGGCTCACAGGACATTAGGGGTTGGAAGGGATCCAAGGTGATCATCAAGTCCAATCCCCCTGCC
This sequence comes from Tricholaema leucomelas, assembly GCA_013400475.1. Lineage (NCBI taxonomy): Eukaryota > Metazoa > Chordata > Aves > Piciformes > Lybiidae > Tricholaema lacrymosa > Tricholaema leucomelas. The sequence goes on from WAAF01019567.1 coordinate 4,162, forward strand.
AGAGCAGGATGAGTATCATGGGAGATGGTGTCAAAGGCCTTGCTAAGGTCAAAGTAGACCACATCCACTGGTCTCCCTGAATCTTCCCATTCAGTTATGTCATCATAGAATGCTATCAGGTTAGCTCATCCAGGTGTTCCTGCCAGTACCTCTCAATTAGCAACATCTGCAGCGTGGCAGTGGGTAAATTCAGGGAGGTGATCTGGACAAAATCTCCCCTGTCCCTGGTTAATATTCAGACAGTTAACTGTCCCACTGTTCAGCTCATTTAGCATCAGTCCTACCGCGAGGAAGAAGCAAACCCTCAAAATCGTACGAGGGGGTGAGGCTGTGACAGCTTCAGCTAATAAAAAACCTGGTGCAGGTGTGACAGGTTGTCCTGGAGGTCCCGTGTACCCCAGAAATGTCCTCTCCCTCTGTGGTTTGAATGGCAGAGGAAAAAGGCGCCAACAGAGCTGTTTCTCCCTCCCTGCCCTGCAGGTGTGAAGGGGGGAGCAGGGGGGACCCTTACGGCACGAGGAGTGCCCCGTGCCGGGCCCGCGCTGCACTCGGCTGAGGATTGGCTGTGAGCTTTTCGCGCCTAGGCAGTGGTAACGGCTCTGTGTCTAGGAGAGGGTATAAATATCGAGGGGTTCCCGCCTTGGGGCGTTCCCGCCTTGGGGTGCTCCTGCCGTGGAGTTCGCCCCTGCTTTGGATGGCGTTCCCGCCTTGGGGTGCTCCTGCCGTGGAGTTCGCCCCTGCTTTGGATGGCGTTCCCGCCTTGGGGTGCTCCTGCCGTGGAGTTCGCCCCTGCTTTGGATGGCGTTCCCGCCTTGGGGTGCTCCTGCCGTGGAGTTCGCCCCTGCTTTGGATGGCGTTCCCGCCTTGGGGTGCTCCTGCCGTGGAGTTCGCCCCTGCTTTGGATGGCGTTCCCGCCTTGGGGTGCTCCTGCCGTGGAGTTCGCCCCTGCTTTGGATGGCGTTCCCGCCTTGGGGTGCTCCTGCCGTGGAGTTCGCCCCTGCTTTGGATGGCGTTCCCGCCTTGGGGTGCTCCTGCCGTGGAGTTCGCCCCTGCTTTGGATCGCGTTCCCGCCTTGGTGTGCCTGCTTCGAGTTCTTCTCCCCCCACCTGGATAACTTCTACACGGAGCCTTTGACACTCCCAAGACAAGCCCTGAAGGACTTCACTTTAAGCGTCCTTATTGTGTGGCTTATGGCTTCTTAACGACCCTGAAGGTTGCTGAAAAGACCATGGGACAGACCTTTGAATCGCCCTTCTTTTCAAGCCAGCTGTCGTGAGTAGCCTAGGCTCAGCCTATTTTGACAGTGGGGAACGCTATATATATTTAATAGCACAAATCCTTTTCCAATTACTGACTTAAAATTAGTCAAGTTTACCTGTGCATCCTATTGGGTAGATATTCTCAAACAACCAAAAAGAACCTGCTAACTAAATATAAATTATCCTCTGTATATAGTTTTGGGGGCGGGTTTTTGGGAAATAAAATAACTCTATTTTTATAAATTCCTGACTCGGCCAAATTAATTCCTGCCTCCATAACACAGGTATGTTTCAATGTGTTAACAATATTCCAGCTGTTAGGTGGTTTATCATCCAATGCAGCTAATCCTGAGTAAGTTATGACAGTTTTCTGACCTAGGGTAGGGTGTCCCTGCCAACGGCAGGAGGGTTAGAATTAGATGATCCTTGTGGTCCTTTCCAACCCTGACTGATCCTATAACTCTTCATTGCTAACAGAAAAACCAAAGTAGAAGGAGGCATTCACCTTATAAAAAGGGTTACTAATGAAATACAGTAATACAGCAATGCAAATTTTCTTTGTCTCTTTCATTATCAAAGAGGTTGGAAGAAAAATGGTTTTTGGGGGTCTAATTTATGGCACACTTCTGGTATATTTGGTGTTCATATGTCAGCATTTCCTTTTCTCATGCAGATTACTGCAGTGTGGCTACAGCATATGGTAAGATACTGGATCAGGTTGCCCAGGGAGGTTGTGGATCACAGAATCACAGAAAAACATTTTTTGGAGTGAATGAAGAGAACCACAAAAAAGGCATCTCAAAAAGTAGTTTACTACTAGGCTGGATGTTGAGAGAGTGATTGGCATTGGAATGGGCTGCCCAAGGAGGTGGTGGAGTCACAGTCCCTGGAGGTGTTAAAGAAAAGCCTGGATGAGGCACTTAGTGCCATGGTCTGGTTGATTGGATAGGGCTGGGTGACAGGTTGGACTGGATGAGCTTGGAGGTCTCTTCCAACCTGGTTGATTCTATTCTATTCTACATCCAGTGGAAACATGCACTGCTGCTCAGGGACACCAGCTGTGATACTGATACTCAAACTCACAAAGCCACATTTCACAGTATCACAGTCTCACAGTATCACCAAGGCTGGAAGAGACCTCACAGATCATCAAGTCCAAGCCGTTAGCACAGAGCTCAAGGCTAGACCATGGCACCAAGTGCCACGTCCAATCCTGCCTTGAATAGCTCCAGGGACGGTGACTCCACCACCCCCCCTCCGGGAAACAATGCTAATTCCACCCCCGAGGAAACAATGCTAATTGATCTTTAGGTGGTTCTTTTTTTGCTCTTCCTCTTTTACTCCCTGGCAAGAAAAAGAGATGTTGGAAACGTGGGCTGAAATTCTTAAGCCTTCCTGGTCCTCAGCAGTGCTAACAGAGTTTTACAAGGAAAGGAAATGCACAAAATACAACAACAAACATACAAAACAAAAGCATTTACATGAGACAAAGCAACATTTCACTGAGTTACGAGGAGGTATTAACTCACCTGCAGTGTTTCTATTTGTTTTCTGATACTGTTGTTAGATGGCATCTAAATAAAGCAATGTGAGACAGCAAAACATAACAAACATGAGAATGGGAGGCACATGCATGTTAGATGAAAAAATAAAAGGCACAAACCCAACAGATAGCTGTCTAGTAAGGACTCTATTCAGTAGAAAAACAGACTGGTTTGCTACACTGGCAGAAAATGGTCTTCCACCTTTCAAGGTTTTTGTGTAAGAGACACTAAGGTTAAACTGTGAAAAGAAAAAGGGGGGGGGGAAAAAACCCAACCAATAATTCTTTTCCACCCCAACAGCAGTGCAGAATGACAGACACTGCTCTCCCTCATTTCAGCAGCTTGCTTCAGTGTTCTTTTCTCTCCCTGAAAGAGGTGGTAAGGATATCACAACAACTCAGCTTTGGCCAAGAAGCTATCAGCTTTCTGACAAGCCTCTTAGAATTAGTCTGAACAGCAGTCAGAGTAAGCACAACATTTTGCAACAGTGATCAGTGCTACTGTCTGTTCAGAAATCCTGCCCACACTACAGTGTGTGAAGCAATTCCCTGCTGGGCTCAGTGCTGAAGCAGCATCCCAACTGCTCTGTGGGACAAAGTCATCTGTGTGTATACCAACAAACAGCCTTTGGTACACCTCTGGTCTGAACAGACTGCATCCAGTTCTGGAGCCTCCATTACAAGAAGGATGTGGAGATGCTGGAGAGTGTCCAGAGAGGTGCCACAAGGATGCTCAGAGGGCTGCAGCAGCTCTGTTGTGAGGACAGACTGAAAGGGTTGAGGCTGTTGAGTTTGGAGAAGAGGCTCCCAGAGGACCTTCTTGTGGCCTTTCCAGGATCTGAAGTGGGCTACAAAAAAGCTGGGGAGGGACTTCTGAGGCTGTCAGGAAGTGACAGGACCGGAGGGAATGGAGCAAAGCTGGAGGTGGGGAGAGTGAGGCTGGAGGCGAGGAGGAAGTTGTTGAGCATGAGAGTGGTGAGAGGCTGGAATGGGTTGCCCAGGGAGGTGGTTGAGGCCCCATGGCTGGAGGTGTTTAAGGCCAGGCTGGCTGAGGCTGTGTGCAGCCTGCTCTAGGGTAGGGTGTCCCTGGGCATGGCAGGGGGGTTGGAACTGTCTGATCCTTGTGGTCCCTTCCAATCCTGACTGATTCTATGACTCTTCCAATTCACTCATTTGCTACCCACATAGGTCCACAGCTGCAGGCCTCCTTCTTTCATCAAGGCTGGAATGTTTTTGCCACACAAGAAGTCAGCTTTGAGGATAACTAAAGGTAGCATGGATTGAAACCCAGCACAAATTGTTTACATGGGGAATAAATACTGGTAGCACTGGATTATGATTCAGAGCACTCTCAAGAGCATCATAAAATACAATATTGCACCAAAATATGTCAGGGTAAGGCAAGCTATGAATATACTTTGAATATGAGGAAGAACTTCTTTACCTTCAACATGAGGAAGAACTTTAAGAGTCACAGAGCACTGGAACAGGCACCCCAATATTTTGCAGTCCCCTTATCTGGAGACTTTCCAGCCCTGTCTGGATGCACTCCTGTGGGACCTGAGCTAGACTGCATGGTCCTGCCCTGGCCAGGGGGTTGGACTCAATGATCTCTGGGTGCCTTCCAACCTCTGACTTGCTCTGATCATGTGAGAAGTTGTGGAATCTCCTTCTCTGGAGCCTTTCCAGCCCTATCTGGATGCACTCCTGTGGGACCTGAGCTAGACTGCATGGGGGGGTTGGAATCGATGATCTCCCTGAGCCCCTTCCAACGCCTGACTTCCTGTGACCCTATGAGAAGTTGTGGAACCTCCTTCTCTGCAGCCTTTCCAGCCCTGTCTGGATGCATTTCTGTGGGACCTGAGCTAGATTATCTGATCCTTCTCTGGCAGGGGAGTTGGACTTGATGATTATGGAGGTCCCTTCCAACCCCTAACATCCTGTGAGCCTGTGGTGTATCAGGTGCTGCGGAGCGGCTGAAGGTGTGAGTCTTCACACCACAAGAAGTAGGAAACTGCATCCTTCTGTCATCAAAGTGTCACCACATGGTGTTCAGTGCAAAACAAGAGCCTGGGCACCAGGGAATGAACTTGAGCACGACCTAAATTCCCTCTTGGTGGCTTGCTCACAGGCCTCTACTCTCCACAGAACATCTCTGTCAGAGTCTTATGCGTTGTTGTTCTCTCACTTGTTCATTTTAACTAACACAACCAGGGGTGGATGAACCTTTCCAGTACTCTCAAGTACCTCCCAATATATCTCAAAAATTACTTTAGCAGAGACAGTGGATTTGGAATCCTTATTGCATTTTAGATATTTAGGTAATTGCAAATAAAAGTAACTTCAGTCATTAGGAAATCAAACAGGGAAGGGGAAAATCTGGAAGACTAAACTGCTGTGAAATTCAGCTTCATAATTTAATGAGATTGCTTATTACAGAGTGCATGCATTTAATTAGCTTCAGAAACAAAGGAACACACTAATTCATGACAGACAGGAGTGGGGAGCTATTTTTAAGGTTAAACTCAAAGTTTCAGCAAGTCCAGAGGAGGCCACAAAGATGATCCAAGGGCTGCAGCACCTCTGCTAGGAGGATAGGCTGAGGGAGCTGGGTTCAGCCCAGAGAACAGACCTCAGGCACTGGAATGGGCTGTCCAGGAAGGTGGTGAAGTCACCACCCCTGGAGGTGTTCAAGAAAAGATTGGATGTTGCACTTGGCATGGTTTAGCTGATGTGGTGGTGTTAGGTTGTAGGCTGGACTTGATGATCTGAAAGGTCTTTTCCAGCCTCAATGATTCTGTGACCTTAGAGCTGCCTGCAAATATCTGAAGGGATCCTAGAGGAAGGCTGCAGAGGGACTTTTCATCAGGGTGCCCAGCAACAGGGTAAGGGGGAATGGTTTAAAGCTGAGGGAGTAGATTCATACTGGATCTTAGGAAGAAGTTCTTCAGTACAGGGTGATGAGACTCTGGAACAGGCTGCTCGGGGAGGTTGCGGCTGCCTCCTCTCTGGGAGTGTTCAAGGCTGGATTGGATGAGGCCTTGAGCAGCTGGGTCTAGTTAAGAGGTGCCCCTGCCAATGGCTGGTGGGAGGTTGGAGGAGATGATCTCTGAGGCCCTTTCCAACCTGAGCCATTCTGTGATTCTATGATCAAGGTAGGCAACCAAAACTCCCAGTAGTAATTGGTGGGCCAAGTCAACCTAAATAACTCCTTGATGGCACAAGCATCCCAACACTGTAAATCTGAACTGCAGAAACTCCTCTGTAGAATTTCTGCTGAATAGAGCCTTACAGTAAATGTGTTAAGCTGTTAGTGGTTAACAGAACTAAGTAAAATACAAAGTGCATGCTCAGCAACTATCAGTTAAACTCACTGGCAACTACAGTTTTAATGCATCCATTACCAGCAATGGACATTATGCCAGAAAAATGCAACTCCTAGAACGTAAGAAACGTTTGAAAGCTTTAAAAGTCAAAAGAAAAGAAGCAGCCTCCATAAGCAAAATCAACAACAAAACCAAGAATCAAGGCAAATCAGAAAGAAAAGAACTGGCAAGGTTAGATGAAAAATATACAAAAACCCAAGGAGCAACAGAAAAGTGTTAAAGATGTTATGAAAAGAAAATGACCCTTAAAAAGCAATCCAAGCAGATAAACTCATTTGCTTTTGCCTTCGTGCTGCTTTACTTATCTCACTAACAAGCTTCAGAACTGTCACTCAGTTCCTAAGTCAGAATGAATCTTGTGAAGGTGGATCAAAGAATTTATTAGAAGGATCAAAATCAATACATTAGGCACAATCATCACCTATGTTAATCAAAATTAAGGGAAGAAGATGTACAATTAAAACCACAAGCAAGTCGTCAAACCAAATCCCCTGATTCCTAAGCATCTTGATCTCTTTATCAACCAACTGATGTTTTTTCCAATGCTATCAACTGAAGCCAGGAGTTAAAGGGACACTGGAAATTTTCTTTGGAACATACCTATTACAGGCTGTTGATAGAATCTCTTTTCTGGACTCCAAAGATTGCACTTACTCTGCATTCTACTTAGAGAAGCAGACAAGCCACTTATTTTCTCACATACAATTAGCAATCAAAACCGACCATTTGTACTTTCCTCTGGCATTTGATAGCAGATATTTCTCCTCAGAAAGCAAAAATGATTCTCCCCAAAAGGGCACACAGCATCACAAAGTCTTAACAACTAAGTTTAAGACAAATGGAGAGTTAAGGCATTCGATTTTACTTCACAGTGTCCTTTTAAGCAGCCAAACAGTCATTGTTTGCTAGGCACAAGAATACATTGGGCTAAAAGCTATTGATTTGCAACAGTTCCCCAATCAAAAAGGCTTCTTACCTTCAGGTGTGACAAACAGTTTTGCAGGAAAACGTGCCAGTTGTTTAAAAAAAACTGTTTCTGACTGACACACAACAGGCAGGTGATCAATGGATACAAAGCCTACGAGCAGGGGAGAAAAAGAATTGATCCATTTGCTCTTTGCGGGCTTCCCAAACCTTGTACTTTGAGAATGAGACACGCAATTGCCTCTTGTCTCTCAGCTTTGGCATTGCACAGCAGCCCAGGTTTAAGCTATGTGCTGTAAGAGCTCATGGTGTAAGACCAGGGCAATGGGACCACAGTGAAGCTCATTCCCTAGCAAGGCCTGAGAGCAGACCTTATCCCCCCTCTTTCCCTACAACCAACGCGATCCAGTTCATGGGGTCAGATGTGCTGGCAGAGGGAACCAAGAAGAACATTCAGGATAAACACCATCAACTCAACAAAAAACAAGGCAGACTTAAGTTGTCAGAAGCACTCCTTGTACTCAGGGTCCACTTTTAGCAAGGGATAAAGCACAATTTAACAATGCATGACTTTGCTTTGCTTTAGTAACTAACATCTGTTTAAACACCATGGAATTCAACAGGATGCATCCATGGTGATTAACATCAACTCTGACTGCAGATTATCTTGTTAAGGAGCAGAGTTAAAGAATGGGGATGAATATGTAAATTGTGGTCTTGAGGACTTTCTGACTTCACAAATGAAATTATATTGTCAATACTAATAGCAACATCAGTGTTAGTCTTACATCAGGAGTTTAACTGTCTGCAATTACATATGCTTTGTACCCTCAGTGTACTAGAAGGGAAAGCTCATCCCTAACATGAAATTGAGAATAAATCACTTTCAATTCTCTTGCACTTCCTGATGATGCCAATTGCAATGCAGAATTTAGCTCTACATTTCCCAGCAAAGTGAAGTGAATCAACTCAAAGCATGACTGCCACGGCCATCAGCAACTGCCAACTACTGCATTAATAAGAGAGTTACATCCTTGCTAAGATAAAAGAAGAGAGAGAGAGAAACAGAGAGACAGAGAGAGGAGAACGAGAAAGAATCGGAGAAAAAGAGAAAGAAAAAGGGAGAAAGAAAATGAGGAAAAGAGAGAAAGAGACACAGGGAAAAGGAAAAGAAAAAAAGGGGGCAAAAGGAGCGAAAAGAAAAAAGGAAAAAGGGGAAAAAAGGGAAACAAGGGAAGAGGGGGGAAAATAAAGAAAAAAGAAAACAAAAGAAGAAAGGGAGAAAAAGGAAGGGAAAAGGCGGGGAAAGGGGGAGAAAAAGGGGAAGGGAGAGAAAGTGAAGGAAAAGGGGTGAAAGCGGGGGAAAGGGGGGGAAAGAAAGGATGGGGGGAANGAAAAGGAGGGAGGGAAAAGGAGAGAGGGAAAAGGAGAGAGGGAAAGGGGAGAGGGAAAAGGAGGGGAGGAAAAAGAAGGGAGAGAAAGGGGGGGAAGAGAGTGGACAGAAAGGGAAAAGGGTGGGGAAAAGGAAAGGGTTGGGAAAAAAATGGAAACAAAAGAAAAGGAAAAAAACAGGGAAAAAGATAAACAAAACCACAGGCAGTTATATCCAAAAGAGATAATAATAAACCAGAAGCAGCTGAAAAAGAAAAGTGAAGTGATGAGAAGAGGAGAAAACAGGCAGAGCAAGGGCTGTTAACAGGCTGCTATACTGCTGGACCAGCCTCATCTGACACATCCCAATTCTAATTAAACATAACTTACACACAGACAGGCTCCCTGAATTCAAGTTCTTTTTTAGATGAGACATTAGGTTAAACAACTCTCTGCTAAAATCCACTAAGACAATCAAACCCAAGAACTGGCTTCAAGGCAATCTCAGGGAGCTCAAGGAAACGAATCCTAATTAGCAAACGCACAGATACGTAGGGTGGATTTAATTATGCTCCAGCTGAGGGGTTTAAGGTTGAAATGAAGACAGCTGTTAGCTTCTCCACATAGAATGTACCAGCTTAAAAGCCTAAGGTTAGCAAAAGGGAGAAGGTGAAATACATCACTAAAGTACCAGCGAATGCTTCTTTCTTGAACTCAATTCAAAGGTTGTCTGATAAAGCATCTCCACAAAATTTTTCAGGCAGGGCACATTCACTTCATTTTTAACAGCCTATGAAAAGAGGGAGGGAAAAAATACACACAGAGATGGGGTTAGAAGTTTATATACAGAAGGCAATTTAAATATAGATTTAGATGTCCATTACGTCAAGGTCAGTTTGAAGCTATTGAGCGCCTTTATCTGGAATACAAAGTGAAGTGTGTGTGGGATGCTGCTGCTGGAGGAAAGGGAAATGATCCCAAGCTTAACTCTTCCTGCCCAAACCTGTTCTTGCTTGGGTTTGTGGCACTGTGCAGGTGCTGAGTGGTGTGGAGCTGCAGCAGAGGACACTGCTTTTCCTTTATGTGCACCACGGGAGGTTTAGATTGGATACGAGGAACAATTTATTCTCCTTGAGGGTTGCCCAGGGCAGTGGTGGAGTCCCCACCCCTGGAAGGGTTTCAAAGCCACAGAGATGTGATGCTAAGGGCCACAGGTTGAGGGTGACCTAATAGTGCTAGGGGTGAGGGCTGGACTGGATGACCTTAGTGCCATGCTCTAGTTGATCGGATAGGGCTGGGTGCTAGGTTGGACTGGATGAGCTTGGAGGTCTCTTCCAACCTGCTTGATTCTATGATTCTACGATCTCAAAGGCTGCAGCAGCTCTGCTATGAGCACAGACTGAAAGAGTTGGGGCTGTTGAGTCTGGAGAAGAGGAGGCTCCCAGGTGACCTTCTTGTGGCCTTCCAGGATCTGAAGGGGGCTACAAAAAAGCTGGGGAGGGACTTTTTAGGCTCTCAGGGAGTGACAGGACTGAGGGGAATGGAGCAAAGCTGGAGGTGGGTAGGTTCAGGCTGGAGGTGAGGAGGAAGTTGTTGAGCATGAGAGTGGTGAGAGGCTGGAATGGGTTGCCCAGGGAGGTGGTTGAGGCCCCATGGCTGGAGGTGTTTAAGGCCAGGCTGGATGAGGCTGTGTGCAGCCTGCTCTAGGGCAGGGTGTCCCTGGGCACGTCAGGGGGGTTGAAACTGGCTGATCCTTGTGGTCCCTTCCAACCCTGACTGATTCTATGATGTTACTATTCCAAAGGTCTCTTCCAACCTAAACATTCTGTGATTCTGCATGTATGAACCTGTCACACAATCATAGAATCAACCAGGTTGGAAGAGACCTCCAAGATCATCCAGTCCAACCTAGCACCCAGCCCTATCCAATCAACTAGACCATGGCATTAAGTGCCTCATCCAGTCTTTTCTTGAACAGAGTTGGCTCTAGAGTAGGTTGTTTGTATTAAGAAGTTAAAAACACAGTGTCATATGTTGTAACCACACAGTTCAAACACCCAGCCCAAGCAAACCCCAAACTCATTGGAAAACCATTAAGAATGTGGCCTGTATTCCATACTCACAGTTAAAAACCCCAAGCCAACAACAAAGCAAACTCCAAACCCATTGAAAAACCATTAAGAATGTGGCCATACTCAGAGAAGAAAAAGGATTTGCCACCAGTGAACAAATACAAACTATGCTGAGACTCTTTGTAATGTCATATATTAGAAAGAAACAATACCCAGAACTCTTTCACTGTTGCTCTCTTCCATGCTCCCCTTTCACATTCTTCAGTTCTGAGGATGAAAGCTTAGGAAGTGGTACATAAGATCAGCAGCTACCTAACCAGGGAAGTTGTCTTTGCTCAGCTTGGAGTACTGAAGAAACAGATACATGGAGCTCTATGCCTTTTTTTTTCCTCCTTCCTCTCACAAATCAGGCAGCCACCTTCTCTATCAAAACCTCTCTCACCTTCTCTCTGGATACCTGTCATGATTCATTCAAGCTTCAGTCCCAGCCTACTGTTTTACACTGTGTTTCTCCTTTTTTTTAATCAAACTGAGGGGTGAGGATGAGGTCTTGCACAGTGAGGAGGCTTTTCTGGAAGAAATCCTCTATGCTCTTAATTTCACTATAGCATAAAGTAGTATTTTTTTTTTGCTAGATTATTATTATACAAAGTTATTACAAGATATGTCAAGTCTACCTCTGAAAATACTCATGATAAAGAAGCATAAAAAGTAGTGCAGAACATCCAGTTGGCAGCTGTCACCAGTGGTGTGCCCCAAGGAACAGTGCTGGGCACAGACCTGTTCATTATCTTTACTGATTATCTGGAGAAGGGGATTGAGTCCTCCATCAATAAGTTTGCAGATGACACCAAGCTAGGAGCAGGTGTGGAGCTGTTGGAGGGTAGGAGAGCCCTGCAGAGGGACCTGGCCAGGCTGGATGGGTGGGCAGAGGCCAATGGCACGAGATTGAACAAGGCCAAGTGCAGGGTTCTGCACTTTGGCCACAACAACCCCAAGCTGCGCTACAGGCTGGGGCCAGAGTGGCTGAGAGCAGCCAGGCAGAGAGGGAGCTGGGGGTGCCGGGAGAGAGGAGCTGAAGCTGAGGCAGCAGTGTGCCCAGGGGGCCAAGAGAGCCAATGGCATCCTGGGCTGGCTCAGTGTGGCCAGTAGGACAAGGGAGGTTATTCTGCTCCCGTGCTCAGGCCGCACGTTGAGTTCTGTGTCCAGTTCTGGGCTCCTGAATTGCAGAGAGATGTTGAGATGCTGGAAGGTGTTGAGAGAAGGGCAACAAAGCTGGTGAGAGGCCTGGAACACAAAGCCTATGAGGAGAGGCTGAGGGAGCTGGGGTTGTGCAGCCTGCAAAAGAGGAGGCTCAGGGCAGACCTCACTGCTGTCTACAACTACCTGAAGGGAGGCTGTAGCCAGGTGGGAGTTGGTCTCTTCTCCTGGACAACCAGCAACAGAACAAGGGGACACAGCCTCAAGTTGTGCCAGGGGACGTCTAGGCTGGATGTGAGGAGGAAGTTGTTGGCAGAGTGATTGGCATTGGAATGGGCTGCCCAGGGAGGTGGTGGAGTTGCTGTTCCTGGAGGTGTTGAAGCAAAACCTGGATGAGGCACTTAGTGCCGTGGTCTGGTTGACTGAATATGCCTGGGTGCTAGGTTGGACTGGATGATCTTGGAGGTCTCTTCCAACTTGCTTGATTCTATTCTATTCTATTCTATTCTATCTCTGTAACATGCACAAATTCAAGAAGAATGAACTGAGACAGCAGTTATGTTTTAAATCACTTCCTACATACCCTCAAATTATTTATCTTTTGCTATTCTTAAACTATACATTGATCAGTATATAAATTAGTCAGTCATTGCTAGCACCACCAGCTTTGGAACGTAAACTTGTGCCTACAGATCAGCCTTAGCCTCTCTGCTGTCAGATATGCTGTCATCACTCATACCAGTAGGGTCCAGATCAGGTCAAGATTTTAAAACTGCCTGAATGACTAAGCAAGAGAATGACAGTAAAGAAGTCACAATGCTGAAACCAAACAGCTCACTCGCTGAAGCAATTTTCTGTATCCAAGATACAGAAAAATCCAGATTCAGCTCCTTCATCTGCTTCAAAAAGATCTCAACTTGCATCTCTCATCTTCCAAGCAGATGACTAACCCTCTCTCAACTGTATCTCAATCTGAGACAGGGCTCTCTGTTTCTATTTAAGAAGCTCCATTTGTACCAAATGATTAGAGACCCAGTGAGTCAGAAGGAAAGATCAAGCCTCCCTCTCCAACCATTTAAAGCACTTCTTCAGGCTATGCTTGTAGGAAGCAATCCACAGAACACTGCTCTGCTCAGCCAGCCTGCCTGCCTGCCTCTGTGGTTACCATCAGAAAGTCCCAAGTGCTTTTTCTGCCTCATTACTGGATGTGCAGTTTTCACTATATTTAACTTCTGATTCTGCAATCTAATCTAAGTGCTAAGTCCTTTCACTCTGCACTCCAGCTCTGGAGTTCACAACAACAAATGCATTCACTTTTTAACAGGCCAACAAATTCTTCTCCAAAAGAGCACAAACGTGCCCAGGTAAGATCAAGGCTTCAGTCAATAAATAGCTACTGCTAACACCAACTCTTTCTGGTCACATCTTAAGAAGAAATATTGTCCCCTTTCTGATGTGGTTTTGTTTTAAATCCAAGGTTGAGACCTGTGAAGGGAAAGAAGCCTTTCCCCATGGCTCAAGGCAAGACAGACCAGATGAAAGAGGACTCAGAGTTCAGAGAGATTTCTTTCTCTTCCACTATGAGCTTGCTTAGACAGGATTCCCATCTGGCATGCTAAGTCTTTGTAGATTCCAGCACCTACATATGCCAGCTCTCCAGGTATGACAAGACATGTCCCTGTTGTTGGTTAAAACATTAAGACATGAAGCACCACTTCTCAGGACCATGTGCTGAACACATTGTGGCCCAGCGTTTGCCAATACAGCTATCTCTGTAGGCAACAGTCACAGCAAGCATCCATCTGCTATAATGAACTCTTGACTCCCAGTAGCTGAAAGTGACCTACAACAAAGCTGGGAGGGACTTTTTACAAGGGCTTGTAGTGATGAGAGGAAATGGATTTAATCTGGAAGAGGGTAGATTTAGAGTGGATATTAGGAAGAAATTATTTCCAGTGAGGGTGGTGAGACACTGGAACAGGTTGGCCAGGGAGGGTGGGGGGGACAGATCTTTGATCACATTGGGTGATTCTGTGCTCCACAACCTCCCTGGAGGTGTTCAAGGCCAGGCTGGATGAGACCTTGAGCAACCTGGTTTAATGGAAGGTGTCCCTGCCCATGGCAGGGGGGTTGGAACGGGATGATCTTTAAGGTCCCTTCCAACCCAAACCATTCTATGAACCTATGAATCTGAGTCTGGCCAACCTGAGATAGATTAGAGCTGCTTTAACCTCTCTTTGACTTGTTGCCTATGCTCTAAATAGCTGAGCAAAGAGGCCTGGCAGGAAGCAGGAGAACCTGTCCTGACAAAAAGCATTCTCACAAGCAGCATTACAGGCACTGGACATCCAACATTGATGGCATCCAGGTGTGGGGGTTTTTTTTCATGGCACTTAGTGCCATGTTCTAATTGATTGGACAGGGCTGGGTGCTAGGTTGGACTGGCTGAGCTTGCTCTCGATGAGGCACTTAGTCCTATGGTCTAGTTGACTGGCTAGGGCTGGGTGCTAGGTTGGACTGGATGATCTTGGAGGTCTCTTCCAACCTGCTTGATTCTATGATTCTTGTTCACGGCTGCTGAGCAAAATTTCTGGCTCCATATTTAAAACATATTGGAGACGATTGACTGCTCTTCAGCTTGAAGGATTACACCTCATGGGCACTCATCTCTACCACCAATTTTTATTTAATTAGCCCAAACCTGCTTTCTTCCTTCTTGCAAAGGAGTTCACAACCTCCCTATGGGACTGTGAATAATTGTTACACAACTCAGATTCTTCTAGAGACAACAGGTTTCAGGTAATGAAGTCAGTGGCGCCTTCGAGGGAATAGATTTTAAACTAACTTCAAGGTTTTAGAGCAGAGATCAGATTTCATACTGCTCTAATAAGGAAAGACTCTAGAAAATACAATTTGTAGAATAGAATAGAATCAACCAGGTTGGAAGAGACCTCCAAGCTCATCCAGTCCAACCTAGCACCCAGCCCTATCCAGTCAACCAGACCATGGCACTAAGTGCCTCATCCAGGCTTTTCTTGAACACCTCCAGGGACGGTGACTCCAGCACCTCCCTGGGCAGCCCATTTCAAAGTTTTGAAAGAAGATTTGAAACTATCTAATACACAAATCAGACACATTTCCCCTTAAAAGATTATGTAGATGCTTGCAATCTACTTAGTAGTCTTTTAGAATCTGTAAAGATGCAGTAGTGAAGATGAATGGATATTTTAGGCTATCAGGTAGTGACAGGACTAGGGGGGAATGGAGCAAAGCTGGAGATGGGTAGGTTCAGCCTGGATGTCAGGAGGAGGTTGTTGAGCATGAGAGTGGTGAGAGGCTGGAATGGGTTGCCCAAGGAGGTGGCTGAGGCCCCATTGCTGGAGGTGTTTAAGGCCAGGTTGGATGAGGCTGTGGGCAGCCTGATCTAGGGAGGTGCTCAAGCAAAGCCTGGATGAGGCACTTAGTGCCATGGTCTGGTTGACTGGCTAGGGCTGGGTGCTAGGTTGGACTGGATGAGCTTGGAGGTCTCTTCCAATCTGGTTGATTTCTATGATTCCGTGGCAGGGCAGTTGGAACCAGATAATCCTCGTGGTCCCTTCCAACCCTGACTGACTCCATGATTCTATGATTCTAAGCAATTCCAACAGTGAGAGCCTGATTGACAGTGAGTGGTATAGTTGAAACATGAAATATGAAAATACTTACAGCAGCCACAGGGATGAGAATTTCCACAAACAAACCAGCAAGTGCATGTTTGATGTCTTTATCTTTTACTTCCAGGAAGTATTGAGCACATTCCTTAGTAAGGAAACATTAAAAGAACACTTAGAAAAAGGAAGACAAATGCCATCGTGTCCTAAACCCCACAAGCTGCAGCACATTATCTGCCAGTTTGAATCTGAAGCATGCAATGCATTGAAGTCAGTCTTACATTTCTTGACACCATCAACTTTACAACACATCTGAAACTTTAAACCCTCTTTCCCCAGCAATTAAAAAAGCAACTGAAAGGAGGCTATTTGCAATAGCAGAAAGCTCCTTCCATTTCTACTCAGAACATAAAGAGTATCCAGAATGTAAAAGAATATAACCCATGCACATTTTTCCACTCATCATTGTTTTGGAGTTCTCAAGAATAAACATTTCTCTCTAATAAAATTATTAGGAAATAGTATCATCTTTTTTAACAGATTCATTAATGAAGAAAGTCTGAGTGCCCTGGGGCTGTTTAGTATGAAAAGCAAAAGGCTGGGAGGGGATCTTATCAATGTCTGTAAATGTCTGAGGTGTAAAGATGAAGGTGCCAGGTTCTTTTTGGTGGTGCCCAATGACAGGAGAAGGAACAGCAGGTACAAGCTGGAGCAAAGGGAGTTCCATCTCAACAGGAGGTGACACTTTTTATGGTGAGGGTGACAGAGCCTTGGAACAGGCTGCCCAGAGAGGCTGTGGAGTCTCCTTCTCTGGAGACTTTCAAGAGCTGCCAGGATGCATTCCTGTGTGGCCTGCCCTTAGGTGATTGCACTCTGGCAGGTGGTTGGAATCAATGACTTCTGGAGGTGCCCTCTGACCCCTAACACTGATTCTGTGACTCATCTTTCAGAAGTGATGCAAAGACAATTTTAAAGAGAAATAAAGAATCCATATATGTTTGCACACTCCAGAACATCAAAGTAAGCTCTCTGGATACAATCTGAAGTGCCTCTGTGTGTGTCATTTTTTTTCAGGACTGAGATCAACGACAATGGCTGTTAGATTACACACCTGGAGGTGTTTAAGGCCAGGCTGGATGAGGCTTTGGGCAGCCTGATCTAGGGTAGGGTGTCCCTGCCCATGGCAGAGGGGTTGGAACTAGATGATCCTCGTGGTCCCTTCCAACCCTGACTAATTCTATGATTCTACATAGCTCTAATAAAAATCATAACCAAGTTGCAATACTTTGGTTACTATAGAATGGGCAACTTGCTCCTTGGGAACATTCTTGATCCAAGATCAAGAGAAGAAAACAAAGACACTTTAAGTCTGTGTCTGAAACATCCCTGGAGGTGTTGAAGAAAAAACTGGATGAGGCACTTAGGGCTATGGTCTATTTGAATGGATAGGGCTGGGTGCTAGGTTGGACTGGATGATCTTGGAGGTCTCTTCCAACCTGATTGATTCTATTATCATCATCATCATATGAAAATTAAGAGGTTTTCTTAACAAAAGTTACTTGGCTGTTCAAGATACAACAAGTAACTTTTTTTTTTGCTTTAATCCAATGCTTCTTCATAGAGAACAAAATTATTTGCTTGCTATCACTTTTCATTTAGTCTTGAATAAATACTTATATTACAGGTTTGTTCCATTACCCAGGCAATTGAGACAGGGCTCTCATGATGCTAAGTACTCACAAACTGCAGAGAAAGAAATTATTCATTACTTTGACAGCTTATGAACTAAACTGAAAAGGATGAAGGAGGGCACACAGAGTGAGTGACTGGTCACAGCAAGCACCACGGCAGCTCAAAGCTTAAAACTCTGCTTTCTGGAGTTCCCTATAACACTCACTCACCTGCATGAACTGAAATGATGCCTCAAAATCTTCCACAGGATACATCTTGACTCGAAAAAATTTCATTCCCATGATCAAGCTGATGATACTTTGTACTACATGAGGGCTCTGTTCCTTTTGTCTCAGTTCCTTTAACTCAGTGACAAACTTCTTCCTAACAGCCTGAAACCTAAGCAAGGGATAGAGATGGCAAAGACTTACATTGTTAGCGACTTTTACATCATGCCTATAACTCTGAAGCCATTTCTTTATCACCTACAGCTAAAGAAACATAAGCAAGATGAACCCTGATACTTAAAATCTGGGTGTTTGAGAGTGCCTGTGATGATATGCTCATTAACAGCTGCTAACTGGTACCAGGCCTCCCTTCCCTGCACCTGCAAAGCAATTTGGTGTTGTACTAAAGATTACATCTTGATTTGTGAGAATTTATTGTGCTGGAACTTGAGACAGAGGAGGTGGTCACACCAGGCTGCACTTGACTAGACTTGACACCAGGGATTAGTTACTGGAGCCATTAACAAAGGCTGACATATTAGTCTTTACAGCTAGAGTGAACTTAAAGGAGTCAGAAACTGAACTTACTTTGATTGAGCAAGAACCCCTGTCACTTCTGCATACAAGTCTGCAATAATATGCACATTCCCAGTGTTGGTTCCTGAATACCTAGAGGAAAAAAAGTAAGGGGGAAGTGTTAAACACAATTTGGTTTTATTTCTAAGCCCCAAGCATGTTCCCAAATACACAAATGTCTGTTCCATGGCAAAGTTGATTATTACCATAAAAATAATGACAGTCAAGTAGGAAATGCAAGAGTGACATTTAAAGTGATGCAGTGCTATGAGTGGACATGAGACACATTAGAATCATAGAATGGTCTGGGTTGGAAGGGACCTCCAAAGCTTACCCAGTCCAATCCCCTCTGCAGTCAGTAGGGACATCCTCAACTAGATCAGAGTGCCCAGAGCATTGTTCAGCCTCACCTTGAATATCTCCAGGGATGGGGCCACAACCACCTCCCTAGGGAACCTGTTCCAGTGTTCCACCACCTTCACAGTGCAGAACTTGTTCCTAGCACTCAATTTAAGTCTGCTCTTCTCTAGTTTGAAGCCATTGCCCTCATCCTGTCCCTGCAGGCCTTTGCGAACAGTCTCTCTGCAGCCTTCTTATAGTCCCCTTCAGGTACTGGCAGGCTGCTATTAGATCTCCCTGGAGCCTTCTCTTCTCCAGGCTGAACACCCCCAGCTCCCTCAGTCTGTCCTTGTAGCAGAGCTGCTCCAACTCCTGATCATTTCCATGGCCCTCCTCTGGACCCGCTCCATCATGTCCATGTCCTTCCTGTATTGTCCATGTCCTTCCTGCATATTCTGCCTAGGAAGTCTATTGTAGTTACCCAAATTCTGACTTTTCCTACTCTGGCTGCCTATGCAAATCATTCTGTATACTCAAAGCAAAACAAACCCAGCATTATCTTGAACACAGCTGTGCTCTTTCAGGATATGTTTTCAGTTTAAAGATATCAATCAGTGTTTGCTTACAGTATTATCACCAACATATTACCTGTGAGGCAATGGAGAACAATCACAACAAGCACAGGTTAGGAATACACAGAAGTATAGAGGTGAGACTTACCCTTCCTTATGTTTAAAGTGCTTAAAAGCCAAGTTTAGAACTTCGTGTACTAAAGGATCTGGCACTGGATGAACAGGTATCTGAAATGCAGATGTCACAGAGTCACAGAAACATTCAGGTTGGAAAAGCCCCTCAGGATCACCAAGTCCAACCCAGAATCCTACTCTACAAGGTTCACCCTAAACCATACCCCAAGCAAGACATCCAAATGACTTTTAAACACACCGAGGGTTGGTGACTCCACCACCTCCCTGGGCAGCTCATTCCAAAGCCTGAATATCATTTGTGTACTATAACTATGTATGTAGATAAACACATTTGTATGCATAAAATAAACAGTGTGGTGAGACCACAGAATCACAGAATGCACTGGGTTTGAAGGGACCTCTAGAGGACATCTAGACCAACCCCCCTGCAGTAAGCAGGGCCATCTCTTACTGGATCCGGTTGCTCAGAGCCCTGTAGACATCTCTCCCAGCAGTGTTAAAAGACACATCCTTTGTTGGCATCTGGTAGCAAGTTAAGTCTGCAGTTCATGAGCATTTACACAACCTGTACTGATATCTTCTTCAATTATTTTGCATGTGAACACTGAATTTTCACCACAATTTATGAAACTAGATCAACTAGATTAGGGCCACGAGGATGATCAGAGAGCTGGAGAACCTCTCCTGGGAGGACAGACTGAAAGAGTTGGGGCTCTTGAGTCTGGAGAAGAGGAGGCTCCCAGGTAACCTTCTTGTGGCCTTCCAGGACCTGAAGGGGGCCTGCAAAAAAGCTGGGGAGGGACTTTTTAAGCTCTCAGGGAGTGACAGGACTGGGGGGAGTGGAGCAAAGCTGGAGGTGGGGAGAGTCAGGCTGGAGGTGAGAAGAAGTTCGTCAGCATGAGAGTGGTGAGAGGCTGGAATGGGTTGCCCAGGGAGGTGGTTGAGGCCCCATTGCTGGAGGTGTTTAAGGCCAGGCTGGATGAGGCTGTGGGCAGCCTGCTCTAGGGCAGGGTGTCCCTGGGCATGGCAGGGGGGTTGGAGCTGGCTGCTCCTTGTGGTCCCTTCCAACCTGACTGATTCTATGGTTCTATAAGATAACAGAGTGAAATAATATAGTAAAATAAGAGAACCCTGAGTGATTCTATGATTCTATGAACTACACCTTGCCACACCTTCTACCTTGTCTGGTGTTCTCATTACAGATTTAACATCATAAGACAATTTGTCCCATATAAAAGATAACACAACCCAAAAATTAAGAATGCAGAAGACAAAATCATCTCCATTTTAGACTTTCTGCAGATGAAAGCAACCAGAACACACAAAAATCCTCCCAGCAATAAGTAACAGCTTGGTGAGAAACTCAAAACAAGTATTGATTAGAAGGGCTGCTTTTTATTGAGCTTCTCTTTGACATCACCACTTTTCTCAGGTTTAAAAGAAATCACTTGCTGAAAAATCAAATGGATTTACAATTATGAAGTCCCAATATCTCTAAAATTTCAAATCAATTTAGGTATGGACTAGGATAACCCTACCAAATGTTACCGCTGAAGAATGATAAATGTATTCACTAAGTACCTTAGAAGAAAAGATTCCTGCCTTGTCTACAGAAAATGAAGCACTTACTGTGAACAAAGCTATTTGTCCAATAGCTTCCAGTTACTGGAACTGCCTATTTATATGAATATTCATGCAGTGAGTAATATGGAGTCATTTAAGCAAAAGATTTTTGTTCCTACACAGGTCATGCCTGTCAACCTCTCTCCGCTTGCGCTCCGTGCGTATTGCAGCTGAATATTTGCACCCTTTGCACCCTGTGAAATCAGCTTCTAAGAATTAAACTATGCTAAGGCATCCAGGAAGACAGATGCAATGTGACTGTAAATACATTTATTGATAAAAACAAGGGGACACAGTCTCAAGTTGTGCCAGGGGAGGTCTAGGCTGGATGTTAGGAGGAAGTTGTTGGCAGAGAGAGTGATTGGCATTGGAATGGGCTGCCCAGGGAGGTGGTGGAGTCGCTGTGCCTGGAGGTGTTGAAGCAAAGCCTGGCTGAGGCACTTAGTGCCATGGTCTGGTTGACTGGATAGGGCTGGGTGCTAGGTTGGACTAGATGATCTTGGAGGTCTCTTCCAACCTGCTTGATTCTATTCTATTCTATTCTATTCTATTCTATTCTATTCTATTCTATTCTATTCTATTCTATTCTATTCTATTCTATTCTATTCTGTTCTGTTCTGTTCTATTCTAAAAACATCCTTTCTTTGCTCTGTTTGGCTGCAGACTTACATTAGAAGGCAGATCAGACAATCAGCCACGAAGTTAACTTTTAATATTGAACTGGCTGGTGAATTTAAGTGTAGGGGGCCCTTGCAAGGAAATACTCCTCTCAGAAAGATACCTACCCAGGAACACAGGTTGAGAAGCTGACCAAGCACTACAGGAGTGACTCTCTTCAAGATCACAATATTCTTAGCAAAAAAACACCTATCTATCAATACCTATCAATCAATACAGGTTGAGAAGCTGACCAAGAACTACAAGAGTGACTCTCTTCAAGATCACAATACTCTTAGCAAAAAAAGCATCCATTTATCAATACCTGTTAATCAACACAGGTTGAGAAGCTGACCACATGCTACAGATGTTACTCTCTTCAAGACCACAATATTCTTATCCAAAAAACACCCATTTATCAATACCTATCAATCAATACAGGTTGAGAAGCTCATCAAGCACTACAGGAGTGGCTCTCTTCAAGACCACAATATTCTTAGCAAACAAAAATACCCATTTATCAATATCTACCAATCAACACAGGTTGAGAAGCTCACCAAGCACTACAGGAGTGGCTCTCTTCAAAAGCAAAATATTCTTTGCAAAAAAGTACCCATTTGTCAATAGCTATCAATCAATACAAGTTGAGAAGCTGACCAAGCACTACAGGAGTGGCTCTCTTCAAGACCAAAATATTCTTAGCAAAAAAATACCCATTTATCAGTATCTATCAATTAATACAAGTTGAGAAGCTGATCAAGCACTACAAGAGTGACTCACTTCAAGATCACAATATTCTTAGGGAAAAAATACCTTACTATCAATACAGGTTGGGAAGCTGACCAAGCACTACAGGAGTGGCTCTCTACAAGACCACAATATTCTTTAGAAAAAATACCCATTTATCAATATCTATCAATCAATACAAGTTGGGAAGCTGACCAAGCACTACAGGAGTGACTCTCTTCAAGACCACAATATTCTTAGCAAAAAAATACCCATCTGTCAATACCTATCAATTGATACAGGTTGAGAAGCTCACCAAGCACTACAGGAGTGACTCTCTACAAGACTACAATAGTCTCAGCAAAACAAATACCTATCTATCAATACCTACCAATCAATACAGGTTGAGAAGCTGACCAAGCACTACAGGAGTGGCTCTCTTCAAGAGCAAAATATTCTTAGCAAAAAAACACCTATCTATCAATACCTATCAATCAGTACAGGTTGGGAAGCTGACCAAGCATTACAGGAGTGACTCTCTTCAAGACCAAAGCTTGGGCACAGCTCTCCTGGCAAGTGAACCACTGGCAACATCTGCTTTCCTCAACAGAAAAGCTAGTGGCTCAACATATAGAAGCTACCCATAGAAGCCTGAAATCCTAACCAACCTATTCCATCTCCCTTTCTAATTCAGGGAGAAAGCACCAAGTAAAGGCTTACTGTAAAAGGCTAACACATAGGATTTTGATGTTTTTACTAGGAGGAAGTTCTTCACAGAGAGGGTGATTTGCCATTGGAATGGGCTGCCCAGGGAGGTGGTGGAGTCACCATCCCTGGGGGTGTTCAGGAAAAGCCTGGATGAGGCACTTAGTGCCATGGTTTAGTTGACTGGATAGGGCTGGGAGCTAGGATGGACTGGATGATCTTGGAGGTCTCTTCCAACCTGATTGATTCTATTCTACTAACTGTTGTCTGCATCTGTGTGCACAGGAGTGTAGAAATATCACTTGGGATGACTGGTTGGTGTCTCATGGCCAAAGAGTCAGCTCTTTTAGTTCCCTGTTTTCATCTTCCTCTGTTTTACAGATGGGCCATGCAAGAGCACATCAACATAAACCTACTAGAAAGTATCTGCAAACTAAACCATAGTCTTTGCTTCACTTACTACAGAAAGCCATGGAATTGTCATGCACCTAAACATAACAGATGTGAAATTCACTCTTCAGTTTGCTTCATGCTTCAAACTGGTTCTTACCATATCTTCCTCTCCTCTCAAAAAAATGCAAGACAATAATTGCTGCTACTTAAAAGCAAACTCTGCCCTCCTGTCTACAGACTAAAGTTTTCTTTTAACAGAAACTGTGTGTGCCATCATCCAGCATTACACTGTAAGGCCAAACTCCACACCTTTTCCAATTGTTTTTAAAGTGACATATTCATCAGTGAATTCACATCATGTTTCAAAGATGTTTATGCAGACCACAGGTACTGAACATAAAGAGAATGGCTTTAGTTACAGCTCTGCTTTTTGCACCTTTGACTTAGCGGACTCAGGACATAGGAACTGAGAAACCATAGAATGGTTTACGTCGGAAGGGACCTCAAAGATCATCTACTTCCAACCCCCCAACATAGGCAGAGACACCTCCCACTATAACAAGTTGCTCAAGGCCTCATCCAACCTGGCCTTGAACACCCCCAGGGAGGGAGCATCCACAACCTCCTTGGGCAACCTGTGCCAGTGTCTCACCACCCTCACTGTAAAGAACTTCTTCCTAACATCTAGTTTAAATCTCCCCTATTCCAGTTTAAACCCAATACTCCTTATCCTGTCATTACATGGCCTTGTAAACAGTCTCTCCCCAGCCTTCCTGTAGGCCCCCTTCACATACTGGAAGCATGCAAAGATAAGACAGGAGAAGCCAAAGACTTTCAGCAACTGAGATTATATTCATATGCACATTGTAGATATGCTTCAGTTTTTGATTAACAAAAACATGCAAAGGAGTTTAGCAAAACTGACATTAAAAGAGAAAGATGAAGTTTGCCAAAGCAAAAGAGCTTACCTGTTTTAGAACCTCTATTAAAACTAAACAAAAAATGAAATCTACAGCTAAGTCCCTCCTTTCAAGTAGATAATCTCTTTCACGTTGTTGATCATCTCTAAAAGAAGAAACCAAGAGCAGAGGTATCACACAAAAATCAGAACACAGGTAACAGACATGTCTTTCATGCAGTCATTCTTGCACACGTATATAAAAGGGATGGTTACAAAGAATTTGGGGTCTGGGGCAGCACTGACATCTTGCCCCCTCCTGAAAAGATCTGTCAACAGCCAAAACAATTCAAAGGAGGACAAAGTAGCTTGGAATTATCCAGCATCCAACTCTCTTCTGTATATCAACCCCTAAAGCATTAAGTCACTTCATGCATATCATCTATGCGAGTCAAATGAGCTACCTCGGAAGAGCCCAACGCTCTTCTTGCACAAACCTAAGGAATGGTAGATCCAAATACAAATACATTTTCTTACAAGAAAGCACCAAAAACAATCAGAGACTCTTGCCAGGCAAACTCTTACCCCTTGGATTTTGTGCTTGACCGAGGTCTGTATTCATAAGATTCATCTTCTGTTCCATTCTGACGCCTGTACCAGTCAAACAAGGTGCGTAATAAGGAGGGGAGACAGTGCTCTGCTACTGAGCTCATAGAGCTTATCAACTGGAGGGGAAAAAGTAAGAAAGAGATTATTTAGCATGATAAAACAATCTAGAACAAACAACAATTCATCTTTTCAAACTGATTTTCCATTTATCACCTCATTTTACAAAGTAAAATCGTTTTTGCCTAGGACTGTTGTGGTAGGATCCCTTCAGCTACTGGAAGACAGCTCTAAGGTTCCCCCTGGAGCCTTCTCTTCTCCAGGCTGAACATCCCCAGCTCCCTCAGCCTGTCCTCATAGCAGAGGTGTTGCAACCCTTGGATCATCTTTCTGACCCTCCTGTGCACTCTCTTCAACAGGTCTGTGTCCTGCTTATGCTGGGGACACCAGAACTGGATGCAGTATTCAAAGTGAGGTCTCATTAGAGCAAAGAGGAATGGTTGAGCAACATGTTCCCTGTCCCTATCAAGAAAAAGTGAAACAGCAGGTTAATGGAATTGTTGCTTCTGTTGGAAGCACAACCAGACCAAGGGGGCTGCCATTAGATCCTCGTGTGCAGAATCAATACCTTTTCAGTTTTCAAACGGTAGAATTTGCTGTTGAGGTTTTCATGGGAAGCAAAAGGTAAATTCAGCTAAAAGAGATGAAACTGCGGAAAACGAGGAGGACATTTTTCTGTTGGTAGACTTCTAAACTGTTAACATTTCAGTATCACTGCTTTCTCATTAGCACTCCCAATGCATCAAGAAGCTACCAGAGAGGGTTTTTTTTTATAGAGTGCATATTGCATTTCATGAAATGTTTCAGCTTGGACAGCCTCAAACTGAAATAAGAAGTGATGCAGGCTAAGGTTACACAAAGCCTCTTAACAGCTGTAGATATAAATTAAGTCCTTTTGGCCCTACCATATTTCAGCATCTTTCCTCCACCATCTTTCACTGTCCCCTTCAAATAGTTAATCTGTTCTAGTAGTTACTATCATATTTTAAAGTGGAAAATGAAGTCTAATTAACATTCAAGGACTAACTCTTCTGATGCTGATTCAGATGTGGACCTTCTGAGTCATTACAACAGTGGAACCAACATTCTGCAAAATCAGGCCACCTTAATCCACTAAAAACTGCTTTAAATCATATGTGTCTTACCTGATCAAACTGAAGATCTTCACCTCTTTGAAGAGATCTGGACAAGAGCTTTTCCTGTAAAAAGCAAAAGGCAAAGAAATATAAATTTCACAATGCCATTGGTTGTTCTCACAGATAGATCATTTTTTAACACCTGTTACAGAACAAGGAAATCACTTTTAATAGGAACATTTGCACTCTTTTTCAGCTAGAACCATTCCTGAAGATGGGAAATGTACTCACAGAAGAATATAGACCTAAAATTCACAGAATCATACAATCATAGAATCAAGCAGGTTGGAAGAGAGCTCCAAGCTCAGCCAGTCCAACCTAGCACCCAGCCCTGCCCAAGCAACCAGACCATGGCACTAAGTGCCCCAGCCAGGCTTGGCTTCAACACCTCCAGCCACAGCCACTCCACCACCTCCCTGGGCAGCCCATTCCAATGCCAATCACTCTCTCTGCCAACAACTTCCTCCTAACATCCAGACTAGACCTGCCCTGNTTCAGAAGCCCAGAACTGGACCCAGCACTCAAGGTGTGGCCTGAGCAGTGTTCACCACAGGAGCAGAATAACCTCAATCATCCTACTGGCCACACTGCTCCTGAGCCAGGCCAGGATGCCATTGGCTCTCTTGCCCACCTTGGCACACTGCTGGCTCATCTTCAGCTACTATCTACCAGTACTCCCAGGTTCCTTTCTTCCTGGCTGCTCTCCAGCCACTTTGTCCCCAGCCTGTAGCATTGCTGGGGCTGTGTAGAACCCTGCACTTGGCCTTGTTCAATCTCATCCCAGAATACTACAAAGTAAGAAGATACATAAAGAATTAATAAGCATTTCTTGCTACTCTAAAAAAAAAATTGACCTACTTCTAACTTCATGATAAATGAATGAAAACTGTTAGCTTTGATAAGCTGAGTAAGTTCTCATGGTAAGGAGTTAAAAGCTCCTATTAGACTGCAGTCAGCAAACAAAGAGCTTTTACAGAGCAAGGTAAGTAGTAATCTGGGAGAGCTGTTAAATTGCCTGAGCTGGGATGTAAAAGGAGGTGCCAACAGTACTGATAGCCAGCACTGCTCTCAACAGGTTGTGGCTCAAGTAACAAGAAATAACTGCTCTGTAGCTCAATAAAGGACAACACCCACAGCCTTGACAGAAAATGCCCAAGTCAGTATTGCTTGGCATTTAACCCTTGCAAGGCTGTGTGTGAAACAGAGACACATCAGGACTGCATGCAACAAGTCCAAGATTCAAATTGGTAGCTTAATTCTGCTTGTCCTAATTGGAATCTTGAAAATGTGATACAACTTCTGGCATTCTGTTACCAGGGTAGCTGTAGTTGGGTGTTCAAAGGACAGGATCTCTGGCAACTATTACAGCCTCGGAAAACTTGAATATGGTATCAGTCTGGAGGGGAGAAGGAAATGAGGAGACCTTATTGTGGCCTTCCACTTACCTGAAAGGGAGCTACAAAAAAGGCTAGGGAGGGACTTCTTAGGCTGTCAGGTAGTGACAGGACTGGGGGAAATGGAGCAAAGCTGGAAGTGTGTAGATTCACACTGGATGTTAGGAAAAAGTTCTTCACCATGAGGGTGGTGAGAGCCTGGCGCAGGTTGCCCAGGGAGGTGGTGGAAGCCTTATCCCTGGAAGTTCTTAAGGCCAGGCTGGATGTGGCTCTGAGCAATGTGATCTACTGTGAGGTGTCCCTGCCCAGGGCAGTGGAGTTGGAACTAGATGATCCTTGAGGTCTCTTCCAACCCTGACAGTTTTGTGATTCTGTGCTCCTACAGGCAAGAAGCATTTGCCTCCTATGAAGGCAATGCCTAGCAAGGCTCCTATGCCTTGAAATAATGTAGGTATCAATTCACAAGTCAGACCATTTTCACTTTCTAGAACCCAAAGAAATCCACTTAAATTGTCTAGGAAAACACTGCCCTTTATGTACACTTCCAGCATGTCTAAATAAATCAATATTTAAATAAGAAGATGATTTGAGGAAAATGCATTTACAATTCTGAAACAGTTCTATTTGTTCATCAGCTGCTGTATTCTTAGCCCATATTCCTCCACTGTATATTCATAAGCAAGATATGGGTAAACAAACCCTTCTTGGAACCCTACAAACTCGTACCACAGAATCATAGAATGACCAGAATCAACCAGGTTGGAAGGCACCTCCAACCTAGCACCCAGCCCTGGCCAATCAACCAGACCATGGCACTAAGTGCCCCAGCCAGGCTTTGCCTGAACATCTCCCGGGATGGCGACTCCACCACCTCCCTGGGCAGCCCATTCCAATGCCAATCACTCTCTCTGCCAACAACTTCCTCCTAACATCCAGCCTAGACCTGCCCTGCCACAGCTTCAGGCTGTGTCCCCTTCTTCTGTTGCTGGTTGCCTGGGAGAAGAGATCAACCCCACCTGGCTACAGCCTCCCTGCAGGGAGCTGCAGACAGCAATGAGCTCTGCCCTGAGCCTCCTCTTCTGCAGGCTGCACACCCCCAGCTCCCTCAGCCTCTCCTCACAGGGCTGTGCTCCAGGCCCCTCCCCAGCCTTGCTGCCCTTCTCTCAACACCTTCCAGCACCTCAACATCTCTCTTGAATTGAGGAGCCCAGAACTGGACACAGCACTCAAGGTGTGGCCTGAGCAGTGCTGAGCACAGGGGCAGAAGAACCTCTCTTGTCCTTCTGGCCACACTGCTCCTGAGCCAGCCCAGGATGCCATTGGCTCTGCTGCCCACCTGGGCACTGCTGCCTCAGCTTCAGCTCCTCTCTACCAGCACCCCCAGCTCCCTCTCTGCCTGCCTGCTCTCAGCCACTCTGGCCCCAGCCTGTTGTGCTGCTTGGGGTTGTTGTGGCCAAAGTGCAGAACCCTGCACTTGGCCTTGTTCAATCTCATCCCATTGGCCTCTGCCCACCCATCCAGCCTGGCCAGGTCCCTCTGCAGGGCTCTCCTACCCTCCAACAGCTCCACAGCTGCTCCTACCTTGGTGTCATTTGCAAACTTACTGATGATAGACTCAATCCCCTGCTCCAGATCATCAATACAGATACTGAACAGGACTGTGCCCAGAACTGATCCCTGGGGCACACCACTAGTGACAGCTGCCAACTGGATGTGGCACCATTCACCAGGACTCTCTGGGCCCTGCCCTCCAGCCAGTTCCTGACCCATACCATTTTACATGTTAAATCTGTCCAAAAGACTGTTAGGAGAAATGCCATTTTTTGCAGCAGAGAGCACCTGCAAATCACAGTTCTCTTATAAGCAAAATTCCTCCCTCCCCTCTTTTAACAAGGCAAGCTCTACCACAGGTGAATTCGTGTTGCATGCGCTGTGTTTCAGATAAACAGCACAAACAGTTGTAATCTTATCCATAAAGCAGGAGCAGGAGAAATGTTCCACCCTCTACAAACATCACATACTGCTAAATAAGCTGAAGAAACAGACCTAGAAAGCTATTTCCTGATAAGTAACTTCCCTACAAGAAGGTGGTAAAAGTCAGGTTCCTTAAGTCTCCTTGTGACACATGCCACATTTACACCACAGCAGCACAAAACCATCACAGTATCACAGTAACACCAAGGCTGGAAGAGACCTCACAGATCATCAAGTCCAAGCTGTTACCACAGAGCTCAAGGCTAGACCATGGCACCAAGTGCCACGTCCAATCCTGCCTTGAACAGCTCCAGGGACGGCGACTCCACCACCTCCCTGGGCAGCCCATTCCAG
This sequence comes from Tricholaema leucomelas, assembly GCA_013400475.1. Lineage (NCBI taxonomy): Eukaryota > Metazoa > Chordata > Aves > Piciformes > Lybiidae > Tricholaema lacrymosa > Tricholaema leucomelas. The sequence goes on from WAAF01019567.1 coordinate 33,613, forward strand.
TAGCCAATGACTCTCTCAGTGAAGAACTTTCTCCTCACCTCAAGCCTAAATTTCCCCTGGCGCAGCTTGAGGCTGTGTCCTCTTGTTCTGGTGCTGGCTGCCTGAGAGAAGAGAGCAACCTCCTCCTGGCTACAACCACCCCTCAGGTAGTTGTAGACAGCAATAAGGTCTGCCCTGAGCCTCCTCTTCTCCAGGCTAAACAATCCCAGCTCCCTCAGCCTCTCCTCGTAGGGCTGTGCTCGAGGCCTCTCCCCAGCCTCGTTGCCCTTCTCTGGACACGTTCAAGCATCTCAATGTCCTTCTTAAACTGGGAGGCCCAGAACTGGACACAGTACTCAAGGTGTGGTCTAACCAGTGCAGAGTACAGGGGCAGAATGACCTCCCTGCTCCTGCTGGTAACACCATTCCTGATGCAGGCCAGGATGCCATTGGCCCAACACAGGTGAACAAAACCTGGGTTTGTTATACCCACTGCATGAGTCTGAAGTTAGAAACAGATAAAGAGAAGAATGATAACAAATAGAAGGAATGGGCTGCACAGGGCGGTGGTGGAGTTGCTGTCCCTAGAGGTGTTCAAAAGCCTGGATGAGGCACTTAGTGCCATGGTCTAGTTGATTGCACAGGGCTGGTGCTAGGTTGGACTGGATGAGCTTGGAGGTCTCTTCCAACCTGCTTGATTTTATGACTCTACTATGCAATGTGTAAGTCTTTAGATGAACAAGTCAAAATTCAATTGGTAGCAAACTCATCTCAAGACAGTTCTGAAGGTTTAGCTTTTTTCCCTCCAATTCTATAGTAAGTTGTCCTTTGGTCCACCAGGTCCAGAGGAGGACCACAAAGATGATCAGAGGGATGGAGAACCTCACCTATGTGGACTGACTGAGAGTGCCAAGATTGCTCAGCCTAGAGAAAATAAAGCTAGGGAGGGACTTTAGACCGTCAGGTAGTGATAGGAGTGGGGGGAATGGAACCAAGCCAGAAATGGGGAAATTCAGACTGGGTGTTAGGAGGAAGTTGTTCAGCATGAGGGTGGTGAGAGCCTGGAAGGGGTTGCCCAGGGAGGTGGTGGAAGCCTCATCCCTGGGGGTGTTTAAGGCCAGGCTGGATGAGGCTGTGGACAGCCTGATCTAGTGTGAGGTGTCCCTGCCCATGGCAGTGGGTTTGGAACTAGCTGATCCTTGTGGTCCCTTCCAAGCCTGACTGATTCTATTCTAAGCTCTGAGAAGACCTTATAGCACCCTTCCACGACTTGAAGGAGGCTGGGAAGGGACCTTTTACAAGGGCTTGTAGTGATAGGATGAGAGGGAACAGACTGGAGCTTGAAGAGAGCAGATTTAGACTGGAGCTCAAGAGGAAATTCTTCACAGTGAGGTTGGTGAAACACTGGAACAGGCTGCTCGGGGAGATCGTGGATTCCACCCCACTGGAGGTGTTCAAGGCCAGGTTGGACGAAGCCTTAAGCAACCTGAGCTAGTGGAAGGTGTCCCTGCCCATGGAGGTGGGTTGCAACCAGATGATCTTTAAGGTTGCTTCCAGCCTAAACTATACTATGCATCTATGAAATACTGCTATAACTTCTAAGATGTTTATTATCAGAAGGAACGAAGACCTTACATATTCACAACTCTATTGTTTTCCCTGGGCATTAAAGAGCTTCAAAGCTAAAAGGGAAATGTCACTGCAGTTACTGTAACACTGACCCAAACAAATGTGACACAAGCAGATAATACTCTTAACCCAGTCACAGGTTTATCAGGGCCTTCTGAGTTATTTGTATGGCTTTAGAAGTTATTTTCTTTCAATGAATTCTTCTAGCTCTGCTTTGTCATGGCCTCAGTCATCTCACATGGCTTACAAAAATCTATTTAACAGCATCAAGTAAAAGTCTGGAAACTTGCACTGAATTAATAATTTAAGATTTATATTCCTGGCTTCCTGAAGATTAGAGAGATATGGAAATGAGAGGCTGAGGCAGCTGGGGGTGTGCAGCCTGCAGAAGAAGAGGCTCAGGGCAGAGCTCATTGCTGTCAACAGCTACCTGAAGGGAGGCTGTAGCCAGGTGGGGTTGGGCTCTTCTCCCAGGCAAGCAGCAACGGAACAAGGGGACACAGTCTCAAGTTGTGCCGGGAGAGGTCTAGGCTGGATGTGAGGAGGAAGTTGTTGGCAGAGAGAGTGATTGGCATTGGAATGGGCTGCCCAGGGAGGTGGTGGAGTTGCCATCTCTGGAGGTGTCCAAGCCAAGCCTGGATAAGGCACTTAGTGCCATGGTCTGGTTGACTGGATAGGGCTGGGTGCTAGGTAGGGCTGGATGATCTTGGAGGTCCCTTCCAACCTGGTTGATTCCATGATTCTATGAAACAACAGGTCTACATTTATCTTGTAGAAGTGAAATGCAAAAAACCCAAACCAACTCTCCCCACTCCTGAATTAAGCAAAGAGCAGTTAGCATCCACTGTCTGAAGCAGAAATGCCAACAGGTGGCAGGCAGCTGAGCTCAGGATGTAGGCAGAGGTGCATGTGCTGTGCAAACAACTGCACCCCTGCAAAAAGCAACCACCCCTTGGAGCCTCTCCAGCACTCACTGGCAGTGTTCTCTGGTGGCTGGCACATCCCAGCAGGGTGGTTCAGTGAACACAGCAAAACCAGTGTGTTTGCTTCTGTTCCCTAAGCTGCAAGTGAGGAACCAGACAGGGCATGCTGACACCTTGCCTCCTGCAGCCCAGTGCCTGCCACAAAGCCAGAGCAGCACATCAGAAACACTGCATTGAAGAAATGCAATTGCCTGCATCTTACAGACTTTAGATAGCTCCTGAAAGAACCTGAGCAAGACATCATGCAGTGTCAGTCTGAGCAATGTTTAGTATCTCCATGATACTAAAAAGCCACTGGAAAGCCACTATAAGGTCTCCTCGAAGCCTTCTCTTCTCCAGGCTGCAGAGCCCCAACTCTCTCAGCCTGTCCTGAGAGAGAGAGTTGGGGCTCTTCAGCCTGGAGAAGAGAAGGCTTCCAGGAGACCTTAGAGTGGCTTTCCAGTATCTGAAGGGAGCCTACAGGAAGGCTGGGGAGGGACTATTGACAAGGTCTGGTAATGTCAGGACGAGGGGGAATGGGTTTAAGCTGGAAGAGGGGAGGTTTAGGCTGGGTATTAGGAGGAAGTTCTTTACAGTGAGGGTGGTGAGACACTGGCACAGGTTGCCCAGGGAGGTTGTGGATGCTTCCTCCCTGGAGGCGTTTAAGGCCAGGCTGGATGAGGCCTTGAGCAGCCTGCTCTAGTGGGAGGTGTCCCTGCCTATGGCAGGGGGCTGGAGATGGATGATCCTTGAAGTCCCTTCCAACCTAAACCATTCTATGATTCTATGAGGGAGTAAAATTGCCAGTGTTGAGATCAGGTTTAAATAGCCTTGCTAGCTTTGACTGAACCTTCACCATTTAGCAGAGTTAGCAGCCTACCCACTTCACAGCTTGGTCACTTAGAGGCACCATGTTAAACTTTTTCTGTTTAAACCATTTATCATCATAGAATCACAGAATGTCAGGGGCTGGAAGGGACCCCAAAAGATCATCTGTTCCAGCCCCACTGCCAGAGCAGGATCACCTAGAGCAGATCACACAGGAACACATCCAACAGTTTCAGAATGTCTCCAGAGAGGGAGACTCCACAATCTCTCTGGGTAGCCTGTTCTAGTGCTCTGCCACCCTCACAGGGAAAAAAAAGACTTCCTCAGGTTCATATGGAACCTCCTATGCCTCAGCTCCCACTCACTGCCCCTTGTCCTGTTCCTGGGCATCATGGAGAAGAGGCTGGCTCCATTCTCTTAGCACTCACCCCTTACATATCTATAAACATGAATGAGGTCACCCCTTAGTCTCCTCCTTCCCAAGCCTCAGCTCCCTCAAGCTCCCCTCATAAGGAAGATATTCAACTTCCTTCATCATTTTCGTGGCTCTGTGTTGGACTGTCTCAAGCAGCTCCCTGTGCTTCTTGAGCTGGGAGACCCAGAACTGGAGACAGTACTCCAAATGCAGCCTCAGCAGAGCAGAGTAGAGGGGCAGGACAATCTCCCTCAACCTACTAACCACAGCCCTTCTAATCCACCCCAGAATGGCATTGGCCCTAGTGGCCACAAGAGCACACTGCTGGCTCATGGCTATTCTTCCAGCCAGCAGGACTCCCAAGTCCTTCTCCCCTTCACTGTTCCCCAGGAGGTCTGTCTCCAGCCTATACTGATCCATGGGGTTGTTCTTTCCCAGATGCATGACTCTATGCTTGCCCCTGTTGAACTTCATTCAGTTTCTCCCTGCCCAACTCTGCAGCCTGTCCAAGACTCTCTGAATGGCAGCAGTTCACCCAGCATGCAGCCTGAAGAAATACAAGCTCACAGAACCACAGACTGTTAGGTGACTGAGTTTATTGCTAAACTTTTGCACTCTTAAGTAAATTTCTCACAGTCATAGAATCGCATCATAGCATCAACCAGGTTGAAAGAGACCTCTGAGATCATCCAGTCCAACCTAGCACCCAGCCCCATCCAATCAACCAGACCATGGCACTAAGTGCCCCAGCCAGGCTTGGCTTCAACACCTCCAGGCACAGCGACTCCACCACCTCCCTGGGCAGCCCATTCCAATGCCAATCACTCTCTCTGCCAACAACTTCCTCCTAACATCCAGCCTAGACCTGCCCTGGCACAATGAGCTCTGCCCTGAGCCTCCTCTTCTGCAGGCTGCACACCCCCAGCTCCCTCAGCCTCTCCTCACAGGGCTGTGCTCCAGGCCCCTCACCAGCTTTGTCGCCCTCCTGTGGACACCTTCCAGCACCTCAACATCTCTCCTGAATTGAGGAGCCCAGAACTGGACACAGCACTCAAGGGCTGGCCTGAGCAGTGCTGAGCACAGGGGCAGAAGAACCTCCCTTGTCCTGCTGCCCATGCTGTTCCTGATCCAGGCCAGGATGCCACTGGCTCTCTTGGCCACCTGGGCACCATATCTGACCACTCTTGCTGGGAATTTCTTTTTCCTTATGTGCAGTCTAAACCTATCCTGTTGCACTTGGAGGCCATTCTCTGCAGGCACGGCCACTCCACCACCTCCCTGGGCAGCCCATTCCAATGCCAAGCACTCTCTCTGCCAACAACTTCCTCCTAACATCCAGCCTAGACCTCCCCTGGCACAACTTGAGACTGTGTCCCCTCATTCTGTTACTGGTTGTCTGGCAGAAGAGCCCAACCCCACCTGGCTACAGCCTCCCTTCAGCTAGCTGTAGACAGTCATCCCTGCTCAGCTGATGAAGAGTATTTCAAACTACATTCAGTTGCACCTGATGCTTTTAAACCTACACATGATGACAAAAGACTCAGAAGAATGGATTTGTTTGTTATAAAAGAAAAGTGGTTTAATTTACTTTACTCTTCAGAGGGATGATCTTCCTTCCTGTGCTTACACTCATGACTTGAATCATTTATTTTAAGCATTTGCTGATAAGCACTTTCTGTAACTCTGGAAATTCTCAGAGTATTAAAATGTTGCAAGCTGAGAACCCTTAATTAAATCACTGAAAGGAAACTAGTTTGTTACTTACTGAGCACTGTAAATAAATTCACAGCCAGAGATACCACTTAGTTACCTTTTAAATCACAAGTCTAAATGAAACCCACCCCCGGGTGCTGTCTTGAGCTGAATTTACTGCTTGATTTTTTCATTAGTTTAAAATGAATTTTTTTGCTATCCTACTGGCATGTGCATCTTCAGCTTTCAGAAAGTGGCTACTTCCTAACTTTAATTGGTCTGACTGCTAATTCTCTCCAACAGCTTCATCTAACAGCCTACTTTCTTCTAAGACATTAACTGCAGGAGGGCAGCAGAGGGACTTTTCCTAAGGGTGTCCCCATCCTCTTTAACATCTTCATAGATGATCTGGATGAGGGCATCGAGTCAGTCACCAGCAAGTTTGCAGATGACACCAAGCTGGGGGCTGATGTGGCTGGGCTGGAGGGCAGAAGCACTCTGCAGCGGGACCTTGACCGCCTGGACAGATGGGCAGAGTCCAAGGGGATGGCATTCAATGGCTCCAAGTGC
>WAAF01019567.1:49217-61041 GCA_013400475.1 Tricholaema leucomelas
TGAGGACAGGCTGAGAGAGTTGAGGCTCTGCAGCCTGGAGAAGAGAAGGCTTCGAGGAGACCTTAGAGTGGCTTTGCAGTATCTGAAGGGAGCCTACAGGAAGGCTGGGAGGGACTATTGACAAGGTCTGGTAAAGTCAGGATGAGGGGGAATGGGTTTAAGCTGGCAGAGGGGAGATTTAGACTGGATGTTAGGAGGAAGTTCTTTACAGTGAGGGTGGTGAGACACTGGCACAGGTTGCCCAGGGAGGTTGTGGATGCTTCCTCCCTGGAGGCGTTTAAGGCCAGGCTGGATGAGGCCTTGAGCAGCCTGCTCTAGTGGGAGGTGTCCCTGCCTATGGCAGGGGGTTGGAGCTGGATGATCCTTGAGGTCCCTTCCAACCTAAACCATTCTATGATTCTATGATTAACAGAGTTCTTAACTAGGTCAAACAACATTATTCTCTAGTATAATTATGTTCAGTGGGATTCATTTACTCATGAACTTGCAATCAGTAAGTCTGTGGGAAGGGTCTACATGGATTTTTAAATAGCATGTTTGATGGAAAGGGGAAAAAAAGAAAAAGCTCATTACAGGACAGGATTAAATCACTTTGCCTCTGCTATTCTTTGCTATCAAAGCAGAAACCAGCTCTGCTCTCAGCTGCCAGAGAAATTTCAAGTTTCAAACACTTGGAAGCTTCAAAGGATGGAGCATTCCCACAGAAACTTCAGTCAAAATGTGGAGGCAGAAATCACACTGCTCACAAGGGCTTAAAAACAGAGGTTCACAAACTGCTCGAGAAGGCTGAACATTCTTCACTTGAAACAATAGCCTGTTTGTTTGCTCCCATGCAAGCTGGCCCTATGTGGGAAATCTGGGAGCAAGTGCCATAGGAAATCTCTGTTAAACAGCATTGTTTGGTTGCTAAGGACACACCAAATTGTTTGCATAGTTTCAAGGAACAGTAAAACAATACAAGGGGATAATTAGACAGAGAACATGCTCCTAGGTCAAAAGGCAACACACCCTGATGTATGCTAACTGAGAAACAAAGCTGGATCGTGTTGAACAAGTGTCCAGAGCTAGAAAAGGTTACTTAACACCCAGACTGGCATTAAAGGATGCTGATTTTGTAGTTCTGCTTCTCTCTGTGCAGCTCAAACGCATCAAATACTTGAGGATGTGAGCCCATCCCAGGACTCAAACACACAAAGCAGGTAACAAATGCACCCTAGCCTGGACAGAGCAGAGTGCAATTTACTTCATAAGTACTGTGAGTACTTGAGTCATAGAATCGTAGAATGGTTTTGGTTGGAAGGGACCTCAAGGATCACTCAGCTCCAACCCCCTGACATAGGCAGGGACACCTCCCACTAGAGCAGGCTGCTCAAGGCCTCATCCAGCCTGGCCTTAAACGCCTCCAGGGAGGAAGCATCCTGTGTCCAGTTCAGAGCCCCTCAATTCAAGAGAGATGTTGAGGTGCTGGAAGGTGTTGAGAGAAGGGCAGCAAGGCTGGGGAGGGGCCTGGAGCACAGCCCTGTGAGGAGAGGCTGAGGGAGCTGGGGGTGTGCAGCCTGCAGAAGAGGAGGCTCAGGGCAGAGCTCATTGCTGTCTGCAGCTNNGAGGTCTGTTCCAACCTGGTTGATTCTATGATGATTCTATGGTCTAGATGACTGGATAGGGCTGGGTGCTAGGTTGGACTGGATGACCTTGGAGGGCTCTTCCAACCTGGTTGATTCTATGATTCTATAAATGCCCCCTTGCCTGCGACAGACCAGAGTGCATTTTACTTCATAATTAACATTAAATGACAATTTTTAGCTTTCATACACATTTTTGGGGGCAATCTTTTATACTTGGCCAAATGCTGACAACTCACATGTGTGTTAAATTTAAGTGTTTCATGTCTTCTCCTTTAACTGAAATGTACTTGAAGTTGCTAGTGTTGCTCTGGAAAATTTCTATTAGGTATTTTCCCCTCTTCTGAGATACCTGAAAATAAATCTAGAGTTGTTTTATGCTTTTTTTAAGGGAGGTCTGCAAACTGTAAAATAAAGACACTCACCACACTTTTCAGAGGGCCTCCACAGCTCACATCAAGCAGATCATGATTGCCATTTTTAAGTTTTGTGTCGAGGGAGTAAATCATTTCACACAGTTCCCATTCAATAATTAAGCTTTTCTCTGCAGCAGATCTACCATCACAGATAGGGCTGGCTGCTAGGTTGGACTGGGTGATCTTGGAGGTCTCTTCCAACCTGGTTGATTCTATTCTACTCTATTTTAGCTCTCCTGTGATGTCAGCTGCAGGTCTGACAACACAAAGGTTGGAAATATTATCTATGTGGGGACTGAAATGGATTTTAATTCACTGCCTTGCCTTCTGTTCTAATCAACACTGAGAACTTTTCATCCTGCCTCACAGTAGCCAGATCAATGCAGATGGAAACCTATCTGCAACAGCTGTCAGAGTGCTTCATAGCAACAAATCTTCAGTTATTTTACCAAAGTAATCATTATCTTTTCCTAATAAGGATGTCCATGCTCAAAATAGATGGCAGCCTATCCAGTAGCATCCCAACAAATCATGAATAGAACCAAAAAGTTAAACCTAGGTTTTCTATGTCACAGACCAGCAGGCAATTTCTGCTTCTAATTACTTCATACCTATAGACCATCAGGTTTCTATTGCTTCAAAGCCTCCATACTCATATCACTGACAAAAACTTCATCACTTGAATGAGAGAAATGGTGGAAAACCATACAATCCAAGAATCAGGTTGGAAGGGACCTCAAAGATCATCTTCTTCAACCTTCCAGCCATGGGCCTCTCAACTAGACTCAGCTGCTCAAGGCTTCATCCAACCTGGCCTTCAACACCTCCAGGCAGGAGGCAGCCACATCCTCCCCAGGCAGCCTATTCCAGACTTCCACTGCCTTTATACTGAAGAACTTCTTCCTCAGCTCTAGTCTACATCCTGCTCTGCTTCAACTTCAAACCATTCCCCCTTGGTCTATCTCTAGACACCCTGTAGTTTGTTCCTCTTCCTAAGATCCATTAACCCTTCTCATCTTCATGCCCATTCTCCCTGTCCTGTCTACAGGACACCCTAATGAGAAGTCCCTCTGCAGCCTTCCTGCAAGATCCCTTCAGCTATTGGAAGGCAGTTCTAAGGTTCCCCTGAAGTCTTCTGTTCTCCAGGCTGAACACCCACAGCTCTCTCAGCCTATCCTCATAGCAGAGGAGCTCCAGCCCTTGGGTCATCTTTGTGTCTCTCCTCTGGACTCACTCCAACAGCTCTGTGACTTTCTTATGATGTCCTTCTTGTTAGGAAGACATCACAGTTGAAAATACACTGCTCTAAGAACAGATGCACACTCCAAATCTCAGTCTCCAGTCCAAAGGCCAATGAAGGAAAGAGCCATCCTTCACTTCAGCCTCTTGGATTTGCCTTGCAGTGCCGCAGTGAGAGGATGCAGCTGCAGCTCATTTATCCAGTGGGTTTACCAGGGCTGCTGAAGCATGTGACAGCACAGCAGACCAACCTGGGCTGCTTCCAAGCTACATATCACTAATGCATGGAGCCTGTCCATGGAACGTGTCCAGAGAAGGGCCACGAGGATGCTTAGAGGGCTGGAGCAGCCTTCCTATGAGGAGAGACTGAGGGAGTTGGGGCTGTTCAGTCTGGAGAGGAGAAGGCTCTCAGGTGACCTTATTGTGGTCTTTCAGTATCTTAAGGGGGTCACAAGAAAGCTGGGGAGGGACTTTTTAGGCTGTCAGATAGTGATAGGACTTGGGGGGGAATGGAACCAAGCTAGAAATGGGGAGATACAGACTGGATGTTAGGAAGAAGTTCTTTAGCATGAGGGTGGTGAAAGCCTAGAACAGGATGCTCAGGGAGGTGGTGGCAGTCTCATCCCTGGAGCTGTTTAAGGCCAGGCTGGATGAGGCTCTGGACAGCCTGATCTAGTGGGAGGTGTCCCTGCCCATGGCAGTGGGGTTGGAACTGGATGATCCTTGTGGCCCCTTCCAACCCTGATTCTATGGCTTGAATTCCTGACTGCCTCACTAGCAATGGCTGTACTGAACCCCAGCTGAATCTCACACACAGCCCTGCACACACGGCTCTGGCTGGTTCTTTGCCTCACCAGCATCACTCAGATGCTGGAGTCAGCAGCCTCTGCAGGGATGGTACAGACTGCTGCACTGAGCTGCACTGATCCACATTTCTCCATTTATTTCACTAACACTCATTTACCAGCAAAATGTAGTTCATTTTAAACTGGTGCTAGCAGATAGAAAGAGATGATACTGCCAACTTGCAAAATCTCCTTAGGTATTGCTCTTAACCACTTCCACTTCTATCTAAATGCTATTCTCTGTTTTTCAATGAGGTATATACTATTCTCACCAACGTGCTTGGAAGGATTGTGATTATGACTTTCTGCTAGATGCCATTTTTGAGGTATTTTTGAGCTACCTCATGAAAATATTATTCATGATAGCGGCATGAAAACCTGCATGTGAAAGGAGAGGCACAGCAGCCTCCTGACTGCACAGTCAGGGCACTTAACAAGATAACAAAAATAGTGTGAATGAAATCCACAGTGGAACTGCATATTTATGAAAGGCCACTGAGCACACAGATCTCTATGGAGTGTATTACCTAGATACTCATAGAATGGCTCAGGTTGAAAGGGAACTCAAGAGATCATAGAATCATAAAATCAAGCAGGTTGGAAGAGACCTCCAAGATCATCCAGGCCATCCTAGCACCCAGCCCTGGCCAATCAACTAGACCATGGCACTAAGTCACTCAGTGCCCCATTCAGGCTTTGATTCAACACCTCCAGGGATGGTGACTCCACCACCTCCCTGGGCAGCCCATTCCAATGCCAATCACTCTCTCTGCCAACAACTTCCTCCTCACATCCAGCCTAGACCTCCCCTGGCACAGCTTGAGACAGTGACCCCTTCTTCTGTTGCTGCTTGCCTGGGAGAAGAGACCAACCCACCTGGCTACAACCTCCCTTCAGGTAGTTGTAGACAGCAATGAGGTCACCCCTGAGCCTCATCTACTCCAACCTCCCCACCATGGGCAGGGGCAGCTCTCAACTACACTCAAAGTCTTATCCAACTTGGCCTTCAACATCTCCAGGGAGGCTGTAGCCAGGTGGGGTTGGGCTCTGCTGCCAGGTACCCAGCAATAGAACAAGGGCACACAGTCTCAAGTTGTGCCAGGGGAGGTCTAGGCTGGATGTGAGGAGGAAGTTGTTGGCAGAGAGAGTGATTGGCATTGGAATGGGCTGCCCAGGGAGGTGGTGGAGTTGCTGTGCCTGGAGGTGTTCCAGCAAAGCCTGGACGAGGCACTTAGTGCCATGGTCTGGTTGATTGGCCAGGGCTGGGTGCTAGGTTGGACTGGCTGAGCTTGGAGGTCTCTTCCAACCTACTTGATTCTATGATTCTATACCAGCTAGGGCATAAATGGGAAATGCTGTCTGAAATTGCTCAAGCAGATGCAAAAAGCAAACTCACTGTGAAAGTCACTTTAGAAAGCCCTCTCTGGTAGGCTCTGCATGTAGGTTAGGATAAGATAGGGGGAAAAACATTAAAAAGAAATGCAAAAATAACTGTGATAGCACAAGAAGCCAAAAGCCCAAAGCATGCACACTGGAAAACAATAAGATTAAGCACAGAAACTGGAGGAGGAAGAGGAAATCGGATTGAACTCAATTGTCTCAAGTCCTGTCCAGTCATTCCTGATTACGGCGTGACACCAGGAAATCCTGACCATTAAACTGTCAGAGCACTAACAAAAATGCAGTTTATGAGATTTCTTTTCTAGAACCAGTGCCAGCACAGAAAAACCTCTGCAAAGAAACCATTTTAATTCAAAAAATATTCTTTGGAATTCCATAGGAAACTTCACTTGGACAGGAAAATTAATTTAACATCACAGTTCCAAACTGCTAATATACTTAACATGCTTGGCTTCACTGTCAGGAAGCAGAGCAGCTTAGCAGAATGTAAAGGGTAGGTTTATGTCATCTGTCCATAATCTAGAACACCATCCCAGCACATATGGAGACTGGAGGTGAGGAGGAAGCTCTTGAGCATGAGAGTGGTGAAAGGCTGGAATGGGTTGCCCAGGGAGGTGGTTGAGGCTTCATCCCTGGAGGTGTTTAAGGCCAGGCTGGATGAGGCTCTGGCTATCCTGATCTATGGTAGAGTGTCCCTGGGCATGGCAGGGGGGTTGGAACTGGATGATCCTTGTGGTCCCTTCCAACCCTGACTGATTCTATGATTCTAACTAGTGAAGGTCTATCTCCAGCATGAAGGTCAACTGGAGGGGCTAGGTGTATCATCTAACTGATGTGCAAAAAAAGCTGGTGAGAGGCCTGGAACACAAACCCCATGAGGAGAGGCAGAGGGAGCTGGGGGTGTGCAGCCTGCAGAAGAGGAGGCTCAGGGCAGACCTCATTGCTGTCTGCAACTACCTGAAGGGAGGTTGTAGCCAGGAGGGGGTTCATGTCCTCTCCCAGGCAACCAGTAACAGAACAAGGAGACACAGTCTGAAGCTGTGCCAAGGCAGGTCTAGGCTGGATGTTAGGAGGAAGTTGTTGGCAGAGAGAGTGATTGGCATTGGAATGGGCTGCCCAGGGAGGTGGTGGAGTGGCCGTGCCTGGAGGTGTTGAAGCCAAGCCTGGCTGGGGCACTTAGTGCCATGGTCTGGTTGCTTGGCCAGGGCTGGGTGCTAGGTTGGACTGGCTGAGCTTGGAGGTCTTTTCCAACCTGCTTGATTCTATGATTCTATGATTCTAACCAGATGATCCTTGTGGTCCCTTCCAACCCTGACTCATTCTGTAATGGGATGATATGGAAGTAGGACAATGGCAAGAATGCAAAGATTGAGAGCTGTAAGTTAAATTATCAGTGGTAATTTTCACACTGTCCTGAAGTTGCACACACCTGTAGCTTTCAATTCAATTTAAAGCTGTAGCTATAAGAAAGCAAGTTCAGACTTCACATATGAATTACTTTCTATACCACAATGTGCATTTCAAGTCATACCTTCAGTGATGGTGCAACAACCACAGGAACAATTCTATTCCAGCAGGTTTAAATTCAAGTTTAAAAATAAAAAGCTTGCAGTACTAATTTTAGGGAGCAAAAGCTGATGTTTACTTTTTAATCTCAATTATTTAATCATTATTTTATTGCTAGAAGAGGTGCAATGATGGCAATTTTTTGAATGTGGAAAGCATGGATAAAAAACAACAATGTTAGCTTGCTCTGTTAGTTCTTCTGATCCTCTTGCCCTTATGAAAATGTCAGGCAAGCTACCTCAAAAGGCTGAACTTGTGGTATTCTGTATCTCCGTTCTTCACAGAGAGAGTGATTGGCATTGGAATGGGCTGCCCAGGGAGGTGGTGGAGTCGCTGTCCCTGGAGGTGTTGAAGCAAAGCCTGGCTGGGGCACTTAGTGCCATGGTCTGGTTGATTGGAGAGGGCTGGGTGCTAGGTTGGGCTGGATGAGCTTGGAGGTCCCTTCAAACCTGCCTGATTCTATGATTCTGATTCCTCAGCTTTCAAGAGGACCTATAAACTCAGGCTCATTACTATGCCAGTCACAGCTATCACGCTTCTAGATAGTACTGTGCACTCAACATAACAGCCAAGAGGCTCTAACTAAGCACCACACATCTTTCCTTCAGTTCTCACTCCTGAAGTCAGGAGGACAATTTCACAGAATCACAGAATCAGCCAGGTTGGAAGAGATCTCCAAGCTCAGCCAGTCCAACCTAGCAACCAGCCCTGGCCAATCAACCAGACCATGGCACTAAGTGCCTCATCCAGGCTTTGATTCAACACCTCCAGCCACGGCCACTCCACCACCTCCCTGGGCAGCCCATTCCAATGCCAATCACTCTCTCTGCCAACAACTTCCTCCTAACATCCAGCCTAGACCTCCCCTGGCACAGCTTGAGACTGTGTCGTCTTGATCTGTTGCCGGTTGCCCTGCAGAAGAGATCAGCTCCCACCTGGCTACAGCCTCCCTTCAGGTAACTGCAGACAGCAATGAGCTCTGTCCTGAGCCTCCACTTTTCCAGGCTAAACAACTCCAGCTCCCTCAACCTTTCCTCATAGGGCTTGTGTTCTAGGCTTGTGTAGGAGCTCAGCTCAGATTTCCAGTCACCTGGCATCAATTCCAATGATTCATGCCATCAATTTTATCTCTAAACACAAACGATTACAGCTTTCTGTGATGATAGGAAAGCTCAAAATGCTGACAGCATCCCACAGCTCACTGCTGGACTCCCAGCCTGGCTGCAGCACTGACCCTAACCCCATCAATAATGACCCCAAACTACAGTATCCATTTGAGCCTAGCAGGTATGTATCATCCTATCACCTGGATCAATGTTTTCCAGCATGCCATTAACAGCCTCTTGGTTTGTTTGCTTCTGTTGAAGTTTTCATATAAGCAAATTCAAGCTTGCTCAGGGCACTTTGGTTTGTCTCCATTCCCTCTCCTGGCTGATGAGAGAGGTCGTTGGGAGAGCCACAGAATGATTGATGTTCAGCTCAAGTGACAGGTAAGCCTGTGGGCAAACTTGCATGCAAAGTTTATCTGCTGGGAAAGGAATGTGTGCCCTGCTCAGCCATGGGGGTGGCAGAAGAGGGGGCAGAGAACAGAAGATTCATTGCTAACAGAACTCCACTTCTTCCTTTCTGGGTTATCAGATTAAAGGCTGCACCAGGCTGAAAATGCACTGATGCTCTGACTCCTGTGTCAAATGTGAGCTCACAAAAGCAATAAAATGGTATCAGTTCTTGGCTAAGGGATGTTAAAAGCATAAGGAAGGTAAAGGCTGAAATGGGAAGATAATTGGGTCAAGCCTGGGGACTGACAGAGTAGAAAGAGGATGAAAAAGAGAATTATATTTGAAAGTATTAATTCCAGATTTCCATACACTCTTCTAGCAAGTTAAGGAAGGACACACATCTAGAGAGATCATAGAATCATAGAATCAGTCAGGGTTGGAAGGGACCACAAGGATCAGCCAGTTCCAACCCCACTGCCATGGGCAGGGACACCTCACACTACATCAGGCTGCCCACAGCCTTATCCAGCTTCGCCTTAAACACCTCCAGGGAGGAGGCTTCCACCACCTTCCTGGGCAACCCCTTCCAGGCTCTCACCACCCTCCTGCTGAAGAACCTCCTCCTAACATCCAGTCTGAATCTCCCCATTTCTAGCTTGGTTCCATTCCCTCCAGTCCTATCACTACCTGATACCCTAAAAAGTCCCTCCCCAGCTTTCCTGTAGGCCTCCTTAAGATATCGAAAGGCCACAAGGTCACCTGGGAGTCTTCTGCTCTCCAACTCCCAACTCTTTCAGTCTGTCCTCATAAGAGAGGTGCTCCAGCCCTCTGATCATCCTCATGGCCCTTCTCTGGACACCTTCCAGCACATTTATGTCCCTTTTGTAACAGTGGCTCCAGAACAGGATGCAGTACTCCAGGTAGGTTCTCAGCAGTGCAGAGCAGAGGGGGAGGATCACTTCCCTTGCCCTGCTACCGACACTTCTCTTGCTGAAGCCCAGGATCTAGTTGGTTCTCAGGGCTGCCAGATGATGACAGTGAACTTACTCTGAACAATTCCAAGACTCTGTTTTTATGGTATGATAATTACATGAAGAAAATGAAAAGCACAAACCAAACCTTCAAGAATTAATATTTTAAAACCTCCAACTAAGGCAAGGATACAGCAAAGGGACACATTGATCCATGGGTACAGCACTCAGTGTGGCCTGAGCAGTGCTGAGCACAGGGGCAGAAGAACCTCCCTTGTCCTGCTGCCCACACTGCTCCTGAGCCAGCCCAGGATGCCATTGGCTCTGCTGCCCACCTGGGCACTGCTGCCTCCTCTTCAGCTCCTCTCTCCCAGCACCCCCAGCTCCCTCTCTGCCTGGCTGCTCTCAGACACTCTGGCCCCAGCCTGTAGAGCTGCTTGGGGTTGTCGTGGCCAAAGTGCAGAACCCTGCACTTGGCCTTGTTCAGTCTCATCCCATTGGCCTCTGCCCACCCATCCAGCCTGGCCAGGTCCCTCTGCAGGACTCTGCAACAGCTACACATCTGCTCCTGGCTTGGTGTCACCTGCAAACTCACTGATGATGGATCATATGCATGCCTTTGTTAACTTAAAATACCTTCTCTCATTTTCCCTAATCCACATTTGTCTGGAAAAACAAAATTCCACATGTTTAGTTTGAATCATTAAGGACACCAAAAACCTCTACTGGGTTAATAAAAAATTAACTACCAAAATGCTCAACAAATTTCCATTTGATATTACTTCCAGGGTCAGCTTTTGCAACCTACCCAAGGTAGTTTGTATAAACCCTCACAGGCTGCCTGCTTATTCTTTTCTTGTGAGGAGAGGACAATTCCAGCTCCCTGCAGAAAGAGGAAAAGACTTTTCCTCATTATCCTCATTATGCTCATTATCCTCAATTATCCTCATTAATGTCAAACTGATACCTTCCCTGAATAAATGCAATAAAAAGGAATTAATGACTAAAGTCAGCTTTGCTGTAAAAAGCTATTTTGGAAAAGGACTCTGCAGCAGCATTTATAAAGTAACCAATAACTTCAACTTATGGATCATTAACATTAAAAACAAAAAGCCAGTATCAAAAAAAGACATCTATAAAGAAGCCACACGAATTCCTTTGAATATGCTCCATAAAAACAACTTCATACTGCAGATGAAAAATATTCACAGTGTCACCAAGGTTGGAAGAGACCTCACAGATCATCAAGTCCAAGCCGTTAGCACAGAGCTCCAGGCTAGACCATGGCACCAAGTGCCACATCCAATCCTGCCTTGAACAGCTCCAGGGACAGCGACTCCACCACCTCCCTGGGCAGCCCATTCCAGTGTCCAATGACTCTCTCACTGAAGAACTTTCTCCTCACCTCAAGCCTAAATTTCCCCTCTTCTGTCCTCTTGTTCTGGTGCTGGCTGCCTGAGAGAAGAGAGCAACCTCCTCCTGGCTACAACCACCCCTCAGGTAGCTGTAGACAGCAATGAGCTCTACCCTGAGCCTCCTCTTCTCCAGGCTAAACAATCCCAGCTCCCTCAGCCTCTCCTCGTAGGGCTGTGCTCGAGGCCTCTCCCCAGCCTCGTTGCCCTTCTCTGGACACGTTCAAGCATCTCAATGTCCTTCTTAAATTGAGAGACCCAGAACTGGATACAGTTCCTACAAGTTAAAGCTCAAAAACACTGCATTAGCCTAGACTTGAGGCCATTTACAGAGCATTTTCACCCCTTTAGAAGGAATTGTCTGGTGAAGTAGTCAGAAAGGCTGCAGTGGTATGGTTAGAAAATTGAAGTGTTAAGGTTGTAGAATCAGAGAATCAGTCAGGGTTGGAAGGGATCAGAAGGATCATCTAGTTCACAGAATCACAGAAACATCCAGGTGGGAAAGACCCCCAGGATCACCAAGTCCAACCTATAACCCTACTCTACAAGATTCACCCTAAACTATAACCCTAAGTGCCACATCCAAACCACCCATAAAACACATTCAAGGTGGGTAACTCTATCACCTCCCTGGGCAGCTCATTCCAGTGCCTTCCATGGCTTGAGATAGAAGGGCCCTTCAAGAGTCGGGAAGGGTCTCCAAGGTGGCATGGAGTTCTGACCTCCCTGCCATGCCCAGGGACACCCTACCCTAGAGCAGGCTGCACACAGCCTCAGCCAGCCTGGCCTGAAACACCTCCAGCCATGGGGCCTCAACCACCTCCCTGGGCAACCCATTCCAGCCTCTCACCAC
>WAAF01019567.1:61426-154004 GCA_013400475.1 Tricholaema leucomelas
CCAGGTCCCTCTGGATGGATCCCTGCCCTCCAGCCTGTCTGCTGCACCACACAGCTTGGTGTGGGCAGCAAACTTGCTGAGGCTGCACTCAGTGCCTCTGTCCATGGCACCCACAAAGATGTTGAACAAGACTGGTGCCAGGACTGATCCCTGAGGGATTCCACTTGTCCCTGGCCTGCACTTGGCCATGGAGCCATTGGCAGCCACTCTTTGGGTGCAGCCATCAAGCCACTTCTTTATCCATCAGTGCTCCACCCATCAAACCCATGTGTCACCAGCCTGGAGACCAGGATGTGGTGTGGGACAGTGCCAAAGGATTGCTCAGCTCCAGGTCAATGCCATCATTTGCTCTCTCCTCATCTGTTCATGTTGTGACCTGTTCATAGAAGGCCACCAGGTTTGCCAGGCAGGGTTTGCCCTTGGTGCAGCCATGCTGACTGTACCCATTCACCTCTTCACTATTCTATGATTCTATGATATACAGATATACATATAAGGATTAAATAGAGAGAATAAACAAACCAATACATTTGAGCATTAGAATATGCTCAAAGCATACTAAAATCAGGGTATTAAGTATCAGTTTCAGGAAAGAACTGCTGCTCTGTGCTCTGATTCTGCCAGTTTTGCATAGTAATCCTCCACATGAATGTACCAGCTTAAAAGGGAAAATAAACCTCTGAAAGCTAACTCAATCTGTCACATTTTACACAAAACAAGTTGAGGAGGGAAACAGGTAAATAAGATACCAAAATTAACATTTTACAAAACCAGATTCTCACAGTCATTTTGCTGAGGAGTCAAAACAAAACAAGAAAACCCTTTTTTTTAACTCATGTTTAGACAACTACCTAAATTCAAAGTGAAAAAAAAAACAACAAAACAAAGCAAAGCAACCAAACCAAGCAAAGCAAAGCAACCAAACCAAACCCCAACCAACTAGCACCACCACCAAACCTCAACCAACCATCAATCAATATCACAAAAGACTCAGGATTGTTCACTAGGTGTCACAGTCTCACAGTATGACCAAGGTTGGAAGAGACCTCACAGATCATCAAGTCCAAGCTGTTAGCACAGAGCTCAAGGCTAGACCATGGCACCAAGTGCCACGTCCAATCCTGCCTTGAACAGCTCCAGGCATGGCGACTCCACCACCTCCTTGGGCAGCCCATTCCAGTAGCCAAGGTCACTTATCCAAATGCATTTTGCTTCTATGGTTAGTGTGGCAACTGTATTTTGAGTCTCTCCCTCAGTATATTTTAAGTCTTTTAACAGCTGAGTTCATTGCTGTCTACAACTACCTGCAGGGAGGCTGTAGCCAGGTGGGGTTGGGCTCTTCTGCCAGGCAACCAGCAACAGAGTGAGGGGACACAGTCTCAAGTTGTGCCAGGACAGGTCTAGGCTGGATGTTAGGAGGAAGCTGTTGGCAGAAAGAGTGATTGGCATTGGAATGGGCTGCCCAGGGAGGTGGTGGAGTGGCCGTGCCTGGAGGTGTTGAAGCCAATCCTGGCTGGGGCACTTAGTGCCATGGTCTGGTTGATTGGCCAGGGCTTGGTGCTAGGATGGACTGGCTGAGCTTGGAGATCTCTTCCAACCTGCTTGATTCTATGATTCTATGTGAAGCCTTAGTTATCAATATTTGCTTGTAAGTAAGCCTGAGACATTTGTATACCTAACCAGACCTCCCAAAGAAACTGATCTGTGATAGCTGCAAGTGAAAGTTAACTAAACTGGCAAGAATTTGTAAGTTGTCCCTCCCAAGAAAAACAGAGCACAGCCTTCAGGGCTTTAAATCTTCAGAGAAAGTGCAAAGGCACAACACATGCCTGGCAAAAAAAAAGAATCTCAGGTAGCATGCAGACATAGGCAGCACTGGAACTGGACCTCCCTAAGAGGACAATGCTAAGTGCCATGCAGCGCTATTCTTAGGCACCATAAACACAGTCAGCTTTCAGAGTTGTCAGCTCTTTTGTCAGACTGTTCACATCTGAAATAAAAATAGGCTATCATATGCTTGTCCAGGGCACTCCAAAATAAATGGCTAAATGGGTCATTTAGAAGATTTAAGCTGCATGCACTGGAATTCAGTGGCAAAAGAGAAGGCTTTTCTCTCCTACCTTCCTCAAGTCTCATCTTCAGTTACAATCCAAATCCTAATTGACTTCAGAAAGCAGTCAGTGTGCTTTCTCCACAAGAACAACCTTTATCTGGTTTCAATACACTCCTCTAATCTCTAAAAAGCATTGCAGAGCACTGCAACTGAGAGGCTTAGACTAGTATGAATGGGAAGGTCTGGCTGTGGAGACAGCAGGGGACATACTATTACCAAAACTGTTTTTACACTACTCCCACTCAGCTTTGGAGACCTCAGGTTGTCTGGTCAAGGTTTTGGACCTCAAGCTTCCTCAGTACATCAGTTACATTGAGCAAAATCTGTATGTATCCTATGAAACCATTACCTCATTAATCATTCTACACTAAAAAAGTAACCACAGCTGAGTTCATCAACAGAACATTTGAGTGGGACAGAAGCAGCGCAGGGAAGCAGCCTGTCCATGGTGGGACTCTGCGGTGACTACAGAGCTCAGGCAAAGGTTAGGGCCTCAAAAGAGGGAGGGAGGAGCACTCTGATCTCGCCACCTGGAAGAAAACCAAATGCAAACCATGACACAGTAATGAGTTCTGGCCTCTGCTGAGTTATGCTCTCAGCCAGTGACCTAGAAATTGAAGTTTCACATCCACAGCTCATCACTCATCTTCTTCCCTGGTGACATGGTATCAAAGTTCGTATAGTCACACACGGACCATACAGCACAGTACTGTTTTAATTGCACTATAAAAGCCCCACTTCCCTTCTGAGTTGACCCTAAGTTTGCTGGAGTCACAAAAGAACAAAATTGTGGTTTTCTTCCTCTGCAGATGGAGAACAGGGGACAGTCTGACCAGCAATGTAATGCTGCTGCTCCACAGTCATAAGTCAAGGGGAGGAGCAGTGTTGAATCTCCAGAAATATGCTATCACTACCCTGCTAAAGCAGCTGCACTTGGCAAGAAGCACAGGACAGGAAAACAGGGTTGTGTGATGGGCTGGACTGGACTGGATGAGCTTGGAGGTCTCTTCCAACCTGGCTGATTCAATGATTCTATGAAATACGTCATCCCTCTCTCACAAGACTTGTTTAGGTAAGACACAGGCAAAGCACACACCTACAGTGCCATTAACTCAAGGTTAACTCAGGTCTAACCTACAGCTTCTGCTAATAGTCAACAGGGAGACTGAGGCTCCTGAGAATTAACCCTGTATGGAAAATTCTGGCAAGACAGCACAGCTTCTGCACCTTCATGGATCTCTGCCAACTCTCCCAGTCCCCAGACTGCTAAAACTACCCAATATTCACAATCACTTTTTGGCAGTCATAGAATCATAGAATCAATCAGGTTGGAAGAGACCTCCAAGATCATCCAGTCCTACCTAGCACCCAGCCTTATCCAGTCAACCAGACCATGGCACTAAGTGCCTCATCCAGGCTTTTCTTGAACACCTCCAGAGACGGTGACTCCACCACTTCCCTGGGCAGTCAATCTCCATAACCTTAAAACTGCACATCCAAATCACATCCAAATAATTCTCGAGGACCTGACACCATTTTTCTCAGCACCATTAACATAAATGATCTTAGCAGAAGTAAGGCAGTACAGAAGAGTTATGAATCATTGAAAAGAACTACAAAAGGCAAGAATGCATCTAATAAACCAGTATTGAAGCCAAAAGTGACTGAAGAATCACTACTTCCTTGCTTCCCATCTTCAGACTAAGCAATGCACACAGTTTCTTTGTTCTGAAAACCTGCATCTCCAGGTCCCATTCCTGCTGATTTTCAAGGTGAGGCTCTACAGGGCTGTGGGCAACCTGATCTAGTTGAGGACGCTGACTGCACAGGGGGTTGGACTGGATGAGTTTTGAAGGTCCCTTACCACCAGACCATTCTATGATTCTATGATGTCCAGGAGGACACCAGCAGTTTGGCATGGTGACATTTTAGTGAGGTTCAACTTCAGCTCATTATGCTTCACAAGGTTTACCTGTCCAGTGCTGTTGTAATCCACATCCTTCACCACATTTCAGGTAGGGACATCCTACAGGCTTACTCAGAAACACAGAAACGAAGTCTGCACCTGGCCTAGGGCCATCTGACGCCCTGTACTCCCATCCTCTGAATCACAGAATCATAGAATCAACCAGGTTGGAAGAGATTTCCAAGCTCAGCCAGCCCAACTTAATCACCCAGCCCTGGCCAATCAACCAGACCATGGCACTAAGTGCCTCATCTAGGCTTTGCTTCAACACCTCCAGGGACAGTGACTCCATCACCTTCCTGGGCAGCACATTCTAATGCCAAATCACTCTCTCTGTGAAGAACTTCCTCCTAATATCAAGTCTATCTGTTGGGAATTACACAATCAAGCAGGTTGGAAGGGACCTCCAAGCTCATCCAGTCCAACCTAGCACCTAGCCCTGGCCAATCAACCAGACCATGGCACTAAGTGCCTCAGCCAGGCTTTTCTTGAACACCCTCTCCTCCATTAAACAAGTCATGTTGTCGTTTCCCTTACACTCTCCAAGATGAACATTCTGGTTTTCCACTTACACTAATCCCTTCTGGGATAATGTGGCTAGAGAAGATAGGCACAAACTATAACTTACAAATAAATCCCTAAAAATGATTCAAGCAATCCTTTGAACAGTACATCAGAGGGAAACGTTTGGTCACCTCTTCCCACATTTGGGAAACCTGCTTTTGGCTCATGTTGCTTTGTTCAATATAATTCTTTCTGAATGAGCAATAGGCTTTCACTTTCTTTCCTTTGAAGGATTCATTACAGCTTGAAGCAGCCTTTCAGGGTTTTCAAAAATATAGCTTATCATAGAATGGTCTAGGTTGGAAGGGACCTCAAAGATCATCCAGCTCCAACCACCTGCTGTAGGCAGGAACACCTCCCGCTAGAACAGGTCACTCAAGACCTCATCCAGCCTGGCATTCAACACCTTCAGGGAGGTTGTGGAGCACAGAATCCCCTAATGTGATCAAGATCACATTGGGTGATTCTGTGCTCCACAACCTCCCTGGGCAACCTGTGCCAGTGTCTAACCACCCTCACTGTAAAAAACCCTTTCCTAACATCCAGTTTGAATCTCCCCTCTGCCAGTTTAACCCATTCCTCCTCATCCTGTCACTACAAGACCTTGTCAATAGTCCCTCCTCAGCCTTCTTGTAACCCCCTTCAGATACTGCAAGGCCACTATAAGGTCTCCCCTAATCCTTCTCTTCTCCAGACTGCAGAGCCCCAACTCTTTCAGTCTGTCCTCACAGCAGAGCTGCTGCAGCCCTCTCAGCATCTTGGTGGCCCTCCTCTGGACTGGCTCCAACAGTTCCATGTCTCTCTTGTGTTGGGGGCCCCAGAACTGTACACAGTATTCTACGTGGGGTCTGAGGAGAGCAGAGTAAAGGGGCAGAATCATCTCCCTTGCCCTGCTGACCACACTGCTCTTTATTTAAGAGGAAACACAGCAAAAGACTCCAAAATGTTTCCCATCCATGCACTTCTGCTAGAGTATTTCTAGGTTTTATATTCCTCCTCCCTCTTTTCCCTGTCCTGTTAATCTCTGAAGAGAGGTTCAAGGGCACTGACAGTCCCTTACAAGCAGAACAATGCATGACTCCACTTTAATATCCCCTGATCCTCATGGGTTTCTGGCCCAAGGGTCTCAAACAGCCATCTCAAAGAACAAAATCTTGCAACTTCCCAGCTAAATCTCAGTACACCCTGCTTAGCTTCCTCCTTCCCTACACCACTATCATAAAAATTAAGTGTCAGTTTGTCAGTTGCCAGCCACTCTGGTGTTTTGTTGGTTTCTTTTCCAGGACAAGACCTCATTTGTAGCTGAAAGAACAGTAAAAATCTGGCACTATTCATTCCAACTGCTGTGTCCTGCTGACACTGGGCACAAACAAGGTGTTAGAGAGAAAAAAAAGAGATAGGTTTCCACTGAGATGTCAGAGACTTCCTTTTCTAAGCCTAGTTAAGAACCACTGAATTGTTACTGACCACTGACCCTGCCACACCAGCACTCTCCCAATCACAGAATCAACCAGGTTGGAAGAAACCTCCAAGCTCAGCCAGCCTAACCTAGCACCCAGCCCTGGCCAATCAACCAGACCATGGCACTAAGTGCCTTAGCCAGGCTTTGCCTCAACACCTCCAGCCATGACTCCACCACCTGCCTGGGCAGCCCATTCCAATGCCAATCACTCTCTCTGCCAACAACTTCCTCCTCACATCCAGACTAGACCTGCCCTGGCACAACTTGAGACTGTGTCCCCTTGTTCTATTGCTGCTTGTCTGGTAGAAGAGCCCAACCCCACCTGGCTACAGCCTCTCTTCAGGGAGCTGCAGACAGCAATGAGCTCTGCCCTGAGCCTCCTCTTCTGCAGGCTGCACACCCCCAGCTCCCTCAGCCCCTCCTCACAGGGCTGTGCTCCAGGCCCCTCACCGCCTTCGTCACTCTTCTCTGGACATGTTCCAGTATCTCAACATCTCTCTTGACTTGAGGAGCCCAGAACTGCACACAGCACTCAAGTTCCAGTTCAGCAGCCAGAACAAAGGAAGCAAACAGGGATGATAAGTAAAGAGGCAAAAGGAAGAAAATCCACAATTCCTAAGGCTTGGTAGCAGTGTGAACAACGCTTTCCAATATCCATTAATTAGTTAGCATTGATCTGCAAGGCTTTAAAGCATCCATACATCTTTGTAGACCAGTAGAAACTGTCCACAAAGGATACTTTAGAATGCAAAATCTCCCCAAAGCACATGCCAGCTGTGCCCAATGGGCAGAACCAGAGCAGTCATTCATATCTCTTATGCTGTGCTTTCCCAAGATCTCTTTGAGAAATTAATTGCTTCCAGAACATGAACTAATTCTGGAGCAAGAAAGCTATAAATATGAATGGATTAAATGAAAAGTTTTATTTAAGGAGCTGCTGCTTTGGTTTTTAACTCTGAAGCTGTCTTATTTCTGAGGCTATGTAAATCTGAAGAGAAGCCTTCTTCCTTTCCTTTGCATTTCCAAATTCTTGAGAAGGATGAGAAAAGGTAAAGTGAAGGAAAAAATGAAATGTATATGGCTGTTTTTTACTACTGTTTTTATATATTCATTAGGGCAGGTCTAGGCTGGATGTTAGGAGGAAGTTGTTGGCAGAGAGAGTGATTGGCATTGGAATGGGCTGCCCAGGGAGGTGGTGGAGTCACCGTCCCTGGAGGTGTTGAAGCCAAGCCTGGATGGGGCACTTAGTGCCATGATCTGGTTGACTGGATAGGGCTGGGTGCTAGGTTGGACTGGATGAGCTTGGAGGTCTCTTCCAATCTGGGTGATTCTATGATTCTAAGCTGGAACACAGAAAGCTCCACCTTAGCATGAGGAGAAACTTCACTGTGAGGGTAACAAATCCCTCGAACAGGCTACCCAGAGAAATTATGGAGTTTCCTGCAGTTCTGGAGCCCCCAATACAAGAAGGACATGGAACTGCTGGAGCGGGTCCAGAGGAGAGCCACGAAGATGCTGAGAGGGCTGCAGCAGCTCTGCTATGAGGACAGGCTGAGAGAGTTGGGGCTCTGCAGCCTGGAGAAGAGAAGGCTTCCAGGAGACCTTAGAGTGGCTTTGCAGTATCTGAAGGGAGCCTACAGGAAGGCTGGGGAGGGACTATTGACAAGGTCTGGTAATGTCAGGACGAGGGGGAATGGGTTTAAACTGGAAGAGGGGAAATTTGGACTGGATGTTAGGAGGAAGTTCTTTACAGTGAGGGTGGTTAGACACTGGCACAGGTTGCCCAGGGAGGTTGTGGATGCTTCCTCCCTGGAGGCGTTTAAGGCCAGGCTGGATGAGGCCTTGAGCAGCCTGCTCTAGTGGGAGGTGTCCCTGCCTATGGCAGGGGGTTGGAGCTGGATGATCCTTGGGGTCCCTTCCAACCTAAACCATTCTACGATTCCTTCTCTGGAGACTTTCAAAGCCAACCTGGATGTGTTCCAGTGTGGTCTGGCCTAGGTGATTCTCCTTTGGCAGTGGGGTTGGACCCAGTTACCTCTGGAAGGATTTTCCCAATCCCTAATATCTTATGAATGAGGAAGAGTACTTCTTTCTTTCTACCCTGGGGAAAAACCTGCCACTACGAGCAAACAGGATATAACACAGCAAACAACAGCTTAGCTCCACAGAGTGTTCTAAAGTTGGCAGTCACCTTTCTGTACAAAGGTTCATTTGTCAGTGATCTCTTACAAGCTATTAAATCTCTAGTGTCTGAACCTTTCCCCTTCAAATACAAAAGCATCAGAGCTACAGGGTTTAGGGAAAAAAAAACCTCAGCAGAAATAGGGTATTTGATATGGGTTGTTGTAGTTGGTTTATCTGGAGCTTTCCTGAAGTCCATGCACAGCAGGCAGTTTGTTCTAGCAACAGCAGCTGACAGAGTGGTTTGCATTTGGGCCACTTTCTCCTCTCAACAGCATTCTCTTCTGCAGTTTGAATCATAACAGAGTCTAGTTATGGGTTTAGCAAAGAGGACATTGTTTTAATATAAAGAACATCCCACAGGAAAGCTTATTGCAGTGCATCTCTGATAAAGATAAATCATGGATATTCCAATGCCCAATATATTTATGCAGGCTTCTTAAATACAAATTAATGAGAAGCTTCACACAGGACAAGCTGAAAAAAAAAAAGATCTCTACCTTCCCAAGAAGATTTCTGATGTAAGGATCCAAAGCAGCTTGCTAAAAAGATGAGATCAGTACCTGCAATTGGCAGGTGAAAAGGTGACAAGGAGGCACTGCTGGAGGCAAAGCCACCACTTTCATGGCAATGTGACTGAGTTCAGACACATTATGAAACTTCTCTTGTTTTGATCCTGCTCACTTACCCACATCTAATGAAACAGGATTGAAAACAGTTTGACAACTTCAGAAGTTCCACTCATGTGTAAAGGCTATTCTTCAGCTTCAGGCTGGTACCTTGGTCTGACTTGTTTGAATGATCTACTCACAGTTTAGTTGTCTTCTTCCACTCTACACCCATTTGTAGACCTTGTTATTTCAACTCTACCCTAAAAAAAACCTAAAACCTTATCTTCTCTAGCAAATTTTACTACAAAGGATGTTGCTGGCAATTCATTTCATGGGACACAGGCCAATGCACCACATCAGAATGGTTTGTGTTGGAAGGGACCTCCAAAAGTCAGCCAGTCCAACCCCCTCTGCAGTCAGCAGGGACATCCTCAACTAGATCAGGTTGCCCAGAGCCCTGTCCAGCCTCACCTTGAATATCTGAGGGGATATAAAATACAAATATTTGATGGAATAAAATACAACTCCAGGCTGGGTAGCAAATGGCTGAGAGCAGACCTGAGGAAAAGGGATCTGGTGCAATGAAAAGCTCAACAGGAGCCGACAGTGTGCACATGCAGCCCAGACAGCAACCCTATGCTGGGCTGCAGCAAGAGCAGTGTGGGCAGCAGGGCAAGGGAAGGGATTCTGCCCCTTGGCTCTGCTCTATTGAGACTCCACTTGGAGTATTGTGAGCAGTTCTGGAGCCCCCAGCACAAGAGGGACATGGAAGTGTTGGAGCCAGTCCAGAGGAGGCTATGAAGATGCTCAGAGGGCTGCAGCAGCTCTGCTATGAGGACAGGCTGAGAGAGTTTGGGCTCTGCAGCTTGGAGAAGAGAAGGATTCGAGAAGAGCTTATAGTGGCCTTCCAGTGTCTAAAGGGGGCTACAGGAAGGCTGGGGTGGGATTATTGACAAGGTCTTGTAATGACAGAACAAGGAGGAATGGGTTTGAACTGGCACAGGGGAGATTTAAACTGGATGTTAGGAAAGCGTTCTTTGCAGTGAGGGTGGTTAGACACTGGCACAGGTTGCCCAGGGAGGTTGTGGATGCTCCATCCCTGGAGGTGTTCAAGGCCAGGTTGGATGAGGCCTTGAGTGACCTGTTCTAGTGGGAGGTGTCCCTGCCTATGGCAGGGGTTTGGAATTGGATAATCTTTCAGGTCCCTTCCAACCTAAACCATTCTATGTCTCTATAAGATATATCAGTAAATGCAATGACTCATCATCCTAAGTGCCCCAATATGCACACCTTTATAAATGCTCCTTTCCACCACAGTATCAACTTGCAAGAGAAGGTGCAAATCTCCTGCACACTTTCACACATGCTCCTCTTCACCCCATCTGCTTCCAAAGAACAAGACAGGGAGCAAAACATTTGTTCCACAATTCTTCATATGGTCCTCTTTCATATGAGTACCTATCACGGTGGCTGAGAGCAGCCAGGAAGAAAGGAACCTGAAGGTACTGGTAGATAGTAGCTGAAAATGACCCAGTAGTGTGTCCAGGCGGCCATGAGAGCCAGTGGCATCCTGGCCTGCACCAGGAAATGCGCGGCCAGCTGGACAAGGGAGGTTATTCTGCCCCTGTGCACAGCACTGGTCAGGCCATACCTTGAGTGCTGTGTCCAGTTCTGGGCTCCTCAATTCAAGAGAGATGTTGAGCTGCTGGAAGGTGTCCAGAGAAGGGCCACAAAGCTGGTGAAGGGCCTGGAACACAAACCCTATGAGGAGAGGCTGAGGGACATGGGGNGTTGGTCTCTTCTCCCAGGCAACCAGCAACAGAACAAGGGGACACAATCTCAAGCTGTGCCAGGGGAGGTCTAGGGTGGATGCTAGGAGGAAGTTGTTGTCAGAGAGAGAGATTGGCATTGGAATGGGCTGCCCAGGGAGGTGGTGGAGTTGAGGTCCATGCAGGTGTTCAAGCAAAGAATGGATGAGACATTTAGTGCTAGGGTCTAGCTGATTGGCCAGGGCTGGGTGCCAGGTTGGACTGGATGATCTTGGAGGTCTCTCCCAACCTGGTTGATTCTATAATTCTATGATCTCACCTTTTTTTAATTAAATCACAGTTTCATTTCTGTCATTAAACAAAAAGCCACAAGACAAATGTGTTATCAGAGCAGAACCTCCCTTGAGAGCTAAAATCTCAGTTTTGGTTGGTACAGAAGGAAGTACTCCTCAGTCAAGCTAATCCTACGGGAAGGTAAGCAATTCTCCAACTGCTTTTCTCATTCACATAACGAATGATTCAGAAGTCTCTGCCAGGCAGCTCCCCAGTTTTCACATGCTTGTCAGCACCTGGCAGCCAGAGCTCCAATAATTCACTTCCTTTGAAAGTTGTTCCATTTCTTCCTGATTTTATAACACATTTTCAAAGCACAGGCAGGTAGAGCTCGCATTCCTGCCATGACTTTGTTCCCAGGCTCACAAACCTAAGCAACTTTGAAACTCGCTGTCACAAATGCTTACCAGAAGAGGCCAAAGGCAATGACCTCGATGTAACTTTGGCAGGAGCAAGATAAAGAACAGCCTCATTCTCCTACCTGATAGGAGTTATTCAAACACATGCATGACTTCTGAATCAAGCTGAGCAGGGCAATGTGAAAATCTCATGAACCACCTCTGAGGTTGATTTATCAGCAGAAGGTAGGAATGAGTTCAAGGACAGAGGAGCACCCCCAGGGGAGGGACACACAATACAAAGCTCTGTGTTTGTTAGTACAAAGACAACAGATACATTTTGGTTGATGTTTTGGTTGCCTTTTGTTTGTTTGTTGGTTTTGTGGTTTGGTTTTTTAATCATTATCCAAATATAATTGTTTACTTCTGCTCTGGCCAAGATTATTGATGCAATAAATATTAAGAGCCACAGAAAAGCTTTTAAGAAAGCAGTGATGAGTTGCATTCATGTTTACTGGAAAGCAGTTGTTCTTGTCTGGGCTGTAAGGCCCAGAAATACATGTATAGGTTTCATAAAAACATAGGTCATGTTCTCAGAGAAAGGTATTCATCACACAATGTTTTTAATCCTAAAAAGCATCACCTTTGAGGTTTGAAGCCACATATTGCATTATTAAAATTAATTCCCATGGCATCCAGACCTTCTAAACCTTAAGCAAAGGGGTTTGTGGACAACGTAGGAGAGTTTTCAGACACCAACCAACACAAGCAACAATGTTTTTTGCTTAGAGAATCCAAAACCTCAGAAGAATATTAAAACAGACCACGTATTCCAACTGCAGTGGACTAAACCGAATCCATCACTCTGAGAACATGGTTATGCTATCACAACTAAGGATCCTTAAACACTTTGGAGCCAAGTAACCTGAAGACAATCCAGCATGAAGCCTCCACTACATCCACAACCGCCCTAAGCAAATAATTCTTAAGTGGGAACATCCTCACTTCACTCTTGGAGTAAAAGAACATTCCTGACTCCATTTAAAAAGAAGTAATGCCTCAAATTGTTGGCACAGAGACTGCATTCTGAAACTAGGCCATATTAATGTCACTTTATTGTTGTTACTCAAAAAAAAAAGATCAACTATGATAAAAACCTTAGCAAGCACTGCAATAACATTATGCCAGCTAAGCAAGCCTTTAACCAGGCCCGTGGAGCTTTGCTGCCTTCCTGTTATATACTTAAAGCCTCTCTACAGATGCTTATTTTCATGTATATGGAAACGCATGGATGCATTTCTGCTCCTCTGCTGATGTTCTTCAGCACCCAAAATTCTGAAACTGTCATCTAAACCATAAAAAAAGCAGCATCTGCATATAAAAACCACAGGAAAACCCTTCTCAAGGAATTTCTTAGCACATGAACATAGAATTTCCAAACATACTCAACACAACCATCATGTCATTCCTCTTGCCCTGCACATACTGCATTGCTCGGCTGGAAAACACTTCAGGGAAAAAAAAAAACCCACTGAGCTACCCTTGTGAATTGCAGTACTTAAACCCAGAACAGGCTGCATGGAGAGGTTTGCTCCTGGCTGGAGTGCAGAGTGGAAAGCCATCCGAATGCAACTCTCCCAGGCTCCCAGAGCAGACATGCAGCTATGCAGTCATCGAGGTGATTTTCACTACTGGAGGAAGGGCAATCGCAGGAAAAAGTGCAATAAACCTCAGCTACCTAATCGGAGTGCAAAGAAAATGAATTTGTTGGTAGAAGACCCAAGTGCCACTTCCTGGTGGAAGAGTCAGGGAGATCTTCCTCAGCTGTGCTTACATAACAGAGGACATAAAGGAGAAAACACAGCATCATCCAGAACCTCTTCTCAGATACCTTGGTTTATTTTTATTGCTCTCTATCTTATTTACAGGTGAGAATTGTCTCATCTAGATTCTGCAATCATCTCCTTATCTATACAACAAACATTTCTCTAGCTGTAGACTGAATTTACTGTAAGTGAATGTATCCTGTGGTTTTCATTTGGAAACAACAGCCACTAACATAATCAACTTTGGGGCTTTTTAATCATTTTCAATGGACACTTTCAGGCGCTACTATAAAATGTTAGCTCTCTTCTCGTTATCTTTAATTCAACAAGAACATTATCAAGTACAGATACAGAGTATCATTTGGAACGGATACAGTTAATCTGCAAGACACCAAATGAAGTGAAAAAGCAAAACCTGTTTTGAAACACTCATTGCTTTAACTTAAAAGTCATAAGTTTAGAACTTAGTGCTCCAAAACACAAATTACAGCGGTTAGCACAAAAAAAGCAATCAGCTCTTAGGACAAATCCAGTACCTGCATACTTTCCTAGTACTGATTAACAAACAAACTCTGCAATAAAGAACTTGTTCCAAATCCCTTCAAAGAAAACAGACAGAGGGAACAAACGATGCTGTATTGGGGTAGAAATCCAAAAGCAGTAAGTTTGATGAGGCATTTAGCGACCGCAAATTGTGCATCCCAGTACACCTCCAACAGCAATTAATAAAGTGTAGCTTCAAGCCAAAACACCAAATACCTCCTACTTTTGACTTTTAGATACAGGAAACTTAGGACATGTGAAATAGGTGACGTAGAATGACGTCACCTTTATCCTCTCCCGGCGCCCTGTCCGTAGGTTGCTGTGCTTACAGCAGCAGAGCCTGCACTCAGGGCAAAGCAGCTCCCAGCCCGAGACCCTGCATTGAAGCGTGTGTGATGAGGTGAGCCGAGGACAGACTGGTTCTCCTCACCATGAGCAGCATCCTTGTCTTCTCTGCTGGTTCAGTTAAGAGAAGAAATTAATGCAAAAACTCTAGACCCAGGGCATTTAAAAGATCAAAGAGGGCACATTTGCAGGGATAATAATGGGTTCGAAGCACAAAACTAACACCTCCTGTAAGATATTCAGGGTGAGGATGACTGTTTCGCTTCAAAGGAGCATTTGGAGCTTGACAGAACTAAGCCACAGTGCCAGCATCTGATAACTCTGCAGAGCCGAGCATCTACTTCTCACCTCTCTCCGCCACCAAGGGTGCAAAGAACTTCATCGGTTCTGCAGCCTAAGAACGTTCAAATCCCTGTATTCTCAACAGGACACCTAGGAAGCAGAAAGCACACTTGGCTTCCTAATAAACCAAGCTGCCTCAACACACAGGACCGCTACAAAGCTGGTTTTTCAAGAGGCATTTTGCAGAGCAGCATGCAAAGCCCCGAAATAAAGCCATATGTGCCCGAGGCCGGGGCTGGGCGCGGGGGTGGGGGGGCTCTGCCGTCAGCCGCACACTCACCGCTGCTGCCGCTCCACGATTTCAGCAGAGACTTGATGTTAATTTCGAAGAAGAGGGAATCCTGTAGGCTCAGCATGGTGCCGGGGCACCGGGACCGGCACCGGCACCGGCAGGAGCAGCAAGACGGCGCCAGCGCCGCTGCTGCGCGGCCTCCCGGTGACGCAGGGCCCGGGGGCGGGCGGGCGGCGGGTCCGGGGGCGGGCGGAGCTGTGCAGGGCGCCGAAAGCGCGGCAGGGCGCCGAAAGCGCGGCAGGCCTCCTGCGCTACCGGAGCGGCGAAAGTAAAGCGGAAAACAGCTCCCCAGACAGCCAGAAACGGGCGGAGGGTGGGGAGGACACCAGCGGTACTCCCGGGAATTCACAAGGCAGCTTGGACGCTTCTGATGGCTTCTTGCCTTCAGCACCACCTCAAAGGCTCTGAGGGAAACTCTTGGTTCTGTGGATTCCTAGGGATGCGATTCCCTACCTGGCCTTGAAACTTGCCCCCATTCTTCCAGGATAAAGCAGGACACCCCAAGCGGCAGCCTTCGCACTTTCCAGCACCGGCTCTGGGTCAGCTTGAGGTGTTGGTTGTCTTTACACAGGGCAGAAACACAGACCAAGGTGCCTCAAGCTTTTATGACAAATGCAATAGCTTTCAGGAAGGTTTCTGTGTCCTGACAGGAAGAAGTGATATGGAGGAAATAATATTTGAGGTTTTCTCCAACTGGACAGGCAACATCAGACTCAAGTCAAACACAGACGGTTGAGAACTGGATGTTGAGGTGATTACTCTGCTCTCCTCAGACCACTGGGTGCAGTTCTGGAGCCCCCAACACAAGAAGGACATGGAACTGCTGGAGACAGTTCAGAGGAGGCCATCAAGATGCTGAGAGGGCTGCAGCAGCTCTGCTGTGAGGACAGGCTGAGAGANGTGCCAGACTGGATGAGGTCTTGAGTGACCTGTTCTAGCGGGAGGTGTCCCTGCCTATGTCAGGGGGTTGGAACTGGATGATCTTTGAGGTCCCTTCCAACCTAATGATTCTATGATTAGGACAGCAGCTGCTAACAGCAGCTTCATTAGGTTTATTTAAACTATAACTTGACTCACATCACACAGATCAACTAAAACCAAAATTCATCTATAGGTCCCAGGTGTTGTGATTAGCTTAAAGCAGATGTAGTTAATTTTAAACAAAACCTACATGGTTTCAAGAACTGCCTCACACACTACTAGGAGTAGATCATCCATGAGGGAGAAACCATAGCTGTGCCCTCAGATAAAACACAATTATCTCAAGCTGATGAAAAGACAGAGGAATTGTGTAGGGTAAACACTTCTAGAAGGTTTGTTGTTGTTTGCTTTTGTTGGTGTTGTTGGGTTGGAGGTTTGTTGGCCATTTTGTTGGTTTTTCAAACCTAACCCTACGTAACTCCCCAAATGACAAAACCATTACTGTCAACAGGGAAGTAACACAAGAGGGACCTGGGGATACTGGTAGATAGTAGGCTAAAGATGAGGCAGCAGTGTGCGCAAGTAGCCAAGAGAGCCAATGGCATCCTGGCCTGGATCAGGAGCAGTGTGGCCAGCAGGACGAGGGAGGTTATTCTGCCCCTGTGCTCAGAACTGGTCAGGCCACACCTTGAGTGGTGTGTCCAGTTCTGGGCTCCTGAATTCAAGAGAGATGTTGAGGTGCTGGAAGGTGTCCAGAGAAGGGCCACAAAGCTGGTGAGGGGCCTGGAGCACAGCCCTGTGAGGAGAGGCTGAGGGAGCTGGGGCTGTGCAACCTGCAGAAGAGGAGGCTCAGGGCAGAGCTCACTGCTGTCTACAACTACCTGAAGGGAGGCTGTAGCCAGGTGAGGTTGGTCTCTTCTCCCAGGCAACCAGCAATAGAACAAGGGGACACAGTCTCCAGCTGTGCCAGGGGACATCTAGGCTGGATGTGAGGAGGAAGTTGTTGGCAGAGAGAGTGATTGGCATTGGAATGGGCTGCCCAGGGAGGTGGTGGAGTTGCTGTCCCTGGAGGTGTTGAAGCCAAGCCTGGATGAGGCACTTAGTGCCGTGGTCTGGTTGACTGGATAGGGCTGGGTGCTAGGTTGGACTGGATGATCTTGGAGGTCTCTTCCAACCTGTTTGACTCTATAAGTCAATGTTCACCTAAGTGGTTCCAAATGATCGGTTTCACACAGCAGTTGAAGGGTACTGGAGAAAGCAGTATCACTGCAGCAGCCCATTCAACCATTCAGACAGCTGCTGTTTGACAGCCATTCAGAGATACAGAGAGACTGGTGCAATCATTCACTTTTCATAGACTAAAAATAATCCAAATTTGCCCTGAAATAAAAACAAAACCAAAGAAATACTGTGCTATAAGAACATGTGAAATTGTTACCTATATCTGGGTAGTCCTTTATGTTTCTTCCCCAACACAATATGAAATGTGCATCCAAAGAGGAACTTTTCAGGGTATTGCATCAAGGTTTCTTTCACAAGCCTGTTCCAGGTAACACTTTCTACGTTGTACCTCTGCTATGAGGACAGACTGAAAGAGTTGGGGCTGATCAGCCTGGAGAAGAGGAGGCTCCCAGGTGACCTTATTGTGGCCTTCCAGTACCTGAAGGAGGCTACAAAAAAGCTGGGGAGGGACTTTTTAGGGTGTCAGGGAGTGACAGGTCTGGGGGCAAAGGAGCGAAGCTGCAGATGGGGAGGTTCAGTCTGGCCATGAGGAGGAAGTTCTTCAGCATGAGAGTGGTGAGAGCCTGGAAGGGGTTGCCAAAGGAGGTGGCTGGGGCCCCATCCCTGGAGGCATTTAAGGCTAGGCTGGATGAGGCTCTGGCTCATGTCCCTGGCCATGGCAGGGGAGTTGGAACTAGATGATCCTTGTGGTCCCTTCCAACCCTGACTGATAATATGATTCTATGACCTCCAATTACCACATAGTCCTTTTTCATCACTACTTTTATCAAAGTATTTCAAGTTACACTTCAGGCATTCCTTTTTCCTCTTCCTAAAGATGCAACAGAGGTTGCATTTTGTCATGAGTAGGACAGAAAGGTCATATTTTGGAACTGGTTGACAAATTTCACCACTAATTTGAAAGGCTGTATTAATTATGGTTGGTTTCTAACTGCCTTTAACACTGGGCTACAGAGAGTTCTTCAAAGGAATCCTTGTTAACAGTGTGCATTCCAAAATCCTGAGCCAACTCTCCCAGCACCTCAAAAATAATGACTTTTTAAAATATACTTTGGGTTCTTTGTAGTCACCCTTTCCCCTCCCCTCAGCTTTTATTCTTTAAGTTATTAGTGCCAGAAACTTATTACAACACAAATCATCTCAGAAACCCCAGGAGATACACTGAAAGAACTCCACAGAAACACTTATCCCACTGTTCCACCTTCTCACATCCCATTAAGACAACTCTCAATAGAAGAGCTGCTGGTATTTCTGTAAAGCACTGCTCCAAAACTCAGTACCTGTTAGAAGATCTTTAAAAGCTGCATTTATTTATGATATTGATGTGTTTGGTCAAGCACGTTACAAGGCTTTCCACCATGGCATCAGGGATTTTCTTGCACCATTATTTATTCATAGCATCAATGTAGCCCAGAAGGCAAATGGTATTCTAGGCTGCATCCAGAGGAGTGTGGCCAGCAGGGCAAGAGAGGGAATTTTGTCCCTTTACTCTGCTTTTGTGAGATGCCACCCTGAATACTGTGTCCAGTTCTGGTGTCCCCAGTACAAGGAGGGCACAAAGATGTTGGAGGGAGTCCAGAGGAGGGACACAAAGATAAGCCAAAGATTGCAATACCTCTGCTATGAGGACAGATTGAGGGAGCTGGGGATGTTCAGCCTAGAGAAGACTCCAGGGCACCATCTAGAATAATGGAATCAACCAGGTTGGAAGAGACCTCCAACATCATCCAGTCCTACCTAGCACCCAGCCCTGTCCAATCAACCAGACCATGGCACTACGTGCCCCAGCCAGGCTTGGCTTCAACACCTCCAGGCACGGCCACTCCACCACCTCCCTGGGCAGCCCATTCCAATGCCAATCACTCTCTGTGCCAACAACTTCCTCCTGGCACAACTTCCTGCCCTTGCACAACTTGAGACTGTGTCCCCTGTTCTGTAGCTGGTTGCCTGGGAGAAGAGATCAACCCCACCCGGCTACAGCCTCCCTTGAGGTAGTCGTAGTTTGAGCTGCCTTCCCATAGCTGAGGGGACCCTGCAGGAAGGCTGGAGAGAGACTTTTCCTGAGGGTGTCTAGCAACAGGACAAGGGGGAATGATTTGAAGCTGAGGAAGAGCAGGGTTATACTGGATCTTAGGAAGTTCTTCAGTACAAGCGTGGTGAGACTCCAGAAGAAGCTGCACAGGTAGGCTGTGGCTGCTTCCTCCCTATGGGTGTTCAAGGCCAGGTTGGATGAAGTCTTGGGCAGTCAAATCTAGTTGAGAGAGATTGATGGCAGGAAAACTGGAGTAGATGATCACTATGGCCCCTTCCAACCTAAGCCATTCCATGCTCACTGCTGGTAGGGCTTTCTCAAAGGTTCTAGCAATGAATTTCAAATGCAGTTAGTTCAGTAGGAAGCATCAGCCCGTTAGGAACTTGTAGGATGTTAAGACTATTTTGAGAACTGTATGGTACCATGAGTATACACTGGGAATATTTAATGTGAGGAACAGACACTTGCAAAGAAACATCCTCTCTGACTACTACACATACAGAATATGGATGTTTTCATATGCACACACGAGGATTGATTCAATGGATGTCATGAATCCACAAGAATTCAACATTCAAACATTTCTTCTTCATCACCCAATTTCCATGCTTTTAAAATCAAATACCTACAGATGACAGCTCCTGCAATTTTGGACTTTTGGGTTGCCTCTGAATTAACAAAATAGCCTATGGAATTATCAGACCATACAGAAGATTTAAGAATAAACCACAAAGTTTAAAATGTTTCATTTTTAATCAAAACAAGAACAGTAGTAGCAGGAAACGCTCAGGGTAAAACCACGGATTAAATGTCTGTATCTTGCCAAGCACAGACAAGACTAATTCAATAAGAAGGCCCCAATGAAACTTATGGCATTGAATTACAAGATACCATCATGTACTTCTAAAATGATGTAAGAACATGTGATTTACAGCATGGATTCTCTTCCAGATCCTGATATTCAGAGAGGAATATGGAACAGACTTCTGGAAAAGTACACTGTGTTTAGAAACTAAGAGCAGCAAGATGTCCACTGTGAAGAGAGTCTAAAAATACTTATCACTTCAGAATAGTTATATGGGAACTCTTCCATGAGATTATTATTCTGCTATGAGAGAAGAGATGGGAAAGAGAGCACTTGCATTTAACTATAAAACAAATAGCTTTGATCTGGAGCTGGTTAATGTAAGGGGGAAAAAAGATCCAGAAAGCAACTCTACTACTGGACGCTTGTGCATACTTAAATTAGCAGGCTGAAGGTGACAGAATTCCATCATATTGTTCAGCTTGAACAAGAGAAGACTCCAGGGTGACCTTATAACTGCCTTGCCATAGCTGAAGGGAACCTACAGGAAGTCTGGAGAGTTACTTGTCATAAAGGTATCTAGTGATAGGGAAATAGATTTAAATTGAAGGAGGATAGGTTTAGATTGGATCTCAGGAAGAAATTTTTCACTATGAAGCTGGCAAGATCCTGGAATGGATTGTCCAGAAAGGCTGTGGATGCCTCCTCCCTGGAGATGTTCAAAGGCAGGTGGGATGGAGTCTTGAGTAACCTGGTCTAATTTGAGAGGTGTCTCTCCCCACGGCAGGGAGGTTGGATTAGATGAGCTCTAAGGTCTCTCCCAGCCTAGGCTGTTCTATGATTCTATGACTACTACCTAGTTTGTACACTGATCTCTTGATTTGTGTACCTTTTAGACTGGCTATAAATTTCACTATTAAGAAGAGCACACTACTGCATGATACTTTCCAAAGAGCCTTAGGGTGAGGTATGTGTGACTGGGCACGCTGCTATCAAGACAAGAATAGGTCTACAGGTAGAATAGAGCAGGAGTGCTCAATCTGCAAATGCAGGCTGTTTACACTCCAGTAAACCAATTCATCCAAGTGTCCAGTCCACACCATGCTTCTTGCTCAGATATGAAAACCTTTTATTAAATAGGATGGCTGGAAGTAAATTAAGTCTGCAGATCTCAGGCTGAAAATAGACCCACAGAGTATGAGATTCACATACAGTAAGCCCAGCTGCTCTGGGAAATATTAGACTATGAATTCATGGTACTGCTCATCTGTAGCATGCTTGACCTATACAAGCAAAATCAATTCAGCCCTTGAAGAACACATCTCTTGTAGACTCAGTAGATTTAAGCCCAGTCACCCAACAGGGAAGGTTTGCCCTGGAGGTTACAAGTAGCTGTAGGAACCAAGCAATGTAAGAGATCAGACACTATCATGCTACATGCACACAGATCACAGAAGTCTCCATTATTTTTATCTGAAGGATTTGGAATTTTACTTGCTAGGGCAAATACATTTACTCCTTGGAGGTCTCTTCCAACCTGGTTGATTCTATTCTATTGTATTCCAAATGTGTGTGCAAAT
Organism: Tricholaema leucomelas; assembly: GCA_013400475.1. Classification (NCBI taxonomy): domain Eukaryota; kingdom Metazoa; phylum Chordata; class Aves; order Piciformes; family Lybiidae; genus Tricholaema lacrymosa; species Tricholaema leucomelas. Next base: position 82,692 of record WAAF01019567.1, read on the forward strand.
GTTGTTTGTACAGCTTATCTTTAGCGTAGCATCGTGCCACGTTCCTGGGACTGTTGAGAAACAGCGTAGACAACTCTGAACAACGTACATAAAATAAGTACAGTGCTTAACAACTGCTGCTTCTGTAATTGCCAGAGCTCTGCCCCGTGGCAAAGATCAATATGAGAGAACAAAACAAAAAACAACAGCATTTGATTCCCACGGTGTTGTTTCAGCTCCACCTCTACGGGCTGAAAAGGGAGGGGGTTTCATGACCGAAGAGACTGCCGAGTAAGTGAATCCAAGAAGACTAACACTTAAAAGCAAACCTTAAGAAGTTAAATGAGCAAGAAATAATATTTTATATGCTAGAGACTGCTGAATAAGTTAACTCAAAAAAACTGACACTTAGCTTCTTAAAACTTGCTTCTAAATGACAAAGAATTGATATTTTATATGCTAGAGATTGCTAAGTTAACCCAAAAAAACTAACACTTAGTTTCTTAAAACTTGCTTTTAAATGACAAAGAAATGATATTGTATATGCTAGAGATTGCTGAATAAGTTAACCCAATCCCCCTAACATTTAGTCTATTAAAACTTGCTTTTAAAAGACAAAGAAATATTTTATATGCTAGAGATTGTTGAGTAAGTTAATCCAAAAAGACTAAACATTTAACTTCTTAAAACTTGCTTTTAAATGACAAAGAAACAATATTTTATATGCTAGAGATTGCTAAGTTAACCCAAAAAAGCTAACACTTAGCTTCTTAAAACTTGCTTTTAAATGACAAAGAAATGATATTGTATATGCTAGAGATTGTTCAATAAGTCAGCCCAAAAAAATTAACACTTAGCTTCTTAAAACTTGCTTTTAAATGACAAAGAAATGATATTTTATATGCTAGAGATTGCTGAATAAGTTAACCCAAACCCCCTAACACTTAGCTTCTTAAAACTTGCTTTTAAATGACAAAGAAATGATATTTTATATGCTAGAGATTGCTGAAGTTAATCCAAAAAGACTAAACATTTAACTTCTTAATGCTTGCTTATAAAATTACAAAGAAATAGTCTATTTTATGCTATTACATTTCACAGGGAACATGACACACAGATTTTTAGCCTCATTTTCTTTTTAAGTTCCCTAGATCTACAACAGTTTGATTTCTTTAGGGATAGATTCATGTTGTACTGCCTCTGCCCCCAATTCCCCATGTAATTCTTGCTTTCTTTTACTGAGATAACAGGATTTGATTTGTCTGCTTATCTCTCTACACAATAATTTGCTTTAATCATTCCAGCATAAATATTCCAGTTAAAAACCACAGCTTAAAGGCATTCTTTTAAGTTATGGAAAAAGCAGGCAGTAACTGTTGCTGCTACAGGTTGCTTTGAGGTTTTCAGTCCTGCTTTATACATTCATCCTCAGGATGATACGGACTAACAGAATGCATGAGAGTGGTGAGAGTCTGGAATGAGTTGCCCAGGAAGGCAGCTGAGGTCCCATCCCTGGAGGTGTTTAAGGCCAGGCTGGATGAGGCTCTGGCCAGCCTGATCTAGGGTAGGGTGTCCCTGCCCATGGCAGGGGGGTTGGAACTAGATGATCTTTGTGGTCCCTTCCAAATCTGACTGATTCTATGATTCAGGCAAAGAACTACCAAAGAGGTTACCCCCTGAAAGCACATTAGGAGTCTTCCAACTAGTTCTGAAAGGACACTGAAGATGCACAGCTTTCTTGCAGAACATAGCCTTTGAGTAAGATCAAAGAGGATACTGTTAATATGTAACTTCTCAGTAAATTATCCTTATCTTGATTGAACAGCAATCCTACCTTAAAAAGACAAAGGAGACAAAAACCCAACACACACAACACCACCTCCTCACCCCCTCCACTGAAATTTAAAGAAATAAGTCCTGAAAAATTGAACAGCTTTCAAGGTACTTTAACAAAAGACTTTTACCAACTTGGTAAGGATTGAGAGTGCACAGATCACAGTCTGGCTCTTCCTGAAAATCTAGCTTTCCAGATCAGCAAACATCCTCAGATTACAAGGAAACGAAGCAGCAATAAAAAGGTGAAACATTTCAAACAACTCAGCAGGCAGTTCTGAGATGATATTTAACTAATCTGCCTCCAAGAGGAAATGAGACAGGTGAAGCAATACACAAACCTATAGCTGTTGCTGTATCTCATGAGCCTGACAAATCAGAGTTTCTGGGTTTCACAGGCATCCCTGTAGAGGTAACACTAGAGAAAACTCTGATTTCATCCCTCTCAGATGCTCAACTTTGACCTTCCAGGACTGCAAAAAAAAAAAACCCTTAAAGGCATAAAGCCTCATTAGTACAGTTCTGAATTAACTGCCTTAATATCTGATCTGCTCAATTCTGTACTGTGTCAGCCTGCTTACTGTGCTTCAACATTAGTGCACAAACATACTGCTTTTGGGGGACCAGCACTCCAGTTTTCACTAACCCTTCAAGTGGAACCTGGAAACAGTTACAGAGCTACAAGGAAAATCCCTGCTTAGGTGCTGGGCATTTAAATGGATAGAGCAGGGAAAGGCTTAACTCTGTTACCCTACAAGGCCTTAAGACAACTGCTCCAAATCAGTTATGTTTCTATTTTTGTTGCTCCTCCCAAGCTGTTGGATGTCTGTGACACTGCTTGCAGGGAAATAATCAGAGATGCATTAGGTGAGGATCAGCTACTCCATCCCTATAGAAAGCACCAAGAAAAAAAAAACCACACTGGGAGTTTAGGGTTAAAAGAAATTAAAAGTTACAAGTGAATTACCTACAGAAGTAAGCTCAGCCCAGAAGTCTCAAATCTGTTAAGTACTTGGGTAGGAATTGTTCTCGGATGCAGACTCCCACTAGATTCACACCACAGCTGAAAGGACTCTCGAATATGCCTCACCCTGTACCGGCAGATAAATTTCTGCCTTCCTCCTCCATGAGCAAAGTTGAACATCTGCTCCTGAGCCAACTGCAGTTGGCAGCCTTGCAGAGAGTTTCTGTTGATACATTAAGGCACTTTACAACCCCCACATAAGGCAGATCTGTATCTGGTTCAGCCAGCTCAGCCCCAGAGTGCTAACAGTAGGTAGAGGGGGGGACAAGCACACAGTTACAACTACTTCAGGTTGGCTCTTCTAAACCTCCTCAAAAGCTTAAGCCTACCAGCTTAACTCCACCACAGTTTACATGCCTAGGTAGATAGCAGCTTCACAAGCTCTGTGCACACACCAGAGCCTCTGAAAGCTGCAGGTAGAGAAGTGAGCAGAGGCAAGGCAGGAACAGGCGAATTTCTCTCAACATTTCAGACCCCACCTGGAGTACTGCATCCAGTTCTGGACCCCCTATTACAAGAAGGATGTGGACATGTTGGAGCATGTCCAGAGAAGGGCCACTGGGTTGATCAGAGGGCTGCAGCAGCTCTGCTGTGAGCACAGACTGAAAGAGTTGGGGCAGTGCACTCTGAAGAAGAGGAGGCTCCCAGGGGACCTTCTTGTGGCCTTCCAGGATCTGAAGGCGGACTACAAAAAGCTTACAAAAAGCTGGGGAGGGACTTTTGAGGGTGTCAGGGAGTGACAGGACTGGGGGGACTGGAGCAAAGCTGGAGGTGGGGAGAGTGAGGCTGGAGGTGAGGAGGAAGTTGTTGAGCATGAGAGTGGTGAGAGGCTGGAATGGGTTGCCCAGGGAGGTGGTTGAGGCCCCATGGCTGGAGGTGTTTCAGGCCAGGCTGGCTGAGGCTGTGTGCAGCCTGCTCTAGGGTAGGGTGTCCCTGGGCATGGCAGGGGGGTTGGAACTGGCTGCTCCTTGTGGTCCCTTCCAACCCTGACTGATTCTATGATTCTAATATCCACTCCCAATGCTTCCATTACGCAGGGCAGGAGCTTAAGCAGCTCCATCACCCAATATCATAAACACATAATCATATTAGCATGGCATTCTTCATAGCTGAGCTGAATTGCTGTATTTCTTCACTCTGAAGCCTGCAAATATTTACAGTGCATTTTTTCCCATACTTTAGTTACCAGGATTTAAACAATTAAGTGCTTTTGATGCTGAATTTTACAGCTTTCCCATGTGCGTGTGAGACAAGAAATTCAGGTAGGTACCCAAAAGCAGAAGTACGAAGTCCTCTTGTTCTGTTGTTGGTTGCCTGGGAGAAGAGACCAACCCCACCTGGCTACAAGCTCCTTTCAGATAAAGCAGTAAGGTCTCTCCTGAGCCTCCTCTTCTCCAGGCTGAACAATGCCAGCTCCTTCAGTTCTCCGTTACACACACCTGCATCTAGTAGAGTAGGTCAGATGGAAAGTTACAGGATCACTCCACTGCAGTCCCTACTAGTTGAAGAATGGTGTGGCCAGCAGGAGCAGGGAGGTCATTCTGCNGTCATTGGCTACTGGAATGGGCTGCCCAGGGAGGTGGTGGAGTCGCCATCCCTGGAGCTGTTCAAGGCAGGATTGGACGTGGCACTTGGTGCCATGGTCTAGCCTTGAGCTCTGTGGTAATGGCTTGGACTTGATGATCTATGAGGTGTCTTCCAACCTTTGTCATACTGTGAGACTGTGATACACTGTAAATACCTGTATGTTCTGGTAAAACAGAGAATGAGTTTAGGTTTTTACTATTCATGCAACTAGCTGTTCTAGCATACTGATCTTTCAGTAGTTCCATGAAGATGTTAACTTCAATCACACTTCCTTCCTGTGGTTAACATGAAGATGTTAACCACACACACAACCCTCCTGGAAATGTATACGTTATAATTTCATCAACTTCTGGACAACTTAAACTATCAAGTTCTACACTGCTCCTTTCATCAAATAAAAGAGTTTATGGAAACCTCAATAAAAGAATAAATACTTGAATTCAAAATGAAATACTGGAGATATGCAGCATTCTTACACAAGCTATGAGCTGCTTTTGTGTTTCACTTCCTGCTTTTTCTGCTTTGAAGTTAGAAAATACTTAGACAAAGTCTAAAATTAGGCAAATTCTAAAATTAGAGATGTTCTTCTTCTAGCCAGACATCTCTAAGTAGTAACTTAGATAAGGCCATCACATCTTAAAAGATGCTAAGAGACACCAGACCAGTTTTGGTCCAGTGCCTAATGTGACCACACAACAGCAGCCAGACCCTGCACCCATTTTTGGAAAGGGTAAAAAAAGAGGACCCTGGGAATTACTGACCTGTCAGCATCACTTCTGTGCCTAGGCAGATCATGAACAGATCCTCCTGCAAGCTACACTGAAACACATGGAGGACAGGGAGATGACTGAAAACTGCCAGCATGGATTCACCAAAGGCAAGTCCTGCCTGAGCAACCTTGTGGCTTTCTGCAATGGTGGACAAAGGAAGAGCAACTCTTCTCTTCTGGAGAAGAGCAGGCTCTAGGGAGACCTTGGAACCGCATTTCACATCTGCAGAGGACCGACTGAAAGGCTTAGAAGGACTTGTAGTGACAGGATAAGGGGAAATGGTTTGAAACTGGAGCAGGGGAGATTAAGGTTGGACATTAGGAGGAAGTTCTGCACAGTGAGAGTGGTGAAATACTGGAATAGGCTGCCCAGGGATGTGGTTGATGACCTACCCCCTGGAGACATTAAAGATCAGATTTGATGCGGCCCTGGGCAGCCTGCTGTAGTTGGAGGTGTCCCTGCTGACTGCAGGGGGGTTGGAAAAGATGAGTTTTGAGGGTCCCTTGCAACCCAATGCAATCTGTGAATCTGTAACACAGCCAAGGCCATGAATACTGCTTCCCAATCACAGGTATTTTTCACCAGCACTTACTAACTGAGAAAATATTCCGAGGAAGACTTCACTGGTGACATTTCCTTATTTCAAGGGCACTTAAAGGCTATTCAGTGCTAAGTTAGAGAGACCAAGGATGCCATTTACTGAACATGGAAAGGGTTTCCAAAGCAGCCCTTGATTAAGATGAGACAGTTTCAATTATTCCGCTCAGTGTGGATCCACATAACACATTTTAGAAGGAGCACACAAAGTCAGCACTCACAGGGTGAGAATCATTCTGTTATTGAAGAGCTTAAACCAAAAGAAATATGGGAGCCTACTAAACCAGCTAACAAGTGCAGCCAACAGAACTTGCCAACAGCCATCTAAAGTACCATGAATTAGAGGAAGTCCTATCTGACTCTTCCATTTACAACTGACATTTTCATTAGACACGTAAAAACCTCTCCTAAAGAAGATTAAGAGTGGTTAGATCACCTATAAATTAAAACTTGTGCCTTTGAAAAATGGATTTTTTTCTTCTTTCCAACTGAAAACAGAAGTGGTTAACAAAACACTCAAAGTATAATCCCTCTGTAACTTAAATCTGAACTGCTGATATCACTACCATGGCATCTTCATATGCAACTGCTGATAAATGCTATATTGACCTTACAAATACTTCTTGAGCATCAAGGGGGTGTTCTTTTGGATATTTGTTTTAGCCCAGTGATCAATTTTAATGTGTTTCAGAGGACAAGAGCTTTTTTAAGGAAAACATTCCTTTAAAAGAAGCTGAGATTTTCTTTTCTACATTGTCCAGTTCCTTACAAACTCCACCTTGGATCACAAAGAGATATAGGCAGAAGTGCTGGGCCCAGTCCTATTCAGCATCTTTATTGATGATCTGGACAAGGGGATTGAGTCCAGCATCAATAAGTTTGCAGATGACACCAAGCTAGGAGCAGATGTTGATCTGTTGGAAGGTAGGAGAGCCCTGCAGAGGGACCTAGACAGGCTAAATGGATGGGCAGAGGCCAATGAAATGAGACTGAACAAGGCCAAGTGCAGGGTTCTGCACTTCAGCCAAAACAACCCCAAGCAGCACTACAGGCTGGGGACAGAGTGGCTGAGAGCAGCCAGGCAGAGAGGGAGCTGGGGGTGCTGGGAGATTGTAGGCTGAAGATGAGGCAGCAGTGCCCAGGTGGGCAGCAGAGCCAATGGCATCCTGGCCTGTATTAGGAACATTGTGGCCAGTAGCACAAGGGAGGTTATTCATCCCCTGTACACAGCTCTGGTCAGGCCACACCTTGAGTGCTGTGTCTCATGTGACAGTTCATGCTGAGTTCTGGGCTCCTCTATTCAAGAGAGATGTTGAGGTGCTGGAAGGTGTCCAGAGAAGGGCAACAAAGCTGGTGAGGGGCCTGGAACACAAAACCCTATGAGGAGAGGCTGAGGGAGCTGGGGGTGTGCAGCCTGCAGAAGAGAAGGGTCAGGGTAGACCTCACTGCTGTCTGCAGCTCCCTGCAGGGAGGCTGTAGCCAGGTGGGGTTGGGCTCTGCTGCCAGGCAACCAACAACAGGACAAGGGGACACAGCCTCAAGTTGTGCTGGGGGAAGTATAGGCTGGATGTTAGGAGGAAGTTCTTCACAGAGAGAGTGATTGGCATTGGAATGGGCTGCCCAGGGAGGTGGTGGAGTCACTGTCCCTGGAGGTGTTGAAGCAAAGCCTGGATGAGGCACTTAGTGCCATGGTCTGGTTGACTGGATAGGGCTGGGTGCTAGGTTGGACTGGATGATCTTGGAGGTCTCTTCAACCTGGTTGATTCTATGATTCTAAGTGTCACAGGTACCTTTCATTTATTACATTGTCCAGTTCCTTACACGCTCCACCTTGGATCACAAAGAGATATAGGCAGAAGTGTCACAGGTAGGTTTTAAAAGCTGTTCTGCATGCAAGAGTTTAACAATGTCAAATCAGTAAGGAATAAAGTTGTTGTTGTTAAACCATTCTCTATCTCAAAGCAGTTTTCAAGACTTGTGAATAATTTAGACATGAGGAATTTAAACAGATACTTTTATGTCCTTACCTCACCAGTGTATGATAGAGAGGAAGGTTTTACAGTAGCATAGCAAATTATTTTCACAATCATTTCTCTACCATGTTGACTTTAGCACTTCACAGCTCCCCTTAATGGGGGATTGGCTTAGGGAGGAAAGGACCACAGAGATGATCTACTCTAACCTCCCTGCCATGGGCCTCTCAACTAGAATTGGTTGGTCAAGGCCTCATCCAACCTGGCCTTCAACACCCCTAGGCAGGAGGCAGCCACAGCGTCCCTGGGCAGCCTATTTTAGAGTCTTCACCACCCTCATACTGAAAAACTCCTTCCCAAGATCCAGACTAACTCTACTCTGTCTCAGTTTCATACCATTCCCCCTTATCCTGTCTATAGATAACCTAATGAGAAGTCTCTCTGCAGCCTTGCTGCAGGATCCCTTCAGCTATTGGCAGGCAGCTTCAAGGTTCAGCTGGAACCTCCTCTTCTCCAGGCTGAATACCCCCAGCTCCCTTAGCCTATCCTCATAGCAGAGCTGCTCAAGCCCTTGGATCATCTTTGCTATCCCTCCTCTGGACTCACTCCAACAGCTCTGTGACCTTCCTATGACAGGTACTTGCTTGTCTCTCATTGTCCCCATTCCCTGCCTATGATGGGGGGGTTGGAACTAGATGATCTTTGAGGTCCCTTCCAACCTAAACCATTCTATGATTCTACCACCCTCTCATCCCCTCTTCAAGTCAAAATCTCTTTGCCACACTGAGCTGATACATTGGTTCAACTGTCACATGAAACTTTAACACACTTCATCCTCAGAACACCTTTTTGGTGCTTAAAGTTCAGAAGATGTGTAAGAAAAACCTCCTGCAAATGTGATGCAGAGGAAATCTGTTCATTGAAAGAAATAATGTAAGTTCTGTTCACCACATCTCAGAAGAAAACAAATTCCCTCCTCATGAGAGCCAGGAGTAGCTGTCAAGGATGGAGAAAAAGCCCTTCTAGATCTACCTCTGAGTAGTATTAACATGCACTTCAAAAGAAGCACTAAGTTACAACTACTTTGTCCCTCCTTGAGAAGAGGTACAGCTAATGGTTGGCAAAAAAACCAACCAACCAAACACCAAAACATACACCCCAAAAACACTGTAGGAAAAAGAATACATCAAATCAATTTAAAATAGTCACTGTATATTCCTGAAGGCTTCCTCTTGGATAGGGCTGGGTGACAGGTTGGACTGGATGATCTTTCCTGCTCTAGTGGGAGGTGTCCCTGCCTATGGCGGGGGGTTGGAGCTGGATGATCCTTGAGGTCCCTTCCAACCTAAACCATTCTATGATTCTATGATCTTGGAGGTCTCTTCCAAGCTGGTTGTGCTAGTTTGAAGCAAGCTAGAATGTTATGGTGAGAAGAACAAGATTACAGGCAGTGAAAGGAAAACAATGGTGATGTCTACTTCCCTCATAGGCTTGCTGAGAGATACAAGAAGAATCAAAACGTAGATAAGGCACTGCTCCTGCCGGTGAGCTCGGAGCTGCATCTCTCTCTCTAACCTCACCCTCCATTTCTCCAACTAATCCTCTTTGCTTCCTAACCCCCCTGGCCAAACCTCCATTCTTCCCTGGGACTGGGCTAAGGTTGAGAGGGGTAGGGGGAAGGTGAAGGGGCAGTTGAGAGCCCCTCCTGGGGACTCAGGTTTCTGGGAGGGCTGTTGTGTTTCTGTATTACCTTTTACCTTGTCTATTTCTGTCTATAACTGTAAATACTGTAAATATCTGCTTGTATATTGTGCTAAGCTGTAAATAAAAAGCTTCATTCAATTTCCAGAGCTGGCTGAGTCTAGTCTGGGTGATTTCCAAAGTGTGGGGGAGGCAGGGAACACCCAAACCATCACACTGGCTGATTCTATGATTCATTTTGGATGAGGCACTCAGTGCCATGGTCTGGTTGACTGGATAGGGCTGGGTGATAGGTTGGACTGGATGATCTTGGAGGTCTCTTCCAACCTGATTGATTCTATTCTAACCAAGACACCTACACTTAAAATGACATCAGGTATAAAGCCAAGCACACCACACAATTTAAACTCAACTTAACATGATGAAAATAATCTTTAAGAAAGGCAAAGATGGGTTTTGAGATAGCTCCTAGAACCAAGCTGTATCATTTGTAATTACTTTGTGTTTTAAGAGTTAAATGTAATGATGGTGATGCTCCATTTTAATGGCAAAATGAAGAAGTCAGTGATATATCCCTTTTGTCCATGAGCTTAATTTTAAGATGACTTGCTGGATACTATTTGAAGTTCATTATTGATTCCACTTTCAGCAAATATGCCTTACTTCAGATAAAAAACCCAACACCCAGCTTCACCCAGTGGGTCACTGTATCTGCTTAGAGAAGCAGTAATCATAAAACATCACTGCACTTAAAATAAAACTCTGGAGAGCTGCTCATGTTTCCATTTATCTAAAATATTAAAGAGTTCATTTTTCCACCAATCAATAGATAGAAACCATAGGGTACCCAGAAGGTGACTGCTGCTTTTGGTGATGGGAAGACCCCCTCTAATGCGGCCCTCGCTACTGACCAAAAGGGCTCTCTCAGTCCAGTTGATTCCCTTTGCCAATTAGAATAGAATAGAATCAATCAGGTTGGAAGAGACCTCCAAGATCATCCAGTCCAACCTAGCACCCAGCCCTGTCCAGTCAACCAGACCATGGCACTAAGTGCCTCATCCAGGCTTTTCCTGAACACCCCCAGGGATGGTGACTCCACCACCTCCCTGGGCAGCCCATTCCAATGCCAATCACTCTCTCTGCCAACAACTTCCTCCTCACATCCAGCCTATACTTCCCTCGGCACAACTTGAGGCTGTGTCCCCTTGTCCTGTTGCTGGTTGTCTGGCAGAAGAGAGCAACCTCACCTGGCTACAACCTCCCTTCAGGTAGTTGTAGACAGAAATGAGGTCTGCCCTGAGCCTCCTCTTCTCCAGGCTAAACACCCCCAGGTCCTTCAGCCTCTCCTCATAGGGTTTGTGTTTTAGGCCCCTCCCCAGCCTTGTTGCCCTTCTCTGGACACCTTCCAGCACCTCAACATCTCTCTTGAATAGAGGAGCCAAGAACTGGACACAGTACTCAAAGTGTGGCCTCACCAGTGTTGAGTACAGGGGAAGAACCTCCCTCCTCCTACTGGCCACACTGTTCCTGATCCAGGCCAGGATGCCATTGGCCCTCTTGGCCACCTGGGCACACTGCTGCCTCATCTTCAGCCTACTATCCACCAGTACCCCCAGGTCCCTTTCCTCCTGGCTGCTCTCCAGCCACTCTGTCCCCAGCCTGTAGCGTTCTCCAGAATGATGCTCTCCTCCCTCACCCCTCCCAGAAAAAAAGTTAGAACATTTTCTGCTGGCTTTATGAAATGAATCAGCTCAGAGAAAGGCCACACCGGCAGGAGATGGGGAAGAGCTGCACAGCTAGGAGTGAGATTTGCCCTTTTCACTTGCTGCCTTTAGCCCTGGCATCAAACAGATAGAGCAGTCCAACCTGCTTGTAAAACTGCACTCAAAAATCAAACCCAAAACCTCCTCTCCCTCCCTTCTGTCACAAAGAACTTCAAGAGCAGGTTCCAGAGGCCTTCAGAAAGGTTTATTACTTTTTAATAGAAAATATACACAGAAAAATTTCCTGTGGCATTACTCAAGCACAACAATGCTATCTGCTGTGATAAGAAAAGAGGAGAGAGGGTAAAGATTTGCATGTAAATAGCATTCAAACAGCATTTATGGGGCAATTTCTTAATGCAGGCAAGAAGCAAAGAGAGGTGAAGGGGTGGGGAGAGGGGAAAGCCATAGTACTTAGTTGCCCACTAACCCCTCCAGACATCTCTAACTGAAACTCAGAACTCAGACACAGAAACTACTTTAATTCCACATAGATGTGAGGCCTCCTGGCCATCCTCTGCTGTACAAGACTAATTAGAGATGCCACATGGAGCTGAATGTGCCCTGCAGAGCTGCTGGCACTCCAAGGACAGAGTGCTCACAGGCAGTTTATGTACCCAGCCCTTGCTCTTAGCCCTCTGGGCCAACTACAGGTCTGTAACTCGTTTAGCACACCACCAAAGAACACATTTCTGCTGGCTTGTTTCTGCTTTCCTAGCAGAGGCACTTTAAACCTGCTTCTCTTCATGTTTGCAAAAGGAGATGTCTTCCATGTCTACAGCTACCTGAGGGGTGGTTGTAGCCAGGAGGAGGTTGCTCTCTTCTCTCAGGCAGCCAGCGCCAGAACGAGAGGACACAGCCTCAGGCTGTGCCGGGGGAAGTTTAGGCTTGAGGTGAGGAGAAAGTTCTTCAGTGAGAGAGTCATTGGCTACTGGAATGGGCTGCCCAGGGAGGTGGTGGAGTCGCTGTCCCTGGAGCTGTTCAAGGCAGGATTGGATGTGGCACTTGGTGCCATGGTCTAGCCTTGAGCTCTGTGCTAACAGCTTGGACTTGATGATCTATGAGGTCTCTTCCAACCTTGGTGATACTGTGAGACTGTGATACTGTGAAATGGACACTGTAAGCAAGGAGCATACTCACATCACTGAAATTTAACCTCTGTGGTGCAGCCACTGCACACCTGCCTTACACAGCTGGCCTCTGAGCCTATTCCACAGTATTAGCCACCCTTCATTACAACACAACCAAAGCACAGGGCTGCAGCCAAAAGGGCACATTCCACACGCCACAGGCGCAGATGCCATTTGCAGGTTTCACAGAGCAGCTCTGGTGTCCCTTCTTTAATGCTACAAAGAGCAAAAAAAGGAGACTTTGAAACACCTTCTAGATGTGTCTGCACACATTTGCATATGGCTTTTGGTTTATGAAAATGCTTTATCTGGAGCTCCTAAACTCAGCTTTCTACGCTTGGTTTGGGTGGTGGCTTTTTTGAGACAGAGAACATACCAACTCTTAAAATGCTACAGCAAACTTCAAAGATCTTCCTGTTCCTTTACTAACATCTAGGAAGTGTTGTGATGCATACAACCATATGCAAATACTTCAGTGAGTGAGCTGCGGGAGGTTCCTGGAGTTCAACTAGAATCAGTCAGGGTTGGAAGGAACTGCAAGGATCAGCCAGTTCCAACCTCCTTGCCAAGGCCAGGGACATCCTACCCTAGATCAAGCTGCCCACAGCCTCAGCCAGCCTGGCCTTAAACACCTCCAGGCATAGGGCCTCAACCACCTCCCTGGGCAACCCAGTCCAGGCTCTTATCACTCCCATGCTCAACAACTTCCTCCTCATGTCCAGTCTGACTCTCCCCACCTCCAGCTTTGCTCCATTCCCCACAGTTCTGTCACTCCCTGACACCCTCAAAAGTCCCTCCCCAGCTTTTTTGTAGTCCCCCTTCAGATCCTGGAAGGCCACAAGAAGGTCACCTGGGAGCCTCCTCCTCTCCAGACTGCACAGACCCAACTCTTCCAGTCTGTCCTCATAGCAGAGCTGCTCCAGCCCTCTGATCAACCCAGTGGCCCTTCTCTGGACACACTCCAACACATCCACATCCTTCTTGTAATGGGGGCTCCAGAACTGGATGCAGTACTCCAGGTGGGGCATCACCAGAGTGGAGTAGAGGGGGAGAATCACCTCCCTCGACCTGGTGGCCACACTTCTCCTGATGCAGCCCAGGATCTGGTTGGCCCTGTGGACCATAAACCTAACAAGACAGCTATGAAAGGTTTCTAAAGTACACTTGAAACTAGGTTGACAGAACCTATGTATTTTTACTGCATATACTTCCAAGGTCTTTGGTTTGGCTACAAAATAAAGTATGTAGCAGTAGAGTTAACATTTTGAAAGGTGGCAACAATAAATGTTTTAATCCTAGAAAAAACAACAACAACAAAAATAAATCACAAAAAAACCTCCACAGCTCATCACTGGAATTCCACACAAAATATTTAGGTCAGATAAAAGCAAATGCATCTTTCAGGCTTTGTATGCCAGGAATAGGAGGTTTTGTGTTTGCTTAAGACCTTCTAAAACTTCAGTGCTTTAAAACAGTACAAGAATTAATTGCTGACTTGGTATTTCATTTAAATTCTTATTAATACAGGAAAGTTCTTGAGTAGTAGGCAGTAAGGAACAGAAAGGAAAAGGAACAAAACCAACACTACCTTACTTTCAATTTCAAACATATCTACAGCACACAACACTTAAGACTTTAAATACACATCAAGCTCCTGAAGAGCTTTGTTATATGAAATTTGGTGGTACATTAACACCACATCTGCTGACACCAAGCAGGTAAATGCTTGATTGTTTCCCCCCTCCCCATATCATTCTATTGTTTTATTACCTGTTTGGTCAGCACCTGCCTTCTGCAGCATATCCAACTGGTACAGACAGTAGTTCTTTCGCTCTGTTCCAGCAGAGCAGCTCATTCCATTACCAAGATACCAAAATAGAAATAAGCAGATAATTTAAAGAGGATTCAGCCACTATCTGCTATTGCAAAAGCATGATCCCAGAACAGACTGTAAGTCTGCCTTTCGCAGATGATGACACCACACAGTGCAGTGGTGTTAGTCAAGCACTGCTGGCTTCCACACCACTCCTAAGAATCACCATTCAGCAACTGCTAGATGAGCAAAAAAGGAGAATTCATTCTCAACAGCAGGACTGCTATGGTCTGTGTTTATTATCCTTGTTTGCTTGAGCTACTGACAAACCATTGAATGAGGTTAGACAAAGGCATCTACAGACTGCAGAATTTTCTTCTAACTTGGCACAGTGAATTTGTTCACTCTGCAGCTGTAACATCTGAAATAAAATATTATTTAGAAGTGAGAGCTATAAATAAAATTTAACACACTGTAGGATAGGCAAGCTATGATTCAAACTAGAGAAGAGCAGATTTAGACTGGATGGAAGGAATGGGCTGCCCAGAGAGGTGGTGGAGTCACCATCCCTGGAGGTGTTCAAGCAAAGCCTGGATGAGGCACTAAGTGCTATGGTCTGGTTGACTGGACAGGGCTGGGTGCTAGGTTGGACTGGATGATCTTGGAGGTCTCTTCCAACCTGGTTGATTCTATTCTATTGTAACACCAGAACACGGTGCCCAGGCAGGTGTCTGGGGTCCCATTCCTGGAGGTATTAAAGGTGAGGCTCAAGAGGGCTTTGGGCAACCTGAACTAGTTGAGGATGTCCTTGCTGACTGCAGAGGGCACTGGGCTAGATGACCTTTGGGGGTCCCTTCCAACCCAAACCATTTTGCGATTCTATGTCTGCGGAGACATTTGAGCTGTGCACATCACAGCACTATCCAAGTGTATACTTCAGGGCTCTAGAGCAAAGCTAAAAGAGCATCATCAATTCAGATACTTTGAGCTTCTGAACAGAGTTTCCAAACTTGCATGAGCAAGAAGGCCACTTATTGTGGCCTTTCAGGACCTGAAGGGGGCCTACAAAAAAGCTGGGGAGGGACTGTTCAGGATATCAGGGAGTGACAGGACAGGGGGAAATGGAGCAAAGCTGGAGGTGGGGAGAATCAGACCGGAGGTAAGGAGGAAGTTGTTGAGCATGAGAGTGGTGAGAGGCTGGAATGGGTTGCCCAGGGAGGTGGTTGAGGCCCCATGGCTGGAGGTGTTTAAGGCCAGGCTGGATGAGGCTGTGGGCAGCCTGCTCTAGGGTAGGGTGTCCCTGGGCATGGCAGGGGGGTTGGAACTGGATGATCCTTGTGGTCCCTTCCAACCCTGCCTGATTCTATGATTGTCTTAGCAGACTTCATTCTGTAAGAAGTCTTTAATACTCCACACCATTACAAAATTAGCTTGTTCTAATTTGTCACACACAGCAACAAGACATTTAACAAAGCAAAGCTGTCCTTGCTGCCCCTAGCTACCAATTAACACATTACTGAAACAGAAGTGATTTATATCACAATCAGAAAAGCTAAGGAAAACCTTTCCAAGGAAATCCCAACTCTCCCACTACCACAACCCCACAGTGCCATGGTTAAGGCCCTAAGCCCACCACCCGATAAAAGGGATGCCACCATCTCCTATCCATGCAGTTAGACACATAAGGAAAAAAATTCAAGGCCCCACTAATTCCTGAAAATAGCCACCACATAGCCAAGGGTAAACATTCTGCATCTGAGAGCCATCAGGAACCAAGATCATAAAGGTTCAGGACCTTGCTATTTTAACTGGAGGCAAAGAGACAGAAAAGCAAAACTCGATTTTCCACTGCCACCCAGCTGAACTGTCTGAACAAGGAACATTAACTCATTCTACTTCTTGTTAGCACAACACATTAACACTGAGAGACTAACAGGGAGTAAAACAAATATATCTTTAGGGTAAAACTTCTACAATGTCTGTATTTTAACTTCACTTAATTTATATATTAGGTTGATTGGAAAAAGAAACACAACAACAAAAAGCAATCTTCAAAACACTAAAGAGAGGAAAGTGTTAGTTGAAATGAAATGGTAAAGTAACCACCACCACTAGTAAAATTATCAATAGTAAAAAAAAAACAAACAAAGAAATCTGAAACCACACAAAAAAAATACAAACTCACTCTTAACTCCTTCAAAAAATTTGGGGATCTGAAAAACCAGGGAAGAAAAAGAGGTCAGAAAATTTGAAGCCTACGGTGCAGTCAGAGCTCTGTGCAGCACACATCCATCAACTCCTAGTGCTTAATCATAGCTAACAGTCTCACTTAACAACTTCAATAGGAATATTTATCCTAGAAAGAGGATAAAACATAAAAAGAAGAGCCACAGCCCTGCAAAAACAAAAGGAGTACATTAGAAATCCTCTGAAAACTGCTTTCAGGTAGGTCACTACCAGGCTTAGTGTGGCAGCTTTAGAACTACTTCACCGTTACAGGCAACTTCAACACAGCAACTCATACAAAGAAGTCTCAGAGAATCAAATTCATCAATTTAGCAAAATAATCATGACCAGAAGGAAAAGCTTTGTGATCAGTTTTGAGCAGGTTGCTGGCATGGATACATACTGTAAGCAGGACGTAAAACATGTGCCTCCTCATCTTCATCTATTGTCTGTCCTAATGCGAACAGCCTGACACGTCTCATCTTCAGCAGCCGTGGGGAGGTTTCCCGGGCAGGACTCCCAGCATCCAAAACTACATCTCCAGAAACGCTGGGAACTATTTTTTTCAGGAATTCCATTTTTTTTACATGCCCTCTGCCTTGCCAGCACCAATAAATTCAGCAGTTTAGCTTTCACGTTACAGAGCGTGGCTCCCACACCAACTTCCTTGAGCACAGAGGTAAGACTTCTACTGATGTCATGTTGAACCTGGGTGGTGCCAACAGCAGCACGTCAGCTGCCAGCTGCTCCCAGGCAGATTTTAAAGACGTCTGGCTGTGGGGACTGATAAGAAAACCAAACAACAACAGGTCTATATATTAACCAATGCATGCTAAACTCTGCACTTGTAGCAGACACCGTATTTAGCACCCCAGCAACTTTAAGCACTAATAAAACACAGGCATTTGCAAAAGGTTTCAACAGCTCTTAATTTTTAAGAGGTGCAGAGAGAGGGTTCATCTGCATTTGACAGATATTACTTATCACACAGAAAGTCTATCCACCAGCTTCATAAACGAAGTGTCTAGCAGCACCACAGTTTAAGCCCATTCCAACACGCTTGTAGATACTTGACATGAAGATATTAACATTCACAGAATCATGGAATCAAGCAGGTTGGAAGAGACCTCCAAGCTCAGTCAGCCCAACCTAGCACCCAGCCCTGCCCAATCAACCAGACCATGGCACTAAGTGCCCCAAGCAGGCTTGGCTTCAAGACTTCCAGGCACGGCAACTCCAGCACCTCCCTGGGCAGCCCATTCCAATGCCAATCACTCTCTCTGCCAACAACTTCCTCCTCACATCCAGCCTAGACCTGTCCTGGCACAGCTTGAGACTGTGTCCCCTTGTTCTGTTGCTGCTCATTTGAGAAGAGACCAACCCCACCTGGCTACAGCCTTCTTTGAGGTACTTGTAGACAGCAATGAGGTCATCCCTGACCCTCCTCTTTAAGTTCCGTTTTGTGGCTCTGATGCTGTATTAGGAACTTCTAATATTCAAACCATCCTCCAAAAAAAATCAAGTACAGAAATAACCTGTCTCATGGGGCTGATACCCACTTGGTCCCCGAGGCTGCTTCTCCTAACCTGTCTCATGGGGCTGATATCCACTTGGTCCCCGAGGCTGCTTCTCCTAACCTGTCTCATGGGGCTGATACCCACTTGGTCCCCGAGGCTGCTTCTCCTAACCTGTCTCATGGGGCTGATATCCACTTGGTCCCTGAGTCTGCTTCTCCTAACCTGTCTCATGGGGCTGATATCCACTTGGTCCCTGAGGCTGCTTCTCCTAACCTGTCTCATGGGGCTGATATCCACTTGGTCCCTGAGGCTGCTTCTCCTAACCTGTCTCATGGTGGCCAATGTCCACTTGATCCCTGAGGCTGCTTCTCCTAACCTGTCTCATGGGGCTGATACCCACTTGGTCCCTGGGGCTGCTTCTCCTAACCTGTCTCATGGTGGCTGATATCCACTTTAAGCCAAAGGCTATCTCTCCATACATGCCTGGTTTACACATTTTTGTTTGTTTGTTAAGGAAAGTTCAGATATTGCTCTGTATTCAGCTTAAAGAAGCCCTTACTAAAGATGTCTTGCATTTTGAAGCAGAAAGATCAGACTGGGGAGGGGGGAAACCAAATATGTTAGCACAGAAGACTCTTCCTTCATGCTTTCTACACTTAGGGATACAGATTATTGTATGATGGAAAACATTCTTTTGTTTACTAGACTTGAATCAGAGATCCACAGGCATACTGCTAGGTAGCATTCCCACATCACTCACAGGAAATCCACTACCACTCATTCTGAATGTCTGAGTGGCAGCCTGCATGCTTATTTTTATGAAAGCAGCTCAGTGGCCAAGTAGACATTTCAGAAAGCATTCAATACAGCTGTGCAAAGTAAATATATATACATTTCAAGACACATTCCTCAAAAGAAGGCATTTAATCTGAAATCCACTACTGTGTCCAGCTCTTGAAGAAGAAAAAAGGCCAAGGTACATAGTAACTGTTTCAGATGTCAAGAGTACCAGTAGCCTTTCAAGAGGCTGCTCAACTGGATCAAACTATCAGCCCTATACTGACCAACTCTGCTGTCACACTTTTGAAGTCTTAGTTAATGCCACAACTTGACCAATTTGGGACAAGTTCACTGAAGTTGCCAGTTATTTTTCAAGTTCTATATAGACTGGTGTCCCCAGCATAAGGAGAACACAGAGCTGTTGGAGGGAGTTCAGAGGAGGCCACAAAGATGATCCAAGAGCTGAAACACCTCTGCTGTGAGGACACGCTGAGGGAGCTGGGGATGTTCAGCCTGGAGAAGAGAAGGTTCCAGGGGGACCTTAGAGCTGTCTTCCAATACCTGAAGGGATCCTACAGGAAGACTGCAGAGAGACTTTTCATCAGGGTGTCTAGAAACAAGACAAAGGGGGAATGGTTTGAAGCTGAGGCAGAGCAGTGTTAGACTGGATCTGAGGAAGAAGTCCTTCAGTGGGAGGGTGGTGAGACTCGAGGTTGTGGCTGCCTCCTCCCTTGGGGAGTTCAAGGGTGGACGAAGCCTTGAGCAGTTGAGTCTAGTTGAGAGGTTCCCCTGATCGTGGTGGGAAGGTTGGAGAAAGGACCTCTGAGGTCCCTTATGACCTAAGCCACTCCATGAAAACAGGATACCTTTTGCATTCAGTGCTGCATTAACATCCCCCAAATATTCAAATTAGTCTGTCTCTCCCTTGTAAATAAATACAAAATTCTTCACAACTTTTCCCCATGCAAATCAATACAAAATTCTGACCTTAGCATAAAAACAAACACATTGATAGAATATTTTTCCTGCTCTGAAAGATTTGGGACACCTAGCAAAAAATTTATCTGGGTAACAACATCACTCACAGGTTGCCTTTTCCCCCCCCCCCCCACCAATACAAAAGAAAAAGGTAGAGAGAATGTATTTTCAGAGAGGCATTTTATGCTTTTCCAGAATAATCACAGAATCAGTCAGGGTTGGAAGGGACCACAAGGATCAGACAGTTCCAACTCCCCTGCCATGCCCAGGGACACCCTACCCTAGAGCAGGCTGCACACAGCCTCAGCCAGCCTGGCCTGAAACACCTCCAGCCATGGGGCCTCAACCACCTCCCTGGGCAACCCATTCCAGCCTCTCACCACTCTCATGCTCAACAACTTCCTCCTCACCTCCAGCCTCACTCTCCCCACCTCCAGCTTTGCTCCATTCCCCCCAGTCCTATCACTGCCTGATAGCCTCACAAGTTCCTCCCCAGCTTTTCTGTAGGCCCCCTTCATATACTGGAAGGTCACCTGGGAGCCTCCTCTTCTCCAGACTCAACAGCCCCAACTCTTTCAGTCTGTGCTCACAGCAGAGCTGCTGCAGCCCTCTCAGCATCCTTCTGGCCTTATGACATACTATTAAGGATAATTTGTGATTATAAAAGATCATGAGTCATGACAAACTCAAGCAATCATTTATTCATAACAGCATTATGTTCTATAGATGTTTTTTGGCTTGTTTGCCTTTGAAATCTTGCCACAGAGCTACTCTGCACTTTGGGAACAAAAAGAGAGAAATTCAGACACTTCTGTAAGACTGAGAACACTTCCAACCATCAACTAACCACCTCCCAAACTGTGCTTTGCAAAGAAGAGGGTAATCAGATATTTCAAGTTACACCTAATTCAAAAAGGCTCAAGCCAGATGAAAAGAGTATTCTTATTATGCAGGTGGACACAGGGTATCCAGTTCTGGGCTCCTCTCAATTCAACAGAGATGTTGAGGCGCTGGAAGGTGTCCAGATAAGGGCAACAAGGCTGGTGAGAGGCCTGGAACACAAATCCTATGAGGAGAGGCTGAGGGAGCTGGGGGTGTGCAGCCTGCAGAAGAGGAGGTTCAAGGCAGAGCTCATTGCTGTCTACAACTACCTGAAGGAAGGCTGTAGCCAGGTGGGGTTGGGCTCTGCTGCTAGGCAGCCAGCAACAGAAGAAGGGGACAGAGTCTGAAGCTGTGCCAGGGGAGGTCTAGGCTGGATATTAGGAGGAAGTTGTTGGCAGAGAGAGTGATTGGCATTGGAATGGGCTGCCCAGGGAGGTGGTGGAGTTGCTGTGCCTGGAGGTGCTGAAGCAGAGCCTGGATGAGGCACTTAGTGCCATGGTCTGGTTGACTGGATAAGGCTGGGTGCTAGGTTGGACTGGCTGAGCTTGGAGGTCTCTTCCAACCTGCTTGATTCTATGATCTTAGCAATGAAGTGCTCTGAAAGCTGAAAAACTACAGTCAATGGAAGAAAGATCTATGACAGGAACTCCCTTGCCACTGCCTTGAGTCTGCAGGCCTAGAGCATTCTTACCATGGTTGTAAGTAAGAGACAGCTACAAAACAGACTGCACACACAGGGAAGCACCCTTCTGGAGGAGAGCCTCGCTGCCCTATACCCTACCACTAACCTGTTATTTGATGAGTCTCTTCACGAAGAAGGATGCATCACAGTTTCATAACACGAGTATCTACAACCACCCCACTCTGCTCCAGCAACCCCCAGCCCAGCCCCAGGTGCCGCCGCAGAGCACAGACGCCCTACTGCCTTTGCATCTGACAAGCTTTGCAAGCTGGCAAGAGAGGGGAGTTTTGGCAGACGGCAGGAAGCGCGGCGGTGCCTTTCGGCCTCAAAGGGATTCCTCTGCCGGTAAGGCTTTAAGGAACCTTCGAACCCTGCACCCCCCGGCCGAGGGCGAAGGAAGGGCTGTGCCCGCAGCGCCCCCAGCCGGCACCACGCCAGGCCGCCCTCCTCGCCTGCTCCCGAGCCGCCACGGCGGCAGCCGCGCCGGGCACTGCCCGGCCAGCTGGCAATGCCGACCTCCGAAGCAGGCTGCTTTGAACCAGGACTCGTTCGTCCGTATGGCACAGCCCCCGCCCTGCCACACGGCTGGGAACTGTGCGCGGCTCGCAAGGCTCCTCTCCGGCGCTGGCGGAAGGCAGCGGTTCAGGGTGGCTTTGTGGCAAAGATGGTTGCCAAAAGTGGCCATAACTCTGCCGGCAAAACGGCGGAGAAGGCAGCTGGAGGTGGTGCAGGGCCGGCAAGGTGAAAGCACGCACTGCAAACCTCCTGGCGCTTCCCTCTTGCTTTCACCCAGATTCCTGACCACATGGGTAGGACAAACAAAAAACCCAAAGTGAAAAGTATTCCTCTGGCTAAGACACTGCCTAATCTGTTCCATCTGCAGTGCTCTGGTCCAGTAGTGTACAGGAAGGAAGTAAGTCTTGCCTCTTGAAAAGGTGAGTGGCGCTCAGGTCACAGCAAGTGATCACTACCTCCGTTTGCAGCTGCCTCAGTCCCTGAGCATCTTTGCATCCACACTGAACACAGCCTTAGCACGCACCAGATGAGCATCACTACTATTTTCTCCAGCTTGCTAATTTAAACCTGACATCACTGTTCCAAGTGGGAGTGAACGTGCTGGGGAAATAGAGCAACTACGACAGCACCCAAGTATTTAGGGGGAGGTGGCAGCGGTGGCGGGGGGAGTACAGGGAAGTTTTCCTGCTTGAGTCTCAGAATAGAAGCAGAATTGGTAATATTTTGTCTTATTCCAAGGAAAACAATCTGCTTTTCCCTCAAAATAAAAAGTGAATATTGGAGACAGTGAACTGAAAGCAGAATACAACTGTTTAAATTTGAGTCTGCAATAAGGTACGACAACAGGATCAAAATTTTAAGAGGTACCACAGCTGCATTATATTTATTTGCCCATTAACAGGACACTGTCATTATTTCATTGCTCATTAACAGGACACTGCCATTATTTCACAGAAAGAATGGTAAGACTGGGAAGAAAAACTCCTTTCTTTCCCCCCCTCCCCCTGTATATGCTGCACTTTTAAAATAACCACTTTTTTTCCCCCTTTTGGAACTGTAACACAGTCACATTTCCTTTATTTCTCTTTATTTCCTTTAAACACAGAAACCAGAGAGATAACAGAGAGCTGGGGGTGCACTGCCTGGAGAAGAGGAAGCTCAGGGCAGACCTCATTGCCGTCCACGACTACCTGAAGGGAGGCTGTAGCCAGGTAGGGGTTGGTCTCTTCTGTCAGGCAACCAGCAACAGAAGAAGAGGACACAGCCTCAAGATGTGCCAGGGCACGTCTAGGCTGGATGTCAGGAAGAAGTTGTTGGCAGAGAGAGTGATTGGCATTGGAATGGGCTGCCCAGGGAGGTGGTGGAGTTGCTGTCCCTGGAGGTCTTCAATCAAAGCCTGGATGAGGCACTTAGTGCCATGGTCTGGTTGACTGGACAGGGCTGAGTGATAGGTTGGAGTGGATGAGCTTGGAGGTGTCTTCTAACTTGGCTGATTCTATGATTCTATGAACATAACCCTGCGAACTGGATGCAGAGGGACACAATATTGGTGATTCTGTGACAGTTTGGACTAATCATTTGTGCAAACCTGGTGCATCTGAAGGAATTTGCTTTGCATGTCAAAATGATCCAAACTTTAAAAGTTAAGAGGCTATCTCTCACATAATTTAATATCCTATTTTACAGTTCCCAAACTACTTCACATTCATGGTTTCCTTGGACCAGTTCAGTGAATGGAACTCCACAGCCACACACCTAAGGACCAGGATAAGACAGGACAAAGCTACACACAATTTTGCAGCAAACCATCTCTGCATCAGTGTCAATTTATTGTAGCTATTATTTTGCATTAAAACTACTTTAAACTTAAGCAATTTTGATCTTTCTGCAGTTTTGCTATTGTTGGACTTTGGGTTTTTTTTTTTCTCCCAGTGTAAACATGCAAATAGTTCTGGTTCTCCCCATGATTTTCCTCAAAGGAAATCTAATTTTGTTTCCTTAGAAATGAAAGCAACAACTAAGTGCCTGCATTTCTTTCCATTTTCTTTCCATCACTTCACTTTTATTTGCTCTGTATGGGGGGGTGTCTGGAGAGGTTTTTCTGAACAAGTGGTGGGGCTTTTAGTTTGAAGTGTTGGGGATTTCTGGAGTGCTTTAGGTTATTTTCTTTCTTTTAAGAGCTTGGCTTCAACTATTTAGCATTAGTAGAAGTGAAGTAGAAATCACAGAATCAACCAGGTTGGAAGACCCCTCCAAGCTCATCCAGTCCGACTTAGCACCCATCCCTATCCAATCAACTAGACCATGGCACTAAGTGCTTCATCCAAGCTTTGCTTCAGCACCTCCAGGCACGACGACTCCACCACCTCCATTCCAATGCCAGTCACGCTCTCTGTGAAGAACTTATAGAATCAACCAGGTTGGAGAGACCTCCAAGCTCAACCAGTTCAACCTAGCACCCAGCTCTATGCTATCACAGACCATGGCACTAAGTGCTTCATCCAAGCTTTGCTTCAGCACCTCCAGGCACGACGACTCCACCACCTCCCTGGGCAGCCCATTCCAATGCCAATCACTCTCTCTGCCAACAACTTCCTCCTAACGTCCAGCCTAGACCTGCCCTGGCACAACTTGTGACTGTAAAATATTTCCATCAGAGGCTGAGCATACAACATGCCTGTTAGGTTCACTGACTGAATTATTATCCCATTTCATGAAAAAGTGCCCAGATGTGTAGTGTTTCTGGATTAGTTAATAACTGCTCTTATCTTGAAGTCACCAGCAAGAACACAATGCCTTCCTGAGCTCATTAGAAGTTCCTGTGGAGATCAAAGTTATTTTCTGTCCCAGAGATTGATAAAGAATCTGGCTTCCTGTCACTAACCTCTTGCTTGTTCCTCGAACTGATGTGTCACACAAGATCTTTCAAACATAAGAATGTCTTCAACTGGCAGATTTTCCTCAAATTAGGACTTGCATTTCAAAGCAAATCCCAGAGTAGCGCACGCTCTGCATCACAGCCGTTCCTGTGCACGCAGGAACAGGGAGACAACACATCCTTACACAATCCCAGAACAGAAGCAGCCAGATTTCCCCCCCTCCCCCCCAAAAAAAAGGATCAAAGTGAATGATGACAAGCATGGTGTTGAGATTTCCATACAAAGAACACTGGTACAGCTGCCAGTAAGTCAGAGCAGCTATGGCAACACTGCTATGAAACTGGATTTCTAAGGAATTAAGAGCTGATTGTGCTAGTTTGAAGCTAGCTAGGATGTTTTGGTGAGAAGAATGAGATTACAGGCTCTGAAAGGACAACAATGGTGATGTCTACCGCACTCATAGCCTTGCGGAGATGTATAAGAACAAGAAATAAAAACACAGACAACCACTTCTGCTGCTGGTGAGCTTGGAGCTGCATCTCTCTTCTAACCTCACCTTCTGTTTCTTTAATTAATCCACTTTGCTTCCTAACCCACCTGGCCGAACCTCCATTCTTCCTTGGGACTGGGGTAAGGTTGAGAGGGGTAAGGGGAAGGTGAGGGTGGTTGAGAGCCCTCCTGGGGACTCAGGTTTCTGGAAGGACTGCTGTGTTTCTGCATTACCTTTTACCTTGTCTATTTCTGTCCATAGCTGTGTATACTGTAAATAACTGCTTGTATATTGAGCTAAGCTGTAAATACAAACTTCATTCAATTTCCAGACCTGCTGAGTCTAGTCTGGGTGATTTCCAAAAGTGGGGGGGGGGTGGGGAACACCCAAACCATCACACTGATAAACTTTCCTGTTAAGAAATACACAACTGCCCATTGTTAATATAGGTTTGCCTAAAGAAAAGCCAAAACACAGACAGTAAATGACCAGAGACCAAGCACACACGTACAGCTCCACAATTCAAAACAAAAGTGGTCCAACATACAGCTCTTAAACATATTGGCTGTTTGATTGATGCCTGAGATTTCACAGCCATTGTCACTGTTTCTGTGAATCAACCAATTTGGAGCTCTTGAGCACCTTCAGGGATGGTGACTTCCCAGACAGCCCATTCCAATGCCAACCACTCTTGCTGGGAAGAGCTTCCTAACATCCAGCCTGAACCTACCCTGGCACAGCTTCAGGCTGCATCTTCTTGTTCTGTGCTGGTTGCCTGGCAAAAGAGCCCAACCCCACCTGGCAACAGCCTCCCTTCAGGCAGTTGTAGACAGCAATGAGGTCAGCCCTGAGCCTCCTCTTCTGCAGGCCAATCACTCTCTCTGCCAACAACTTCCTCCTAACATCCAGCCTAGACCTGCCCTGCCACAGCTTGAGGCTGTGTCCCCTTGTTCTATTGCTGCTTGTCTGGCAGAAGAGCCCAACCCCACCTGGCTACAGCCTCCCTTCAGGGAGCTGCAGACAGCAATGAGCTCTGCCCTGAACCTCCTCTTCTGCAGGCTGCACACCCCCAGCTCCCTCAGCCTCTCCTCACAGGGCTGTGCTCCAGGCCCCTCCATCAGCCTTGCTGCCCTTCTCTGGACACCTTCCAGCACCTCAACATCTCTCTTGAATGAAGGAGCCCAGAACTGAACACAGCACTCAAGATGTGGCCTGACCAGTGCCAAGTATAGCAGAAGAATAACTTCCCTTGTCCTGCTGGCCACACTGTTCCTGATACAGACTTGAGAGACTACAGCAGACCTGTCTCCTTCTTTCACTTGTGATTTTTTTGTATCAAGTACTAATAAAAAGACTTCTAATTGTCACAGTGAAAGATGGGAGCTTCCAAGGCTGAAATTACTTCCTCCATAAGGAAGACACCAAAGCAAACTTTACAGCTTTCCAGTTCTCAATTTTCAAAACCACCCCCTCTTTTCAAGTTGATGTGTGTGAAATGATTGCTGCCAGCCAGCAGACTGCCTACGAATGGAAATACACAGAGGTGTCAAGACTGTCAATTATGGCCACACAAGGAATATCTTTCATCACTCACACAGAAAAGCCAATGAGATGTGGCTAAAATTAAGAGCTGAAGCTAAGCAGCCCTTAAAGAGAGAAAGAGCTCATTTCCTCCCACAACACTGTTATTCTTTCCCTGACTCTGCTGCACCTTTTAGCCTGAATTCTTAGACCCTTAAATCAAGGGATTAGACATTATTTTTTCTTTCTCTTTTTACTGCATTGTCTGCATCAGAACTGAGTCTTTCTGCACTTCATAAGCCTTTTCTGAGCCAGACATACTGAGGAGGAGCTAAGGAGCAGAGGTGAGACCATTCATAGTACACTGTAAGTGAGAAGTGTCCCAGACTGAGCGAGGCAGGATGCGTTAAGCCATGCTGGGCAGAAGCACAAGGGAGGGGACCTCAAGAGTTTCCACAGGAAAGCTCTGCTACTATGTAGGAGATATCAGAAGTAGCTGCATCACTTCTGCTTCACCCAAACCGCTGAAAAACCACCTCTCATTGTCTCCCTGCCTTTGAAGTATTTGTTTTGCATAAAGACACAGAGATGTTTTCATTAGCTGCCAGCCAAGGGACAGGCATTTACCAGTCCCCTGAAGACTTCTGGCTTCCATTCCACAATGCTATGTTGTGGATTTAAACTGCAATATTGAGTCTTTACTGCAGCTTGTGCAGTTACTCTACATCTTCATGAAGAAGTTGCTCTTTCTTTTAAATTAAGCAGACAGAGGTTGTTTAGTCTGGAGAAGAGAAAGCTCTGAGGAGACCTTATTGTGGCCTTTCAGTATCTGAAAGGGGCTACAAGAAAGCCAGGGAGGGACTTTTTAGGGTGTCAGGTAGTGATAGGACTGGGAGAAACGGAACAAAGTTAGAAGTGAAAGTCTCACCAGGAGAGTGGGGTGAGACCCTGGAACGGATTGCCCAGGGAGGTGGTTGAGGCCCCTGGAAGCGTTCAAGGTTGGATGGGGTTCTGGCCAACCTGGCCTAGGGTAGGGTGTCCCTGCCCATGGCAGGGTGGTTGGAACTGGTTGTTCCTTGTGGTCCTCTCCAACCCTGACTGATTCTGTGATTCCTTAGAAGTGGATAGATTCAGACGGGATGTTAGGAAGAAGTTCTTCACCATGATGGTGGTGAGACACTAGCACAGGTCACCCAGGGAGTGGTGGGAGCCTCATCCCTGGAGGTCTTTAAGGTCAGGCTGGATGTGGCTCTGAGCAACCTGATCTAGTGTGAGGTGTCCTTGCCCACGACAGGAGGGCTGGAACTAGATGATCCTTGTGGTCCCCTCCAACTATGACAATTCTCTGATTGTAAGCAGCCCTCCAGGCGAACTCTTTTCATGCAAGCAGTTGCTGGCTGCAGATAGAGAACCACAGCCAGAGAGAGTGTGAAAAGTAAGAATTCCAAGATACATATGTGAGCAAATAACTGTCTATAAAATTCCAGAGCTGTAATGGTGCAAAAATTAACCAAGACTGAAGTCAGTTAGCAGGTCAGTGTTTCTTTCTCCACAATCTTCTTGCTGATGGATAAACAGACTCTCAGGGAAAAAAAAACCCACAACATTCCAAACTCATTTGAAGGCCAAATGTGTTTGATTTTAGGTGTCAAAGAACACCACTGATAGTGCCTTGTATGTTAGGCTCAAAATATAGAAGCAGATTACATTACAACAAATCCATTGTTATAATGAGAATTTTTAGTTAAGTTGTCTTTATATAAATACAGTTGTGGCTGCCTCCTCCCTGGGAGTGTTCAAGGCCAGGCTGGACGAGGCTTTGAGCAGACAAGTTTAGTTGAGATCTCCCAACCCCATGGCAGGGAGGTTGGAGTAGATGATTCCTGATGTCCTGTCCAAACTGAGCCATCCTATGATATTCTGTCATGGAATCATCACAGATTAAGTTCAAAGAGCTTTAGAAAAAGGTTGAAACCAGGAATTTTATGACTGCTGAATGTTGTTAGAAACCCCCAGAACAAACAGGAGCCTGAGAAAGAGAAACTGAACAAAGGAGGTTCAAAGATTTCCCTCGCACAGCCCTAGTCTGACACACAGAGAGCTTTTCCAACCCACAGGTTAAGCAGCTCTCCTGTGGTTCTAGTTAGCATTTTCATCTTGTGCTTTGCAGATGTGTCATAGATGTTCCACATCATCTGAATGACACCAAGTGTGAGGTGCTTTGCAAGTAAGCATAGTCTAACAAAGGTCTTCAGCAGAAACATCCCTCTAGTTGGGCAGCACAGTAAGAACTGATGTTCAAACGAATGAAGCAGGAGGTGAGGAAAAAGCCCTACCAAAAGTTAGTGAGGTTTACTGAGCTATAAAAAACACCTCACACAAACCATCTTTTTTTTATTACAAAGTTTCTATTAAGAACTTAAATGTTTCCATTTATTACCCCTATATCCATCTCACAATTTATGTAGACACAGCTAATAAAACTCCTCAGCCGGGTAGGAAGAGCCAAGTACTGCTTTAATCCTAAATGATTAAGGAGAGGGGAAAGAAAATAATTAAACCCAAACCAAAACCACACCACAAAAATCCCTTTTTCCTCTTCCTTTATTTTCTTAAGCATGTAGGAAAAAAAAACCTCTTAACCAGACTTAAGTGATACACCTGCAAAAACACTTGTGTGAACAGCTCCATTAATTGCTCTAATTCCTGTTTAGCAATTGCATTTGCAGACAGAAACAAGGGTTGGGTTTTTTTTCTCAGCACAACTGATGCCCCAGACAGTTTTTCAAAGAGGTCATCTGGTGTTCACCATAACAGCTTGGAGGACTGACTGGCTAAAACCCTAAGCAACTGGTTCTGCAGGTCAGGGAACGGATTCCAGGCAGTAAATTAATGACATGGAAGGAGAGTGGCAGCTGGCACATTTTTCCAGCAATATATTATTTTTCCTTCTCACACATGGGTTTTAAAAGGAAAAGTACTTCAGATTCTCTCTGCATCATCTGACAGGAAAATACACCCTGACAGTCAACTTGTCTTTAGCTTCTGAAGTGGAAAACCCTCCTGTTTATTGTCTGCACAAAAACACAACAGGCTTTTTATACTGGAGACAGACAATAGATACAATACTAATTTTTTAAGCCTCCTAAACTGCTTTTTAAACATCTCACAGTAAGTACAGAAAGTAAAATAATTACTGAGAAGTGTTCCAAGAACCAGATCAGTACCAAACAGCCTTGCTTCCAGTAAGGAAAAACTACCCAATGCAACCTTGAGCTTTGTCACTACAGCATGATTTCTACATCAAAGACCTGGGAGTGCTGGTGGACAGTAACTTACCCATGGGACAGCAATGTGCCCTTGTGGCCAAGAAGGTCAATGGGATCCTGAGGTGTATTAAGAAGAGTGTGTCCAACAGGTTGAGGGAGGTTCTCCTTCCCCTTGACTGCCCTGGAATACTGCATCTAGTTCTGGGCTCTGCAGTCCAGGAGGAATAAGTCTACAGCTACCTGAGGGGTGGCTGTAGCCAGGAGGAGGTTGCTCTCTTCTCTCAGGCAGCCAGCACCAGAACAAGAGGACACAGCCTCAAGCTGCACCATGGGAAATTTAGGCTTGAGGTGAGGAGAAAGTTCTGCACTGAGAGAGTCATTGGCTACTGGAATGGGCTGCCCAGGGAGGTGGTGGAGTCGCCGTCCCTGGAGCTGTTCAAGGCAGGATTGGACGTGGCACTTGGTGCCATGGTCTAGCCTTGAGCTCTGTGGTAAAGGGTTGGACTTGATGATCTGTGAGGTCTCTTCCAACCTTGGTGATACTGTGAGACTGTGATAAAGAGCTACTGGAGAGAGTCCAAGAGAGGGCTGCAAGGATGATGAAGGGGCTGGAACACTACCTGATGAAGAGAGGCTGAGAACTCTGAGGCTGTTTAGTCTGGAGAGAAGTCTGAGAAGGGATCTGATCAATGTCTATAACTATCTGAGGGCTGGGGGTCAGGATGGAAGGGACAGGGACAGTCTCTGCTCACTTGTGCCCTGGCATAAGACAAAGGGCAATGGATGGAAACTGCAGCACAGGAAGTTCCACCTCAACATGAGGAAAAACTTCTTTACTGGGTCACAGAGCACTGGCACAGGCTGCCCAGAGAGGTTGTGGAGTCTCCTTCTCTGCAGACTTTCCAGCCCCATCTGGATGTGCTCCTGTGTGACCAGCACTAGATTCTATGGCCCTGCTCCGGGGGTTTGAACTCAAAGATCTCCAGAGGTCACTTCCAACCCTAAGAGGCTGTCATCCTAGAAACATACATCATCAGTAAAACCTTTTACAAGTGAGGTAGAACTCGAGTTGTCCAAAGCATGAGAAACATAGACCAAGAGAACAACTTAGTCAGTATGACACTCATGTCCTCAAACACTTTGCCTCCACCTTTCTGTTCCACTTAGTAGACTGGAGATCCTACTTTTAACACTAGAAAGTGTATTTGCCTGCCTTGGGCAGCAGAAAGATAAAGCAAAGCTCAAAGTAAACTTCAGCAGCAACACATTTGTTGAGAGGAACAAAAAGAATTCATTATGGTATAAAACTCTAACAGGAGACAGTGAAGCAAGTCAACAGGTTCTGCAATTAGAATCACAGAATGGCTTAAGCTGGAAGGGAGCTTAGAGATCATCTAGCAGCACACAACAGTGGATATGATCCACTGGGAATGATCCCATGGCAGACCTTATAGTATGTTCAATTTCTATTTTATTGCATACTGTAAAGAACAGACAGGACAACATAAGAGAGCTATGCTAAAAACATTATAGAATATATAATAATCTGATTAATAATCAATTAATAACAAAAATAAGTGAAGATTTGCCAAAACCCAAGAGTATATAAAGACCTGTTCTTGAATCTTGGCTTCAGGGTTGAGAAGTTGGCATGCAAGGAGGCTGATGTAAAAGGGAAACAGGACCCAGAAAAAAACTGGAGCTGTGGATGTTGCATTACCAGCAGAGCCAGAGAGGTGATTCTGCCACTTGGCTCTGCTCTGGTGAGAGCTCACCTCGACTACTGCAACCAGCTCTGGAGCCTGCAATACGGGCAGGACACGGACCTGATGGAGCAGGTCCAGAGGAGAGACACAAAAATGATCAGGGGTTTGGAACACCTCTTCTACAAGGACAGGCTGAGGGAGCTGGGAGTGTTCAGCCTGGGGAAGAGGAGGTTCCAGAGAGACCTAATAGCAGCCTGCCAGTACCTGAAGAGAGCTACAAGAAGGATGGAGAGAGACTGTTTGTAAAGACCTGCAGTAACAAGAAGAGGGCAATGGCTTCGGACTAGAAGAGAGCAGATTTACACTGGATGTTAGGAACAAGTTCTGCACCGTGAGGGTAACAGAACACTGCAACAGGTTGCCCAGGGAGGTGGGTTGAGGCCCCATCCCTGGAGATGTTCAAGGTGATGATGGACGGGGCTCTGGGCAAGCTGATCTAGTTGGGGATGTCCCTGCTGACTGCAGAGGAGAGTGGACTGGATGACCTTCAGACATCCCTTCCAACCCAAACCATTCTCTGATTCTATTATGTGGCATTAAATTGTTCTACAATGCTTGCCACAGCATGGCATGAGTTGTTTTAAATCTTAGACTTAGTTTTAGGAGGTCTCTGCCAATGCAAGTAGATGTGTTTGAGTCCCTTCCAACCTCTAACATCCTATGATGCCAAGCCATTCTGTACAGAAGTATTATAGACCATTTAATTAGAGTGTCTTGAATATAAAATCCACATCACACATACTTTAGGAAGAACAGCATTTCACATCCCACTCTTCATCACACCATTCTGATCCCAAAGGTCAAAAGGAAGTGGTGATAACAGTGCCAGCTATTTTACCACTCCTGCAGTAGACTGCACTGGTTTTGGAGGACAGTTTAGATGTTGGCATAGTTAGAGCTATCAATAGCCATCTCAACTCACAAGTGCTTTACCCACAACCACTGCCCTGTGCTTAACAGCACTACAGATCTATTTACTGCTGATAAAACCCTCACCTGGAGAGCAGTCAAGAGCATCTGTAGAAAGAACTGTGAGCACCCTGACTACTGAGCTGCATTACCTGGCTTCATCCACGAGAGGACAGAGCTCAGACGCTTGCTGACATCGTAAAGGACTCTCATTAGCACCAAGAAGCCTGATTTGCACCGAGTAGGCAAGTGTGAGAAGGAAAACTTAAGAGAATCACTGAACACAGGGAAATTGTACAAGAGTACAGCAAGCATCTGCACAGCAAGTCCCGGAGCTGCAGATGACTGCAAGATGGGAGGTTGCTTTGCCATGTTCTTCACCGCTTAGGAACTCACTTTTGGCCACAATCAGTTATTATACCACATTAAATCAGAGATTATTTGATCTAACACAGTCCAGACACCTTTCTATTAGGATAATTACTATCTGAAGCAGTAGTTCAAAGCATGTGAACAGTACTATAAAGACCTAACCAAAAAGGGAAGACAAAAACTAGATGCATGAAAACGCATTTACGACAGAACTGTGGGAAAGGTCTTACCACTTAGAAGCCATTGTTAACCACCACTGAGAGCTGTGGCTAGCACACTTAGGATGGATCCATCAAGACATTGTCCCCCAGGTCCAGTGTGAGAATAGACAAAGATGTGGACAGCTACAGGTTGGGTGGTGTGGAACCAAATAGTGGAGAAAGGTCCTCAAACACAGTACAGACAAGTGACGTCCAGAACACTGAAAAGAGAGAGAAAAAACAGGCACATTTCAGACACTCCATGGAGATGTCAACATCTTTCAAGAGCTTCAGAACTCTAATTTCTTTTCATTGACAAGTCATAAATGATAAAAAAATTTGGGCAAACAACAAAAATGTGTCTTCAGACTTGCTGTTCTGGTCAAAAACTGATGATTCTTAATGATTTTTTTTCCCTTCCATGACAAGGAGAAAAATTAGAACTGACACCAAAATAGCTTCCAATACTCAGCATATTTTACCTACATACACTCTTTACACAGATTTTTAATTGCACTTTAATATAGAATAGAATCAACCAGCTTGGAAGAGACCTCCAAGATCATCAAGTTCAACCAAGCAACCAGCCCTATCCAGTCAACCAGACCATGGCAGTAAGTGCCTCATCCAGGCTTTGCTCCAACACCTCCAGGCACAGCGACTCCACCACCTCCCTGGGCAGCCCATTCCAATGCCAATCACTCTCCCTGCCAACAACTTCCTCCTAACATCCAGCCTAGACCTCCCCTGGCACAACTTGAGACTGTGTCCCCTTCTTATGTTGCTGGGTGCCTGGNATTCCTGGCCAGGATGCCACTGGCTCTGCTGCCCACCTGGGCACTCTGCTGCCTCAGCTTCAGCTACTGTCCACCAGTACCCCCAGGTCCCTTTCTTCCTGGCTGCTCTCAGCCACTCTGTCCCCAGCCTGTAGTGCTGCTTGGGGTTGCCATGGCCAAAGTGTAGAACCCTGCACTTGGCCTTGTTCAATCTCATCCCATTGGCCTCTGCCCACCCATCCAGCCTGGCCAGGTCCCTCTGCAGGGCTCTCCTACCTTCCAACAGATCTACACCTGCTCCTAGCTTGGTGTCATCCACAAACTTACTGCTGCTGGACTCAGTCCCCTCGTCCAGATCATCATATAGTTATTTATCACATACACAATCAAATAGAAGTCATTCTGAAGCAAATTTTTGATATTAGCCCTTTTATGTCTCTCTTGATTTTTGTTGGGGTTTGTTTTTTTTTACCTCTCCCTGCTTGGTTAGCACAAGGATGTGGTCAGCAAAAGAAACAAACAATACTTCAGTTGTGTCTCCCTACCAAAGCCTTGAGAACTTCTGGAGCAGAACTTAGTATGGAACTTGCATACCTGTCACAACTTGCCTAAGCAGCAGAGTCTGGGGTTTGTTCCTGTATACTGCCAAGCTACAGCAAAAGCACTTGAAGTAGTTTTTACTTTCACCCTGAAGGCAGATCAGGCACTTTTAGCTGCTTTTCATGACTCAAGTCTCAACCTGCAGCAGCAATCCACTACTCCTGATCATCTGGTTTGTATGGAAAACCAAATAAAAAAAACCAAAACACCACCTTAATATTTTTTGTTTTAAGTCATAGTCTGAAAAAATGCAGGTACATAAAGATCTGAACACCCAACATGACTACCATGGAATCACAGAATATCTCCAGGGCTGGGGCTACAACCACCTCCCTGGGCAACCTGTTGCAGTGTTCCACTACCCTCACGGTGCAGAACTTGTTCCTAACATCCAATCTAAATCTGCTCTGCTCTAGTTTGAAGCCATTGCCCTCATCCTGTCCCTGCAGGTCTTTGTAAACAGTCTCTCCACAGCCTTGTTGTAGGCCCCCATCAAGTACTGGAAGGCTGCTCTAAGGTCTCCTCAGGGTCTTCTTTTCTCCAGGCTGAACACTCCCAGCTCCCTTAGCCTGCCCTTGTAGCAGAGCTGCTTCCATCCCCTGATCATTTTCGTGGTCCTCCTCTAGACCTGCTCCATCAGGTCCACGTCTTTCCTGTATTGAAGGCTCCAGAGCTGGATGCAGTGCTCCAGGTGAGGTCTCAGCAGAGCAGAGCCAAGTGGCAGAATCCCCTCTCTGGATCTGCTGGCAATGATGCTTTTGATGCAGGCCAGGAAGTTATTTACCTTCTGGGTTGCAAGCTCACACTGTCTGCTCACTTCCAGCTTCTTATCCATGAGCACCCTCGAGTCCTTTCCAACAGGGCTGCTTTCTATCACCTCATCCCCCCAGCCTGTATCGAGTGCTCTGATGCAATAGGAAAGGACTAGTTTCCTTCAGGGATGTTTGAAGCATTCAATCACCATCAATCTTTTATGTACAGTTTGTTCTACTTCTTAATTAATGTTTCTAAAAATACAACAAGAGAGACCCACATAGTCACTGCAAGCTAAAGGTAAAAAGCCACATCCTGAAGATTTTAAGATGTAAAAAAAAGAGTAAAAGGATTAGAAGTAGGACTTTGGAAAAAAAGCAGGAGAATTAGATGAGCTTTTGGCAATAGGAAGCAAATTTATGTATTTCCATTTGATGTTTATACATTTCCTTGAAAAGGCAATTCAAGTGGTTTAGTTCTTTGGTGGTTTTCTTTTTAAGGCTTAACCAGTGATAGGGAAGTGTTTAAAAGATTGATACAGTTCAAACTCTGACTCTGACCTGTGAAATTGCAACTCCTTAATAAACATATCAACTGCTTTGTGGGGATTGTGCATCTGACAGTAGAGTGCATGAGATCAGCAGCACTTTATCCTCTTTGGACTATTAGGGTAAGCAAACACTGCTTTTTGCACAGCAGATATGCATGGCTTTTCACCCTGCCTACACTAATCAACTGCACTTTCCACTTCATCTCCTTGTTTCCTCCCTCCCTTCTTTTGGAAAAGGGAAGTAGTTTACATCAACTCATACAAAACTTAACATCCACTCCAGTCTGGGAGTGGGTCGTGTCCTTTAACTCCTCCTCACTTACAGTAACTGAGCAGCACCTTAAATGCTGTACTGTAACACTGGAAAGGGTTGCCCAGGAAGGTGGATGAAGCCCCATCCTTGGAGATATTCAAAGTGAGGCTCAACAGGGCTCTAGGAAACCTGATCTAGTTGAGGATGTCCCTGCTGACTGCAGAGGGGGTTGGACTGGATGACCTTCAGAGGTCCCTTGCAACCCAGACCATTCTATGACTCTATGAAGTCAAAACCATGACATGGGACTCCATAGGACTGAAAGAACACCCACAGAAATCCACTTTGGCTATGCTGACATTTTAGTTTACTTGCTGAAGTGAAACATACATTGAGGGACTCACATCCTTTCTGGTTAGAGTCTTCACTGCACCAGGAGCAAGCACACCTTCATTCCTCACCATGCCAGACTGAACCCCCTGCACCACCCCAAGACTCTTGTTGTCCAGGTTCCCACTTGAAATTCTTTCTCTTATGAGTCACATAATGCAGAGGTTTGACAATTTGACTGAATCCAGGAATGTGTAGTCTCCAAAATCCCACTGCACCCAAGAAAGATAGAGTTTCCTTCTTATTTGTGGCAACTGCCATGGTGGAGAACATCCAGTTCCAGGATGAAAATAATGAAGATAAAAATTAACCAGTTCCAGTTCCAACAGCCCAGTGGAGTAAACAGCTGAAAACTACCTTGAGTGTCCAAAGCTTTAGGACAAGACACTGGTCTGTCAGCTCAGCTGGCAGAGCATTTATAAAGAGCCCAGAGAATGAGAGGCACAGGAGCAGTCACCTGATTTTTTTAGTGGTACACACTGACCACTGATAAACCTAAAATTGCAGCTGCTGCCCAGAACTCCAAATACTCAAATACCACCTAAGGTATCCTACACAAAAAAATCAATCAGGTTAAGTCTGACTACAGAACAAAAAAAAAATAGCAGTGAAGGTATCAGTAAAGGGCAAAAGTCTCCAACAGATGTGAGCAAAGCTTATAGCAACTACAGTACAGGATCACAGGATGTTAGGAGTTGGAAGGGACCCAAGGAGATCGAGTCCAACCCCCCCTGCCAGAGCAGGACAATCCTATCTAACACAGATCACAGAGGAACACATCCACACAGGCCTTGAAAGTCCCCAGAGAAGGAGACTCCACAACCTCTCTGGGCAGCCTGTGCCAGTGCTCTGGGACCCTTACAGTAAAGAAGTTTCTCCTTGTGTTGAGGCAGAACCTCCTGTGCTGCAACTTACACCTACTACTCCTTGTCCTATCACAGGCAGCAGTGAGCAGAGCCTGTCCCCCCCATCCTGGCCAGCCCTCAGATACTTGCATTTATCAAATCCCCTCTCAGTCTTCTCTTCTCCAGACTAAACAGCCCCAGGGCCCTCAGCCTCTCCTCATCAGCCATGCCCTCCAGTCCCCTCATCATCCTTATAGCCCTCTGCTGTACCCTCTCCAGCATATCCCTGTCCCTCTGCAACTAGGGAGCCCAAAACTGACCACAGTATTCAAGATGAGGTCTCACCAGGGCAGAGCAGAGGGCGAGGAGTACATTGCTGGAAGGCAGCTCTCAGGGCTTCACTTCCTAACTGCAGCTTACAACTACAAGTTAAAGTGTAACTATACTTTACTAGATTTGAAGTCAAAGACATCACACAGGTGCAGGTTTGGTGTTTGGGGTTCACACCAATGAAAAGCTAAGAAGCAAGACCATGACAAAACTGCATAAGGCAGTTCAAAGTATAAAGAAATTAGCACCATCATGAATAATGATAACTAATAAA
Organism: Tricholaema leucomelas; assembly: GCA_013400475.1. Lineage (NCBI taxonomy): Eukaryota > Metazoa > Chordata > Aves > Piciformes > Lybiidae > Tricholaema lacrymosa > Tricholaema leucomelas. Next base: position 120,620 of record WAAF01019567.1, read on the forward strand.
TAATAAGCTGTTATAATACTAAAATAATAATAAACAACTAAACAGGTCACTGCTGAAATTTCATACCTAAAATTTACAACTCCTCAAGCACCCTGAACTAGAAAACAGAGATAAAAACCCAGCCAAGCTGAAACTGTCCAAGTAACACCACATTTAAATTTTACTAGGTGAATTTGGTTTTTTGGGGGGTGAGGGTCTTTAAAAGATAACATTTATCTTAATTACTTTCAAGTTTAGCTATTCACTGAGTAGCTACTAAAGTGTTGACAGCTATGCAAGACTGAACTCTTTTGAGTGGCAATTAGATGCTCCAATACTGGACTTTTTTTGCCTTAGGAACCACAGAATCAAGCAGGTTGGAAGAGAGCTCCAAGCTCAGCCAGCCCAACCTAGCACCCAGACCTATCCAATCAACTAGACCATGGCACTAAGTGCCTCATCCAGGCTTTGCTTGAACACCTCCAAGGACAATGACTCCACCACCTCCCTGGGCAGCCCATTCCAATGCCAATCACTCTCTCTGCCAACAACTTCCTCCCAACATCCTGCCTATATGACGACCACTTGCAAGAACTCTTCAGGGAAGGGGAATAAAACTCAGAGGAAATCAAAGTGTCTGCAGATATGTACAATGCACTGAATTAGGACCTTTTTATAATTACTAGCTTAAGAGACTTAAGAGAATGACACTTCAGAAGTAAGAAATGCCAACAGCTTTAACCAGCTACTAGAAACAGTGTTCTCCACGTTAGAAACCCTGTTCAGCCTTCAACACGCTGTGGGTTTAGCTCTTACAAATACAGAATATAACAATGATGAATTAGATTAGGTTTTAAGACATCACTTTTAAAACTCCAACAGAAAGTTGCTGGGACAAAGTTTAGGGACAAACTCATAGAATGTTGTGGGTTGGAAGTGATCTCCAAAGGTCATTTAGTCCAAGTGCCTTGCAGTCAGCAGGGGCATCCTCAACTAGATTCAGCTTATCCAGAGTCCTGTTGAGCCTCACCTTGAATATCTCCAGGGATGGTGCTTCAACTACCTCCCAGGGCAACCTGTTGCAATGTTCCACTACCCTCACGGTTACAAACTTGTTCCTAACATAGGTCATAGAATCAAGCAGGTTGGATGAGACCTCCAAGATCATCCAGACCAACCTAGCACCTAGCCCTAGCCAATCAACCAGACCATGGTACTAAGTGCCTCATCCAGTAAGTCCTGGTGTTGAGGATGGCCCTGCTGACTTGCAAGGAGGGGTTTGGACTAGATGACTTTCAGAGGTCCCTTCAAACTAGCAACAGAACAAGGAGACACAGTCTCAAGTCGTGCTGGGGGAGGTCTAGGCTGGATGTTAGGAGGAAGTTGTTGGCAGAGAGAGTTATTGGCATTGGAATGGGCTGCCCAGGGAGGTGGTGGAGTCACTGTCCCTGGAGGTGCTCAAGAATCACAGAATCAACCAGGTTGGAAGAGACCTCCAAGATCATCCAGTCCAACCTAGCACCCAGCCCTGGCCAATCAACCAGACCATGGCACTAAGTGCCTCATCCAGGCTTTGCTTCAACACCTCCAGGGTGGATAAGAGAGCCCTGCAGAGGGACCTGGCCAGGCTGGATGGGTGGGCAGAGGCCAATGGGATGAGATTGAACAAGGCCAAGTGCAGGGTTCTGCACTTTGGCCACAACAACCCCAAGCAGCACTACAGGCTGGGGACAGAATGGCTGAGAGCAGCCAGGAAGAAAGGGACCTGGGTGTACTGGTGGATAGTAGGNGAGGCTGTAACCAGGTGGGGTTGGTCTTTGCTCCCAGGCAAGCAGCAACAGAACAAGGAGATAGAGTGTCAAGTTGTGCTGGAGGAGGTCTAGGCTGGATGTTAGGAGGAAGTTGTTGGCAGAGAGAGTGATTGGCATTGGAATGGGCTGCCCAGGGATGTGGTGGAGTCACCTTCCCTGGATGTGTTGAAGCAAAGCCTGGATGAGGCACTTTGTGCCATGGTTTAGTTAATTAGAAAGGTTATGTGATAGGATGGACTCAATCTTAGAGGTCTTTTCCAGCCTGGTTAATTCTGTGACTGTACCATTCCTGTCTGAGTCAATAAACTTTTGGAGATCAACACTGAAGCACTTGGAACCACTGAATGAAAAAAAATCAACAGCTTCTGTACTACTTTTCCTCCCCTAACAGACTGTTAAAAACTAAAAATAGAGTCTCTGTCTATAAAAAAATGCCCAGAACTATGAAGTCACTGGGATAGTTTTACTGTGCCTGTACAAAAGCAAAAACATGGCAACAACATTTTCTTCAGCTGTTATAGAACATGAGGAGGAACCTCCTCCCTTCCCTCCCCTCAAGAGATGTTAAACTCAAGTACTACATATATTAAAACCCAGCAGTTCTTCAAATCTCCTGAGCAGACAATATTGAGTCCAACAGTTGGCAGATTTATTACCTATCCAAGCAGTCACAGGAAAAGATCCTTAAATTTATCAATCCCAACCCAGTGCAATGTTCTCTGACCTCTGCTACAATACTTCATAAAAAGGCAGCAGTGCTAATTGCTTTTGTAATACAGCAATGGGAATGAAGACTTTGTTGTACCTACAGACCACCTCTCCTCATTCTTTCTTTGTTAAACAGCATTCCAGCTGAGGAGTTCAAAGTCTGTATTTACACAACCTGAGATCACAGCACCACAGAAACATTCAGACTAGAAAAGAGCCTTGGGATCAAGTCCAACCCAAACCCCTACCCTACAAGGTGCACCCTAAACTATCACAGTATCACAGTATCACCAAGGTTGGAAGAGACCTCACAGATCATCAAGTCCAACCCTTTACCACAGAGCTCAAGGCTAGACCATGGCACCAAGTGCCACGCCCAACCTTGCCTTGAACAGCTCCAGGGACGGCGACTCCACCACCTCCCTGGGCAGCCCATTCCAATGCCTGACCACTCTTCCTGGGAAAACGTTTTCCTTAATATCCAGTCTAAACTTACCCAGTGGCAGCTTGAGGCCATTCCCTCTTGTTCTAGCACTAATGACCTGTGAGAAGAGACTAGCACCAACCTCTTCACAACCTCCTTTCAGGTAGCTGTAGACAGCAATGAGGTCTTCCCTCAGTCTCCTCTTTTCACACTAACCATCCCCAGCTCCTTCAGTTGCTTTCCAGAAGATTTATTCTCCAGGCCCTTCCCCATCTTCCTTGCCCTCCTCTGCACTCACTCCACCACCTCCACATCTCTCTTGTATCGAGTACCCAAAATTGAACACAACACTCAAGGTATGGCCTCACCACCGCAGAGTCAATCCCCTCCCTGCTCCTGCTGGCCACAGCATTTCTAATCCCACCCAGGATGCCTTTGGCTTTCTTTGCCACCTGGGCACACTGCTTGCTGATATTCAGTTCATTGTCCATTACAACCCCCAGATCTCTTTCTGCTGACAGCTTCCCAGCCACACTGCACCAAACCTGTAGCATTGCTTGCAGTTGCTGTGGCCCAAGTGCAGGACCTGGCATTAGCCTTGTTGAAGATCATGCATTTAACACTGGTCCCTGGATCCAACCTACCCAAGTCCCTCTGTAGAGCCTCCTTACCCTCATGAATGATCAACACTGCTCTTCAACTTGATGTTTAACAGAAGCCCTCATGAGCCTGCATTCTCAACCATGACCACAGGATAAAGAGAAAACCAGTAGAAACTCTTCATTCTAGGTATAAAATACTACAAAAGCCAAGCTGATATTCCCCCATCCTACTCTTCTTAGAACAAATGCACACCAGCTTGCAAACAGCCATCTGCTAAAGAGGACTTTGTGTCACCACACCATATGCCAATTCCTAAAACACCTGCAGCACTCTGACTGGATTGGAAGAAAGATTCTATGCCTTCACAGAATGATAAGGGTTGAAAGGGACCACCTCTGATCATCTAGTCCAGAGTAGATTGCAGAGGATGGTGTCCAGGTGGGCTCTGAATGACTCCAGAGCTGAAGAATCTACCACCTCTCTGGAAAGCCGGTTCCAGCACTCCACCACCCTCAACATAAAGAAATTCCTCCTCACATTTAGATGGAGCTTCCTTTGTTCCGAGTTTGTGCCCCCTACCTCATCCTGTAGCTGGCACCACTGACAAAGACTGGCCCCATTCTCCTGACACCCACCCTTTAGCTATTTATAAGCACCGATAAGATCCCACTTCAGCCTTCTCTGCTCCGGGCTAAAAAGCCTCAAGTTCCTCAGCCTTTCAACTAGATGCAAGAGTTTTATATGCCAGATAAGGCTACAAGGAAGCATTCAATAAAAGCTAATGTAACATTAGAGTGGCTGAAAAAACACTGGAAAACAGAACCATTCATCCTCAATTTAACAATGTGAGTCAAGAGAACAAACAACCTACAGTACAGCACAACGGGGAACGATGCAGTGCCTTCCTTAGATATTCTCCCAGGAGATAGAAGGTTGAGCTTCAAATCGAGGATAAAACCAGTTGCACACAGTTCACATCCCAAAGACAAACATACAAATATATTCTGTGCCTACCTGGTGGCTTGCTTACAGATCTTTTGACTATCAAAGGTTAATCATCACATAAAGCAAGGGAAGTGTTCTTCAGTGATTTTAAATCAGGTTTTTTTTCCCTAGTACAGCAAAGGTCTACAAGTACACAAAAACATTAAAGAGTATAGTGGTAGAATTATAGAATCAAGCACGTTAGAAGAGACCTCCAGTCCAACCTAGCACCCAGCCCTATCGAGTCAACCAGACCATGGCACTAAGTGCCTCATCCAGGCTTTGCTTCACCGCCTCCCTGGGCAGCCCATTCCAATGCCAATCACTCTCTCTGCCAACAACTTCCTCCTCACATCCAGCATAGACCTCCCCTGGCACAACTTGACACTCTGTCTCCTTGTTCTGTTGCTGCTTGCCTGGGAGCAAAGACCAACCCCACCTGGCTACAGCCTCTCTTCAGGTAGCTGCAGACAGCAAAGAGCTCTGCCCTGAGCCTCCTCTTCTGCAGGCTGCACACCCCCAGCTCCCTCAGCCTCTCCTCACAGGGCTGTGCTCCAGCCCCCTCACCAGCCTTACTGCCTTTCTCCAGACATGTTCCAGCACCTCAAAATCCCTCTTGAATTCAGGAGCCCAGGTCTGGACACAGCACTCCAGGGGTGGCCTAACCAGTACTGAGTACGGGGGCAGAAGAACCTCCCTTGTCCTGCTGGCCACACTGCTCCTGAACCAGGCCAAGATGCCATGGGCTCTCTTGGCCACCTGGGCACACTGCTGCCTCATCTTCAGCTACTATCTACCAGTACCCCCAGGTCCCTCTCTGCCTGGCTGTTCTCCAGTCACTCTGTCCCCAGCCTGTAGCACTGTTTGGGGTTGTTGTGGCCACAGTAGGTAAAGACTCTCATAGATTTCTCCCCTAAAAGCTTATTCTATTCATTTTGTGCTTGTACCTACCCCACTTTCAGTTCCCACACTTGCTGTCCACTCCTTCTCACCTGTATTCTGTAGTTATTCACCTGTTAATGTTGCAGAGAGGCACACACAAATATATACACATACACATGCATCAACTGCATCTGGAGAAATATTTATGACCTCCAGTTTTCCATGCAACATCTACAACTAAGGTTCAAACAGGGAGGCAGCAGTGAGGTCTAAACTGAAAGAAGAGAAGGAATGGGACAGCATCTCCATGATCTCTATATGAAACAGAGAAAAACATCTGCTATATCAGAGCAAAAGTGTCAGGGTGACTTACCCTTACTTCTGCTCCTCCTGAGATCAAAAGCTCTCATTCCTACCTCTTTTTTTCTTCCATGAGATGAGGTAGGGTACCCAGGAACTCCCACAGTCAGTGCAACATGGGACCACCTACTACTTAACACCTTAGCCCAGGGAACAGAGGGCAGTCAGCAGTGCTCAGGACAGTAACTCTGCAGCTTTTGAGATGGTATCTTTTTAGGGTGATGCCTACAGAGGCTGAAATCTCACCCTTTTTTGCTCACAGCAATCCTTTTTTTAACCTGATCACCATTACTGGCAGAGTAGTTCAGTTGAAGATCGCGGAAATTCTGTCAGTGTCAAACTGTTCAGCTGCCACAGATGCAACCCTAACAGTTCTTTCTGTTTTAGCACAAGAACAGAGGTGGTGCTGATAGGGTACATGGAAGATAGACAAAAGTGGCCTAGGAACACTTTAACCTATCTTTGATGCTACCTTCTTCACAGAGAATCTGTCTTTGTCCAAGCCTACTCTCAACTCCCTAGTCCCCTTTAGGGCACTGCATCTACAAAAGATGCTTCTTCATTTTGCTGTCACTGCAGAAGTAAAGTCAGTCCTTGCAATATTGGGAGGTGTCCCTGACTATGGCAGGGGGTTGGAGCTGGATGATCCTTGAGGTCCCTTCCAACCTAAACCATTCTATGATTCCATGATTCTATGAATATCAGCTTCAAATGTGAACTCCCAAGGTCTGGTTTTATCAGAATATTCTTAACATCTATTTTGTAGAAACAATTTCACTTCTTATAATCAATTGCACTCCTTGCATTCTCTTTTAACATGCTGAATTCCTAGAACCTTGTCTTTTGGACCACAAACAACAATCTCTATTTGTAGTTTCCACCACTCTTCCCAGGTCTTATTTTATAAGCACATCCAACATTACATCCAGTTACTCCCAACAAATAAACTCAACTGCACAAGGCTGGCAAAACCAACAAAACTGTTGTCTTTGAGACTACTTCAAAAAACAAGCAGTGGAAGACCAACAGCAGCAAGGCCTCTGTGAAAGGCTCAACCAACAGGGTTGAATATGGCAGAGCAGGTCTTACATGGCTAAGCTCACAAGATCATTTAGGGCAATGAAGCTGGTGAGAGGCCTGGAGCACAGCCCTGTGAGGAGAGGCTGAGGGAGCTGGGGGTGTGCAGCCTGCAGAAGAGGAGGCTCAGGGCAAAGCTCATTGCTGTCTGCAGCTCCCTGAAGGGAGGCTGTAGCCAGGTGGGGGTTGGTCTCTTCTGCCAGGCAACCAGCAACAGAACAGGAGACACAGCCTCAAGCTGAGGTCTAGGCTGGATGTTAGGAGGAAGTTGTTGGCAGAGAGAGTGATTGGCATCGGAATGGGCTGCCCAGGGAGGTGGTGGAGTTGCTGTCCGTGGAGGTGTTAAAAAAAAAGCCTGAATGAGGCACTTAGTGCCATGGTCTGGTTGATTGGATAGGGTTGGGTGCTAGGTTGGACTGGATGATCTTGGAGGTCTCTTCCAACCTGGTTGAATCTATGATCTTCTCAGCACATTCTTGCCTCTAGAAGTGGTAGCCAGTTTTCCTTTCTGCTCTTCTCACTTATTCAGACATTGCTAGAAGTATCTTTGATCTCCTTGAATATTTCCTGCAAGAATATGACTAACAGAACTCTCACCATCATCTGAATTATGGTAGGCATAAGGACTGCTGGCAACAGTAGCACTGATCAGCGCTGTATTCCACCTATGGGTTTCTCTTCCCATTTAAGCCAAAATGCTAGAGTAGTATTTGTTATTCTACACTGCAGCTTATGAAGACAAAACAGAGAAACCTCAAGAGGACTGAAGAAAGAAAACAGGATCCCAAGATTTACTGCCAAGCTATTTCCACCAGAACACCAAAAGAGCTCTATAAAGTCCCCCTGGAACCTTCTCTGGAACACCTCATACGAGTCTGGGCAATGTATGCTGAAGAGCCTAAGTGATATGTGAAAGGAGGCAACAGAGGGACTTCAGATTAATCAGGTGAACAGGAAACATCTCACTTAAGAGGGCCTGGTTCAGCAAAATTATAGAATCACAGAATGACTGGGGTTGGGAGGGACCTCTGGGGATCATTTAATCCCACCCTAGTGCCAGACCAAATTCACCTAAAGCAGGCTGCACAGGATGATGTCCAGGCGAGTTTTGAATGACTCCAGAGAAGAAGCCTTTTCCAGTGCCCTAGAAGAATACTGAAGTGAAATAAACATTCTAAAGCAAGAATTGCTATTTGAGATGAATGTTGGCAACTGCCTCTGAACGAAGGAAACCTGAAAATTACTTCAGAACTAAGAGGATTTGTAGTCTTCCAATTTAGATGGCAAAACACATAAAGCTCATGTTAGTAATATCATCATCTTGAGTAATGCCAATTAAAAACAAAGCTAAAAAAAAAAGTAAGATAAAGGTCCAAGCTGGGAGGGAATCTTCTCCCATTTTCTGGAAAACATGGAGAAAGAAGAAAATAGGTCACCACACTAACTCCAGAGTGACCACTAAAGTGTGCATGTCAATAGTCCCGAGTCTCCTGCTGCAGAGACTGCTGAAAATGCAGCTATTCTAGGTTAACCCAGCCCCAGCTCTGAAACAGTTTGCTTACACTTGTAGAGCTCACCTGCCCAGGCAGAGGCTGCAATGGCAGAACAACTCCAGGGCAGGCACCTGTGCAGACTCCACTAACTGCAAAACACAATTCCCATTGCTCCTATTGACAAAGGCATGAATACCCACATAAAGAACTCCAAAGCTTGCAGGAACAGCTTCTGGGCACTAGGCCACCCTATCAGACCAAATATTTCAACATTTCAGAGAGCCTCAAACTCAACTTCAGACATTGTTCTTTTTGTACAGTTGTTCCTCTTCCATTTTCTCATGCAGACATAAGTCATAGAATCAGTCAGGGTTGGAAGGGACCACAAGGATCAGCCAGTTCCAACCCCCCTGCCATGCCCAGGGACACCTCACATTAGATCAGGCTGCCCACAACCTCATCCAGCCTGGTCTTAAACACCTCCAGGGATGAGGCTTCCACCACCTCCCTGGGCAACCCCTTCCAGGTGCTCACCACCCTCATGCTGAACAACTTCTTCCTAACATCCAGTCTGAATCTACTCATTTCTGGCTTTGTTCCATTCCCCCAAGTCCTATCACTACCTGACAGATTAAAAAGTCCCTCCCCAGCTTTCCTGTAGGTCCCCTTAAGATACTGAAAGGCCACAATAGGGTCACCTCAGAACCTCCTCCTCTCCAGACTGAACAGCTCCAAATCCTTCAGTGCCTTCTTATTAGACTATGACAAAATAAGCATAAACACAAAAATCCCTGAAAACTGAAGCCACATTAGGAGCAGCTACTGTTGTTCAACTAGCTTGAGGGGATTATTCCTTCCCAGTATCTTTCAGTGACAGCATTGGACACACACACTCTGAGACTGTACTCTGTCATTCTTCCTGGGAGGTGTTTATGTCACAAGGAATTAGGGATTATAGTAGATTTGGGGGAGGGAAGGAAGGACAAAACAAGTGGAGGAAGAGGCAGTATACAGATACTTAAGAGTATTGCCTGTCAAGCACTGAAGATGAGCTGACTACTACTAGAAAGAAGAACTGCTCTTTTAATCAACAATAAAAAGACAGAAGCAGCCCTAGCTAAATCGGTTTGGCCATCATCTATTACTGGAGGTTCACTGGGATCTGGAATGAGACCAGACAAGAATAAAGCTGAATCACAACACTTCTCAAGCTTATAGTGATTCCTGGGAGGATTATTACAGATACAAAAGTCATATCAGTTCAAAGCTTTTGGGGTGCAAGCGTGCTGCAGGGGTAGCACACCACAGCTAGGCTGCATGCTCAGCCAGCTACCCTCCCACTGATGGATCAGCCACACTGCTTTTCCTACTGGCAAGGCAACGTAGATCAAAACTACAGTCATGAGGTCACAAAGACTGAATATTATCATCATTTTTCTCACAGCAACTCACATATCTACTGCATGCACTTAGCACCTTTCTCTGGCGTTATCGTTTGCACATGATGCCTCTGATTTCTGTTAAGCTAAAGCTTAAATCTAGACAAGAATTGCTCAGAGATCCCTGATTCCTGTTAAGCTAAAGCTTAAATCTAGACAAGAATTGCTCAGAGACCTCTGATTTCTGTTAAGCTAAAGCTTAAATCTAGACAAGAATTGCTCAGAGACCTCTGATTTCTGTTAAGCTAAAGCTTAAATCTAGACAAGAATTGCTCAGAGACCTCTGATTTCTGTTAAGCTAAAGCTTAAATCTAGACAAGAATTGCTCAGAGATCCCTGATTTCTGTTAAGCTAAAGCTTTAATATAGACAAGAATTGCTCAGAGATCATGCCCCCCTAAACTGGAGGAGCATATTTTATACCCATGCTCTGTGTTATGAGAGTCCACTGAAGAGTAAAGTCCGCCTACATGCCTCTTAAGGAACTCAAGATGAAAAAAAGTGGCATTTAAACCTCTGTGCAATAACTAAGTAGCCAGCAGTGGACAAGATGATCAAGATAAAACCCCCTGAAATACAAAATGAGATCTAAAACAGGCAGCCCCTGATGCAGAACACATCTGTGCTAGTTTGAGGCTGGCTGGAGTATTTTAGTGAGAGAAATTAGATGATAGGCTGTGAAAAGGAAACAATGGTGATGTCTATTGCACTCACAGGCTTGCTGAGGTGTATAAAACCAAGAACATAAACAACACAGTGGGTCTCTGTCGCAGCTGGTGCCTGGACTTTTCTCCCTGGGCTGCTTTCTGTATAACTAATCCTTCTGCTTTCTAACCCCCCCAGCCAATCCTCCACACACACCTTGCATGTAAGACAAAGTCTGTGATAAGGCAGAGCAGTGGAAAGAAGGTGGAAGGGTGGATGGGAGCCCTTCCTGGGGACTCTGGTTTCTGGGCACAGTGTTATGTTTCTGTATTACTTTTTAACTTGTATACTTGTCACAGAATCAACCTAGCACCCAGCCCTGGCCAATCAACCAGACCATGGCACTAAGTGCCTCATCCAGGCTTTGCTTCAACACCTCCAGGGACAGCGACTCCACCACCTCCCCTTCTGCTTGTATGTTGTGCTAAGCTGTAAATATAGCTTCATTCCTTAACTTCCAGACAGCTGAGTCTAGTCTGGGTGATTTTCTGAAGGGGATGGGGACAGGGAATGGGTGGGTAACACCCAAACCATCACAACATCATGTCCCATGTTGTTTTTTTCCTTGATGCATAGCCACTTCGGGGGGTGAAGGGTGGCAATTGTAATCTTCTTAAGTTCTTAGAAAAAAAGTAAATACAGACAGCATGTTCTCAATTGTATTAGCAAAAACTTTCTGCATGGCAGCTAACATTACCTCCCCAAAATCAGAAACGTGAAGAGTGGAAAACAAAAATGAACAAACACATTAAGGACCACTCTGGAGGTGCTGAAGCCTAGCAGGATGACCCTGCAAAGCGCAAACACAGTAACAAGAAAAACAAAATAGTTCTACTTTGTGCCTTGCAGCCCTTCAACTAACTTCCCTCCTCTAAGGCACTAGGCTATTACATCAGAGCCAGCTACCACAGTGCTCTGCTCAGGCCAAACGCAGACAGCAGTTCAATGTTACCTCGACTAACCCTACAGAAGGATTAAAACAGCTTTTCTTTTCAAACAAAGCTCAGCAATAGTCCCTGCTACATCCCAAAGTGACATACCACTGCTCCGCTCCAAGGAAACCACTTCTAGAGAAGTCAACACAGGCTTTAACCAAATCATTTTGGAATATAAATAAGGAGCCATTCACGGCAGCAATTTGCCCAGGGAAGTCACTCACCTGCTGTCAACAACCACCATCAAGTTCCACTAAAGGGCCTCAACAAGCCACAGATACAGGAAGCTTTTGAGAGAGAGCATCACTCTACTCTCCAAGTAGTAGACTTACTAAAAGCGCAACACAATTTTTACTTAGGGGTCTGTTTCCTTCCTGTGACAGTGTCACAAGATAAGAATCGCTGTGTGTGGGTTCCCAGCACTTGTTCAACAATCTGCCACAGAGATTCTGAAGTACATCCTCAGCATGAGAGCGACAAAAGGGAAGCGACTGAAACTGCCTGATGAGGAAAGGACACCTTAAGGAAATACACCTGAGATAGCTACAGTTAATTTCACTCTTTGCTCAACTCACAATCAGCAAACGACCTTCTTTAGCACAGTGCTCTGTATGCTCCACATTGCTTGCTCCCGCCTATGCAAGCAGCTCCTCACCTACTACTTCAGCTTACAAAGACCTTCCCCTTTCTGGCTTGAGTTTACATGAAGGTGACCTACTACCTACATCTTTCTCACTACATGGGAGATAAGCAGTGCATCGAAGAGTAAAGAACTTGCCCTTTGCTTTAGTAAATCTCTTTCCTAAGGCACATTTCAGATTTGTAACTGAAGTCCTAGCTCACGCTCCTGCTACTTCCCCTCCAGACGATCTTACTAATCCTTATAACTGCAGTAGCAAACTGCTTTTGCAACTCATTCCGTATGAGTGACCACCAAAACATTTTTGGGTGGGGTTTTGCTTTGTTCTTTGGGGTTTATGTTTTTCATCCGACACCTTGGGATGTTTTACCAAGAGATGTCCTAAGACCAGCCCAGTGATTTCTGATTAAGAAACTGCTCACTGAGCAGCCAAATAATGCACATACATAAGAACATATATACAGATGCAAGTATATATATTAAAAAGCAGAGAAGTGGAAATAATCAAGCCCCTGAAACACTTCTTAGCCAGGATGTTTACAGCCCACGCGCGAGTGTTGAAACGAATCCTAAGGTTCAGCTCGGAGCAAACTTGGTCCCCAGCAGCACCCTGAAGTTGCTGCTTCAGCGAAGCGCTCACACACGTGTCTTTCTCTGACGCTCACGACTGTACACTAAGTTTCATCCAAAGCCGAGTCAGCCTGCCCAGGAGTGCGGAGGGCGGGAGCAGAAGCCGGGAGCACCTCTGCCCGCTCGCAGCGCCCTTTCTAGCCGCAGCCGGGACGCGCGTTTCCCCGCCGGAGGTCCGCCGCGCCCGCGCAGCCCCCGGGCACCCCCCGCCGGCGGCGGGGCGGGGCCGGGAACAAAGCCCGGCTCCGTGCCACCCTCCCCGCTCCGTCCCGCCATTCCCGGGCGAACTAGCGCACGCTCGACTCCGCCATCCCCCGCGGCCGTGACTGCCTCGGCCGTAGGCCGGCGGCTCATCCGGCCCCGCTGCCGCGGGGAACGACCAGAGCCAGTCGGACGGGTGCGGGCGTGGGACGGGAGGAGCCCAGCGGCTGCTTGCTTTCCGCTCGGCCCGCGGCGGGGTGTGCGAGCGCCGCGCCCACCCCTAGGGGTTTCGGGGGACCGCCGACCGCGTCGGGAGAAGGAGGCAGGGCATGTACCCCCCCACGAGTAGCGAGAGAGGCCCAGCTCGGAGAAAAAGGAGCGAAAGAAGGAGGGCAGAAAGAGACCGGGCGCGGGCCGCGGAAGGGACCGGAGAAAGCTCAATCTCCTCATAGTAGAAGGGCAGGAGCCCCGGCCCGGTGGGGAACGTTCAGAAGGCACCAAGCGCACACGAGCGCTACGGACCCCTTGCCCGCCTACCACCCCGCGTCCCCGTGTCCGCCCAACCCCGCGGCGGCGGGCAGGGCCGCCCGGCGGCACGCTACCCTTCCCTCCGTAAACAAAGCGGAACGGGCCGGGGGCCAGGCCAACGGCGGAGGCCGCGCGCGGCGCAACTCAACCTCGCCTCCTCCCAGTCCGCACACTCCGTTTCCCTTGGAACAGGCGCTCCCTTCCTCCCACTCCGCCACGATCACGTCCCAGCTCCGCCACCGCCTCACCTATCGCGCCGGTGGAAGTGCTGCCTCTTGCCGCCGCCCAGGCGCCGCTCCCTCAGCGCGGCTGCGGTTCGGGCCTCCCGAGCGACTCTGGTGGGAACCGGTGAGCCAGTCGCGCCGCCAGCATCCCCCGCCGGCTTTATCCCGACGCCGCCTCTCCCGTTCGGTAACTCGACGGTCAGGCTCGCCCCTCCCGCCCCCCGCGCCTCTCCATTGGCGCGCGCCGCTCCACCAGGAACCGGCGCTCGTTGGCGCAGACGGGCAGCACTCACGCGGGGCCGGCCCCACGCCCCCACTCCGTTGGCTCTCGAACGCCAAGGCCCCCCTCCCTGCTCCGCCCCCGCGGCGCCTCAACCAATCGCAAGGCCGCGAGGAGTAAGGCGAGTCTCCGATTGGCGCCACCAGACAGCTTCCTGAGACTCTGATAGGCCGAGACGGCAGCCAGTTCCACCAGCCGGCCAGCCCGTCTGTGGGAGCGCGCTGAGGCGCTCTACTACCCCCGAACTTCCCCTGGCGGCTGAGGGACCGCAGACAAACTCTCGCCCGGGAAGGGCCAGGAGGTACTGCAGAGTGGCAGGGGGCTCACCTGCCGGGACCGCGGCCTCAGACGCCGGGTAGAACTGCCTGCAGCCCAAGGAAGTCTTCGCACCACTGATGAGAGCAGGACCGATGGCTAGTGGCTAGAACGGTGAAGAAGGTCGGTATCGCCAGGATAGCAGGGAATAAAGCGGCCTTCCGGGCACGCTGCGACACATCAAAGAAGTTTCTTCGCTGATGAAGGAATGAGGCCCTGCCGGGGTCTCTCATAAGATGCCGTGACGAGCGGGCGCTCCTCGCAGCCCCCCTTTTCGCCCGTAGGAAGAGAGGAAAATATGCCCTTCCCTCAAAGGACTAAGGGCAAATACTTGTGCCTCGGCCAGCCTCACAAATACCGCCTTTTTGCCAGAAATTAGCCGCGTTGTTCTACCAACGCGAACGGCCGAGCCTCCCCCGCAGAAGCAGCCTGGCTCCGACGATGCCTGCGGGGCAGGGCAGGAGCAGTGGGGAGGCTTCCAGCGCTCCTGCACGGCAGGTAAAGCACTCGGGCTGCTTTCGCCATTGGAACTTGGCTTTGACTGCACGTACTTCCCACAGGCGCCAGTCTGCGAGGTGTATCGCCGTGTAAGAGACACAAACGGAGAGGCAAGGTGGTGAGATAATTCACACAACACTCAGAAAATCCATCTGATACTGGGACTGATCAGGATTTCACTACAAAAACAGGTCTGGTGGCTGGGATGTAACAGTGCCTTTCTAAACACTGCCAAGATTTGCGAGCCGATTGTAATAAAAACAGAAAGAGTATCAACAGTCACATTTAAAGGGGGTTGATATTTTCTGCTGAACTACTTCAGTACTTACAGGCTTGAAAAGAAAAATAAAAACCGGGGTGGGGGAAGGAGAGGAAGAAATACATGTCAAGCATGACCAAACAACACCAGATCTGCAAAACAATGCTAAAAAGAGTCCTGAAGTCTCACTTTTCCCACTGTCAAATACAAGCCTGTCCAACAAAACTAGAACAGATTAAAAATTATGCTTTTTAGGAACACATGTGCCTGCACAACAGCTGGCAATCTCTGCTAAGAGAAGCTGCATGTTCTATCGAATGCTTTGTACCATTCTGGTTTAAAAGACCTCTTCGTGCTCAACAGTTTACGTCCATGGACAGCATGCCCCTGGGACAGATAACATACAACAACTTGCAGAAACCAGTAGAAAGAATAAAGCAGGACAAGGGAGGGGGAAAAAACGTATCCTGGTAGATGAGAAGAGTAGCTCAGGTTAACTTTCTTGCAGTTTATGAGTGAAGGAGTATTTTAATTCTATTTTGACAGTTATCACAACCAAAACATGGGGCAATAGCACACCTAAAAACAGCATTCATTGGTACTAGTGTTGTGCATAACTTCAGACAATTGCTATGCCACAAGGTGCTTCTGATTTTGAAGTTATCCTGAATTAAGACCTCAGCCTGATCTCCCCAATAACTGCATGTACATCTGTGCACCCAAAACTAGAGCATCTGAACTTCCCCACCATTTAAAGACCACTGCTATTTAACTCTTGAGCATCTGAACTTCACAGGATGCACAATCAAAACACACCTAGAGTACTGTGTCCAGTTCTGGGCTCCTCAATTCAAGAGAGACAGTGAGATACTGGAATGTGTCCAGAGAAGGATGACAAAGCTGGTGAGGGGCCTGGAGCACAGCCCTGTGAGGAGAGGCTGAGGGAGCTGGGGGTGTACAGCCTGCAGAAGAGGAGGCTCAGGGCAGAGCTAATTGCCATCTACAACTACCTGAAGGGAGTCTGTAGCCAGGTGGGGTTGGTCTTTGCTCCCAGGCACCCAACAACAGAACGAGGGGACACAGTCTCAAGTTGTGCCAGGGCAGGTCTAGGCTGGATGTTAGGAGGAAGTTGTTGGCAGAGTGATTGGCATTGGAATGGGCTGCCCAGGGAGGTGGTGGAGTCGCCATCCCTGGAGATGTTTAAGAGAAGCCTGGATGAGGCACTCAGTGCCATGGTCTAGTTGACTGGACAGGGCTGGGTGCTAGGTTGGACTGGATGATCTTAGAGGTCTCTTCCAACCTGGTTGATTCTAAACCACTTTCAGGTTCTCCTCTTGCCTGTTTGCTTTACAGAATAGCCCTAAGGATTAGGTAACATGTAAAGTACATTACAGCACTAGTCATTATTAATAGCAATTATTATCAGTTAGTCCTAATTGAGGCTTTGAGTATCAGCTCCACAAAGACACCCACTCTGGTTTCTTGCTGATGTGCCACAATGCTTTAGGCAAATAACCGATTCTTTGTTTGCCACCACTTGCGGTAATTACAACAATGCTCCTTTTTTTTGTGTGTGTGAAGCTGTTATTTCTTCATTAGGGAGAGAGGGATTTTTCCAAATAACGTCCTGTTAACTCTTGGCAGCTACTAAAGGATCAGAAGCTCTCAGCTGTTGTGTTTTACTTAATTGTCCAATGTGCCCCCCCAAAAAAAAAACAGCGACAACAACAACAACAAAAAAAAAGGGCAGCCAAATAAAAATAACCCCTAAAAGAATCACCATTCCAGCTACGTACTTGAGCATGTGAACTTAGACTACTTGTTTTGGCAGCTTTCCTCACCAGCACACACTCTAACTCCTTCACGCCTCTATTTGCTTCATTTAGGTCTTATGCAATGTGGTAAAACTGGGGTTATTTGTTAAGCCACCTCTTTGTTTTGCAGAGGATCTCTATAAATCCTGTCACCAACTGTTGACAAGAAGATGGAAGGGAATTCCTCAGAAAGATCAGCACTTAAACCACTTGACAGTCTACACATAACTCACTCTGTTAATTCTTGAACTCCAGCTCCAAGAATTCTGAATATTCACCAATGACTTTGTTTTGGAAGTATTGCAAAACCTCCCAAGTCCTTGTTACTTAAATAATCAGTTCCCTTTAAAAAAAACTTATGTTTTGAAGTGATTTTTCCTTAAGAAATCTCCTACAAAATAAATCTCAAATTTCTAAATGTTAGTAACTATCAAGTTACAGAATTCAGTATTTTCATTCTTAAATATATTCATCATTCCCGAATGATACTAAGCCATAAAAACTTTAGAGTCATAGATAACCAAATTGTAATCACTAAAAAATATGGTTTTGACTCCTGAAGCCATGCAACATGTAAGTTGATGCTATCCCTCTTGACCAATAATCCGTTTTGTAGATCTGAAACACAAAACAGCAATTAGCAAACTGCTGCTGAAACATGAAGCTGTCGTTGTGATCATTAAAACAGCTCCACACGCATTCCTCAGTCCGCTTTTCCTAGAGCCTTTTCATGCCTAGCGTTCACTTTATAGTTGTATTCCCTACTAATTTCAGACAGTCCACATCCATGTTCCCTACAACTTCAATCTCTAAAACCTTCCTTTTCCTATCTTCAGGCATCGGCTTTTTAGTACAGCCATCAGACAGTAGCAATTTAAGCCTCTTACCCTGGAATTCCAGGGCTAAGAGACAATGGTTTGCTCCAGGAAAGGCTTAAAGGGAGTGGTGCATTCCAGGCAAGCAGAGACAGGTCAGGATACGGCAAATTCAAGCTCTGAACGTTTACAAGCAAATGCTGCAGCGTACACTGCGCTATCAGAAACATTTTCCCATTTCTGCTAAACCTATCTTCCTCCAATGCTGCCATTTCAACAGCATTAGCTAGAGGCAAGCACACAAACTTCTAATCTCTCACTTCAATACAATCCTCACCAACAAACCCTGGCCACTTTCAAGTTCAGATGCCAAGTTCAGTTGCCCACCAAGTTGTTGTTTGGTCACAATTCAAACGCTTAGCTAAGAGGCATCCTTCATCTTTTAAGTCAGTTCTGTCCACACATTTCATAGAATGGTTTGGAAAGGACCTTAAAGATCATCCAGTTCCAGCACCCCTGCCATGAGCAGAGACACATTCCATTAGGCCAGGTTGCTCAAGACATCATTCAACCTGCCCTTGAACACCTCCAGAGAGAGAGCATCTGCAGCCTCCCTGAACAACCTGTTCCAGTGTCTCACCACTGTAACTATAAAGAATCCCTTTCTAATCTCCAGCCTAAATCTGCCCTCTTCAAACTTCAATCCATTCCCTCTCATCCTATCACTACAAACCCTTCTAAGTCCCTTAACAGCCTGCTCATGGGCCCCTTTCAAGTACTGAAAGGCCACTCCAAGGTCTCCCCAGAGCCTTCTCCAGGCTGAACAGCTCCAATCCTCACAGCCTTTCCCCACATAGGAGGTGCCCCCAGCCTCTGATCATAGAAATAAATGGTTTAGGTTGGAAGGAACCTCAAAGCTCATTCAGTTCCAACCCCCCACCACAGGCAGAGAC
The DNA here is from genome assembly GCA_013400475.1 of Tricholaema leucomelas. Lineage (NCBI taxonomy): Eukaryota > Metazoa > Chordata > Aves > Piciformes > Lybiidae > Tricholaema lacrymosa > Tricholaema leucomelas. The sequence continues at coordinate 139,176 of WAAF01019567.1, forward strand.
ACCTCCCACTAGAACAGGCTGCTCAAGGCCTCATCCAACCTGGCCTTGAACACCTCCAGGGAGGTTGTGGAGCACAGAATCCCCCAGTGTGACCGAAGATCACATTCTGTGATTCTGTGATCCACAACCTCCCTGGGCAACCTGTGCCAGTGTCTCACCACCCTCACTGCAAACAACTTTTTCCTAACATCCAGTTTCAATCTCCCCTCTGCCAGTTTAACCCATTCCTCCTCATCCTGTCATTCCAAGACCTTGTCAATAGTCCCTCCCCAGCCCTCCTGTAGCCTCTTTCAGATACTGAAAGGCCACTATAAGGTCTCTTCGAAGCCTTCTCCAGGCTGCAGAGTCCCAACCTTTTGTTCTTTACTGGTAACATACCTACTGTTCAAGTTAAGTATAAAGTGCTGGAAGCTTTTTGCTATTAAATATCAGAAACAAGTCAGTTAGGAAGCCAAGAATACCAAAGAGAAGCCCACGTACGGATTACCCTCAAAGGCATTCACCGTTTGCGCGGCAGTGCCCGCTCTTCAATATCCTACAGGGTGCCATTCTTTAAGCCAGCAGGAAACAAGATAAAGCACAGGAAGGAAACGCTGTCGATTGAAATTAATGTTCTCAGCCTCAGCTGCTGCCTCTAGGTCCTTCGCCCGCCCTCACTCGCCTTTCCCGACGAGGAAACACCGCTGATGAAGGCAAATTACCACACGGCCCTTCCCTACCGCCCCAAGTTCCTCAGCGTCATGGCCTCAGGGCCTCACGCCTTACTCCGAGACCCGCTCGCACAGTCTCTTCACCGCGTTCCCCACAAGGAGAAGCCGCGGAGCAGCAGGCGGGAAGCTTGAGGAGGTGCCCGCCACCCCAGCACCCCCGAAGCGCTAACAGCGGGGCCTAAGAACGCGCGAAGTGACGACCCCCCCCACCCGCAGCCGCCGCCGCGCATGCGCTGGGAGCCAGCACCGGACACCGTCACGGCGCCTTCCGGGTCAGCGCAGCGCCCTCCCCGCCCCGCCATGGAGACCGGGCAGGGTCCCGGCGGCGGGGAGCTCGGCGACTCGGCCGAGGTACTGTCGTTCGCTTCAGCTGCGTTACCTGCGAGGGCCCGCGGGACCTCTGTGGGAGCCCGGTGGGGGTTCGGGGTTGTCTCCGCCGAAGGGGGAGGCGTCAGGCTCGGGGCCTGCACACAGGCTGCGGGCCGGGGAGGTCGATTGCTGTCAGCCTTTCGCCCTGCCGGGAGCTCCTTGGCGGCCTGCGTGAGGCGCGGGGACGGTGCCCTTGAGGTCTTTCTGGCGGGGGGGATGTCCCCGGGAGGAGGTGTTCTCCGCGGTACCGGCGGCTCTCTCGCTTCTGCCCTGCTCCCTGCCGGCGATCTGCCAGGGTTCCTCGGTGCTCGCCTTTCGCGGCGGGGGAGCGTCACCCACCGCCGGCAGAAGTTTCTTAGCCGATGGCATGGCAAAGCAGCTGTCGGCTTTCAGCAGACATAAACACGCCGTGAGGGACAGCACGCACTGAGCGCCCAAACCCCGGCAAGGGTGTTTGGAAGGGATTTAACGCCTTGGCCTTGCGTACGTTTGGAAAGCTGATTGCGTGGACCAGAGCAGCCTTTTCCGAAGCAAAAAGGGTGGGCTAAGTTGGGATTAGAGTGCACAGAACATGTTTTCTGCTCTCATGGGATTTGTGGAAGCGGTGGATTTTCTTTACTGACATATTTTTCACGTTTCATTGGATCAAAGGTTCCTTAAGTATAGCATTGTCAAAGCACACTACGAGGTGTGAAAGTCAGCCAAAAGTCTTTAATTCAGAAATACTTCCAAACCCTTTGTTTTGCTCATTCTTCTTAAATTTATTTCCCTGATGAAAGAGAGGATTACCTAAGACTTATGTACCAACAGAAGAGGAAAGAAGACTCCTCAAGGAATGTGCTGAAGAGAGTGCCCGGTACAGAGGTGAGTTCAGTTTGCTGGTAGATTTGGGTTGATTTTCTTCCCATTCTTGGTTTTTGTTGTCGTCTGAGATGTCACAACGGTTCACTAACAACCTTCAGAGGAGCTAAAATGGCATCCCAGTAGTTGTTAGCTTATGTAGGCTGTACATTTATTAACTTTGCAGGACTGGGATTCTGTAAAAGTTGCAATATCATTTGTGAGGTTTATGGTTAGTAACACAATTCCCTCATATATTAAATTCATATTCCAATTTAAATTCTCAGTTCGAGAGAGATGTTGAGGTGCTGGAAGGTGTCCAGAGCAGGGCAGCAAGGCTGGGGAGGGGCCTGGAGCACAGCCCTGTGAGGAGAGGCTGAGGGAGCTGGGGGTGTGCAGCCTGCAGAAGAGGAGGCTCAGGGCAGAGCTCATTGCTGTCTGCAGCTCCCTGAAGCGAGGCTGTAGCCAGGTGGGGTTGGTCTTTGCTCCCAGGCAAGCAGCAACAGAACAAGGAGACAGAGTGTCAAGTTGTGCCAGGGGAGGTCTAGGCTGGATGTTAGGAGGAAGTTGTTGGCAGAGAGAGTGATTGGCATTGGAATGGGCTGCCCAGGGAGGTGGTGGAGTCACCATCCCTTGGACGTGTTCAAGCAAAGACTGGATGAGGCACTTTGTGCCATGGTCTGGTTGATCGGACAGGGCTGGATGCTAGGTTGGACTGGATGAGCTTGGAGGACTCTTCCAACCTGGTTGACTCTATGAAATTCAGTAAATATACTTAATTAAAGGAGTTTCCTATTTAGATTTCTGAATTGAGGTTTTGTTTATTTCTGGATTTTTATTTTGGTTTTATCTTGAGAAATTAAATTTTAAATGGTTTAATTTGGAACCATTGCTTTCCAGACTTGTGAGTCATAGAATGGTCTGGGTTGGAACAGACCTCCAAAGCTCATTCAATCCAAACCCCTCTGCAGTCAGCAGGTACATCCTCCACTAGATCAGGTTGCCCACGGCCCGCCCTGTCCAGCCTTACCTTGAAAAGCTCCAGGGATGGGGCCACAACTACCTCGCTGGGGAATCTCTTGCAGTGGTCCACTACCCTCATGGTGCAGAACTTGTTCCTGACATTCAGTCTCAATCTGCTCTACTCCAGTTTCAAGCCATTGCCCTCTTCCTGTCCCATCAGGCTTTTGTAAACAGTCTCTCTGCAGCCTTTTTGTAGGCCCCCTTCAGGTACTGGAAGGTCAATGTTAGGTCTCTCTGGAGCCTTCTCCAGGCTGAACACCCCCAGCTCCCTCAGCCTGTCCTCGTAGCAGAGGTGCTTCAACCCCCTGCTCATATTTGTGGCCGCCTTCTGGACCTATTCCATCAGCTCCATGTCCTTTCTACACTGAAGGTGCCAGACCTGGACGCAGTACTCCAGGTGAGGTCTCACCAGAACAGCTTCCTCGAGTGTTTCCTCAGATCTTACACTGTTTTAAATGTCTCAATTTATTTGAAATCCCAGTGTTATGCTGAGTTTTTTTTTCTTCCCTCAAAGCATTGAGAATTGATTGCATTGCTTCTTAACCTCATGTCCTCCAAAGGTTCAAGGCATGCATGGTCTTTTCACACCTGGCCAAGAGGTTTGATTGAGCAGGACTTCTTGATGAGGTTGTTACCCACTGTTTTATCACATCCTAGTAGATTACTCCTGACGCTGATAGGTATCATAGCAGAAACCAGGAGAGATGAAGAATTCAGCAGCTGGTTTGTTAAATTTACCACACAGGGGCTCTGATTTCTCCCAGATGTCAGTGCTTTCAGGGACAACTTCTGATGCATGGTCGAGCCCAGAGAGTGGTAGTGAATGGTGCCACATCCAGCTGGCGGCTGGTCACTAGTGGTGTCCCTCAGGGATCAGTGCTGGGCCCCATCCTCTTTAACATCTTCATAGATGATCTGGATGAGGGCATTGAGTCAGTCATCAGCAAGTTTGCAGATGACACCAAGCTGGGGGCTGATGTGGCTGGGTTGGAGGGCAGAAGGGCTCTGCAGCGGGACCTTGACCGCCTGGACAGATGGGCAGAGTCCAATGGGATGGCATTCAATGGCTCCAAGTGCAGGGTGCTGCACTTTGGCCACAACAACCCCATGCAGAGATACAGGCTGGGGTCGGAGTGGCTGGAGAGCAGCCAGACAGAGAGGGATCTGGGGGTGCTGATTGATACCCGCCTGAACATGAGCCAGCAGTGTGCCCAGGTGGCCAAGAGAGCCAATGGCATCCTGGCCTGCATCAGGAATGGTGTGGCCAGCAGGAGCAGGGAGGTCATTCTGCCCCTGTACTCTGCACTGGTTAGACCACACCTTGAGTACTGTGTCCAGTTCTGGGCCCCCCAGTTTAAGAGGGACATTGAGATGCTTGAACGTGTCCAGAGAAGGGCAACGAGGCTGGTGAGAGGCCTCGAGCACAGCCCTACGAGGAGAGGCTGAGGGAGCTGGGATTGTTTAGCCTGGAGAAGAGGAGGCTCAGGGGAGACCTTATTGCTGTCTACAACTACCTGAGGGGTGGTTGTAGCCAGGAGGAGGTTGCTCTCTTCTCTCAGGCAGCCAGCACCAGAACAAGAGGACACAGCCTCAGGCTGCGCCGGGGGAAGTTTAGGCTCGAGGTGAGGAGAAAATTCTTCAGTGAGAGAGTCATTGGCTACTGGAATGGGCTGCCCAGGGAGGTGGTGGAGTCGCCGTCCCTGGAGCTGTTCAAGGCAGGATTGGACGTGGCACTTGGTGCCATGGTCTGGCCTTGAGCTCTGTGGTAAAGGGTTGGACTTGATGATCTGTGAGGTCTCTTCCAACCTTGGTGATACTGTGAGACTGTGATACTGTCTTTAACAGTTCTGCTTTCTCTTTCTCTGTTGTTTGGGTATGTTCCTCCTCCATTTTTATTCAAATACCTAGAAACCTTCAGGTTATTTGCTACAATGTATTCATGTTCCTTGTGGAAAAATGCCAGTTTCATAAGCAATAAGATGACAACTGCTTGTGGAGTATTGATAATCTCTCTCCTGGAAGAGGAGACTGAGTTTTTGGTTCTTCTTGACATGTTCTGCTGTCAGATCTTAGCTGGTCATGGAATTTGCTGCCCTCTCCATGTTAATACAATAGAGACTGTGCAACAAGATGAATGTGCTGTTGAGAGACCCCAAATTAGTTTCCTCCCTTCGGGGAGCTACAAGAGTAGTTGAGAGATGCATTGGTGTGTTTTTCAGGATTTGTGTACTATGCTGCTGCCTCACTGGGGGAGCCTAAAGCCCATTCAATGTGACAAAAAATGACATGAATTGTTAGGCTGATTGCAGCAAGCAGAACAAAAAAGCTGGGGAGGGACTTTTTAGCCTGTCAGGGAGTGACAGGACTAGGGGGGATGGAGCAAAGCTGGAGGTGGGGAGAGTCAGCCTGGACATGAGGAGGAAGTTGTTGAGCATGAGAGTGGTGAGAGGCTGGAATGGGTTGCCCAGGGAGGTGGTTGAGGCCCCATGGCTGGAGGTGTTTAAGGCCAGGCTGGCTGAGGCTGTGGGCAGCCTGATCTAGGGTAGGGTGTCCCTGCCCATAGCAGGGAGGTTGGAACTGGCTGATCCTTGTGGTCCCTTCCAACCTTGACTGATTCTGTTTGTCATCTTCTCTGCATTCCTGACCCTACCCCTGAGCTGTACAGTTTGGTCCATAAGCTACAGAAAAAGGTGGCCTGTTCCTGGATTAAAAACCTGTTACCCAGTTTTGATCTGTGTTAGAATTTTTCCAAAGTTCTTATGTTAAAACAAAATTAAGACTTTTAGTTATCAAAAATGTTAGGAGGTGCTGGCCTCTATGGCACTGACTTCCAGCCTGGAATCATAGAATGGTCTGAGTTGGATGGGACCTCCAAAGCTCATCCAGTCCAACCCCCTCTGCAGTCAGCAGGGACATCCTCAGCTAGATCAGGTTGCCCAGAGCCCTGTCCAGCCTCACCTTGAATATCTCCAGGGCTGAGGCCTCAACCACCTACTTGGGCAACCTGTTTGAGTGTTCCACCACCCTCATGGTGCAGAACTTGTTCGTAACATCCAATCTAAATCTGCTCTTCTGTAGTTTGGAGCCATTGTCTGTGTCCTGTCACTACAAGAGAGAACTGTGCATGCTTTTCTGGTTTGAAGTGTCTATTCTTACACCAATGAGCTTGGTAGGGCCCAGCAATTCTCAGTGTTAAATGTGCTGAAAATATTTTTCTGAGCAACTTTTCTTCTTTTTCTTTCCAGCTTTTCCTTTGGCTGCAGTGAGCATGCTTGGTACTAGCTTCTTGATTAAGAAAGGTAAAGTCTAAACATACTTCATTTGGGTTTGCTCAGATTAAATCTGTTTTTACTGTTAATGAAGTTACTCTAACAATATAACCTCTTTGTAATTAAAGAAGTTTAGGCTCTTCAGCTACATGACTCAAGGAACAAAACTTCAAAAACCAAACTGATGTTCATTTTCTGTTCCTTGGCAAATGAAGTATCTCAGTGATTATGAAAGTAAATTTGTAGTAAGAGATTTGTAATAAGAAATTTGTAGTAATTCTCTGTGTGTGATATGATTGAAGAGGTAATGAAAACCATGTTTTATAAATAAAATACACAGTATATAAATAGAGACTTTTATAATGTGGATACAATGCATAATTCAAATGTTGGCTTTTGGCTTTGAATGTTCTTCAGTGCTAGGTGTAAAAAGAGTAACCTGCTACCTGCGAGTACAACTAGAGTTGATGTTTTTCAGCTCAGCTCTTAGTAATTTATTACTAATTACTTTGATCTTCCTTTTCAGGTGTTCTAAGAGACAGCTCAAGGCTTGGCTCTCTCTCAAAAGTTGCATGTAAGTAAAAGCTGTGTGCAAATCCAACCTGTGTTCATGCCTTAGGTTCTGGAGTCTCTTAGGCAGGTGTCATTCCCACGAGACCAGCTGACTGATTCCCTGGGACTCCACTCTGTGCCTGATGATCAGAGGGATGGGATCAGATCAGATCTTCTAACCTTCTTGCAGTTAATTCTATCAGTCACAAACATCTGTGTTTCTTAACTGCAGCACCTCCTAGTGGAGGGACTCTTCACCATCAAGAGGTAGGGCACTAAGGCTGGGGAGGGGGATGGAGCACAAGCTCTATGAGGAACAGCTGAGGGAGCTGGGGTTGTTCAGCCTGGAGAAGAGAAGGCTCAGGGGAGACCTTATTGTTGTCTACAACTGCCTGAAGGGAGGTTGTAGCTAGGTGGGGTTAGTCTCTTCTGCCAGGCACCCAGGGACAGAAGAGGACACAGCCTCAAGCTGTGCCAGGGCGGACTTTGGCTGGACATTAGGAAGAAATTCTTCATGGAAAGAGTGATTGGCATTGGAATGGGCTGCCCAGGGAGGTGGTGGAGTCACCATCCGGGGAGGTGTTTAACAGGAGGCTGGATGAAGCACTTAGTGCCATGGTTTAGTTAATTAGAAGGGTTAGGTGATAGGTTGGACTCGGTGATCCTAGAGGTCTTTTCCAACCTGGTTGATTGTGATTTGTTCACTGCCTTTGAATTTGTGCAGCACATTTTGGACAGGTTTTGTTTATAGCTTTGCCTTCAAATTGCTTCATAAGCTTAATGTGGTAATGGAAGATAAAAACATTGTTAACAGATGCTGTACAAGCTTACTATTAATTAATTGCTAGAGCACACCCACCCCTCCCTTCCTAATTTGAAGGTCCTTATTCATGTGTTGTCTTTGTCTCATTCAGGCTATTTTAGTGCCTTTTTTTTTTTGCTGGACATTATGTACATACAATGGTAGGAAAACAGCAATTCCACATGAATTCTTTTTTTTTTTTTTTCTGATTAAGTATAATCAAAAATAATTTCATAAATTAACCTTTTCAATGTAATCCCTGACAGTAAAACAGGAAGTTGCCATCTTGCCAATCTGCCCAGATATGGCCGTTTAGCCTTACAGTTTATTTCAGTGGGAAGAAGGTAAAGGCCATGATTTGTGGTGAAGGAAGTGTTGTTGAAGCAGATAAATGAATGTGAGAGACTGAGGCTGCCATTTGTTTATTCTGAACTCCACTTGCCTTCTTTGAACACCAAACAATGGTAGAACACAAGCTTTCCTAATAATTAATGTAATTACTGTTTCCCTGAGAGCTCCTACACATTCCTAGTTAAGGGCCATGTTCCTCCTATTGAACAGAGCTAAATTTTGGAAGCAAGGGGAAAAATAAGGAACTGCTGGACTGGATCACCTATTCTTGATGTTAAGGTTCTGAGCCAAAATACTTTTGGCTTCTCCTTTTTGATGTGAAGCAAAGATCTTGTTGCAGCCTTTCAGTGCTTAAAGGTGGGCTATAAGAAGGATGGAGAGAGATGTTTTAGCAGAGCCTGCTGAACAGTACAAGAGCTGATGGTTTTAAACTAAAAGAGGGAAGATTTAGACTAGATGGAAGGAAGACTGTTTTTTACAGTGAGGGTGGTGAATCACTGGCACTGAGACTGTAGCCCAGGTGGGTGTGGGTCTCTTCTCCCTAGTAACAAGTGATGAGAGAGGAAATGGCCTCAAGCTACACCAAGGGAGGTTTAGGTTGGATATTAGAAGAAACTTCTTCACTCAAAGGGTTCTCAAACACTGGAATAGGACCTGGCACAAATTGCCCAGAGAGGTGGTGGATGCCCCACCCCTGGAGACATTCAAAGTCAGATTGGACAAGGCTCTGAGCACCCTGATCCAGGTACAGATAGCCCTGCTCGTTGCAGGGGTATTGCACTACTAGATGACCTTTGAAGGCCCCTTCCATCCCAAACCATTCTGTGATGCACTGGAGGCATGTGGAGTTTGATTTTCCACTAAGTGTAGGGTCTGGCTGGTTTTCAGTAGGTGACTTGGTGTGATTTCTGTGCATTTGGAGTGTAAAAGGCTTGAGTTAAGCAGTTTTCATCTCATCCATTTATTGCTTAGGTCAGATGTGCCTACTGTCTACAGGACCTTCCTGAAAACTCTTTGCAGGTCCAAATGATGTCTCCTAATTTAACTGCACATTTCCCCCGCAGTGCTCTTGTGGTTTGGGTTTTTGCCCTCCCCAAGCTCTGAAAGAAGGAGCACATGCAGCTGCAGGCATTCCTGCAAGCTCATAGCTGGCTGATGTTAAACAACAGTAAGACAGTTCAAGATCATTCTTGCTTTTTCAGATGTCACTGACCTGAGCATGCTGCTGCTGCTGCAGTCTGTGATAATGGTGTGTATCACTTGTGCTTGTTAGAGTCTTACAGAATCATAGAATCCTTCTGGTTGGAAAGGATCTTCAAGATCACAGAGTCCAACCATTATATAACCCTACCAAGTCTAGTGCTCAGCCATGTCCCTTAGCTGTTTTTTAAATGCCTTCAGGGATGATAGCCCTGGGGGGGCTATTCCAGTGTTTGAGAACCCTCTGAGTGGAGAAGTTTCTTCTGAAACCCAACCTAAACCTCCCTTGGTGTAGCTTGAGGCCATTTCCTCCCTTACTTGTTGCTAGGGAGAAGAGACCCACACCCACCTGGCTACAGTCTCCTTTCAGGTAGTTGTAGAGAGTGAGAAGATCTCTCCTCAGCCTCCTTTTCTCCAGGAAACAACCCTCAGTTCCCCCAGCAGCTTCTCACCAGACCTGTTCTCCAGACCCTTCACCAGCTTCATTGCCCTTCTCTGGACATGCACCTCGCTGTCTTCCTGAAAACTTTCTCTGAGGACAGTAATTGTTCTTCTTTATCTGACTTAGTTAAGTTTTCTTTAGTCTCTATCTTGCATCTTTCTCTGCTTTGCCCCTCTTCCAGAGATTCACAGTTTGCATCCTGTTGGAAAGGGCCCTCAAAGGTCATCTTGTCCAACTGCATTGCAGTCAGCAGGGACACCTCCAGCTAGATCAGGCTGCCCAGGGTCACATCAAGTCTCATCTTGAATGTCTCTGGGGATGAGGCCTTAGCCACATCCCTGGGCAGCCTGTTCCAGTATTTCACCACTCTCACTGTAAAGAACTTCCTGCTGTTGTTTAGCCTAAATCTCCCCTGCTCCAGTTTCAAACCATTGCCCCTGACCCTATCAGTACAGGCCCTTCTAAACAGTCCCTCCCTAACCATCCTGTAGAATCACAGAATCAAGCAGGTTGGAAGAGACCTCCAAGATCATCCAGTCCAACCTAGCACCCAGCCCTAGGTCCCCTTCAGATACTGCAGTGTAGCTCAAAGGTCTCCCTGGAGCCTTCTCTTCTATGAAAACAGGCTGAAAGTATTGGAGAAGAGGTGCTTCAGCCCTCTCATCACCTTTGTGACCCTCTTCTGAACCCATTCCAGCAGGTCTGTGTCCCCTTTGTGTTGGGTGACACAGTACATGGTTATATCTGGAAGCTGAGAGGTGTTTTCCTTTGCAGATTTCCAGATTCCAAGATGTTCTGTCTATACTTCCCTGTCATAACTTTCCTCAGCAGTCTTAAAGGCACTCTGATGATTTAATGGAACTTCCAGTTAGTCATGACTGATTCAGCATGGCATAGAGCTATGTCCTCTATCCCTCTTTGGCAAAGGACAAAGTCCCTATGTCCTGCTTCATGTTAGCCTGCAGCGAGACCTAGCCTTTTTTATCAGTCTCTGATAAACCTCTCTAAGGTCTTGTCACAGTGAATACAGAACCAGCTGAGTATGACAATACCTAATTTACTGTGCCATAAATGTGGATCACCTGGCTGTTGCTTCTGTAATAAGAGAAACATACCAGGTTCTAGCCAGTAATTAACATCAGGTAAAACATCTTCCAGAGATCTGCTTCCACTTTTCTCTCCTGGAATTTGTAAGTTATGCCAGAGATGAATCACAGTATCACAGCATTACCAAGGTTGGAAGAGACCTCATAGATCATCAAGTCCAATCACCTTTGCTGTTTTAAGTTGCTGTTGGACCACTTTCCTGTTTAGGGACTTGTAATATTTCACTCTGTGCCTATTTGTAGCATTTAAGGTGTCTTTTTTTTTGACCTGCTAAACAGCTAAGCCCTTACATTTCTCAGCATGTGGTTCTTAGGGCTATGGTTTAAGGTGAATCTTGTAGAGTAGGGTTATAGGTTGGATTTGGTGATCCTGAGGGGCTTTGCCAACTTGGATGTTTCTGTGATCCTGTGAAATGAGAATTTTCTCATTCCTTCACTTGTGGTTGCTCTTCTCTTGTCCCTTGGAAAAGCATTTTTAACCTCCCTCTAGAAACACAGACGTTAGTACAGGAATAACAATTTCAGCACCACTACAGCAGGGTGGGGTAAAATCTCCTTTTATATTGATTCTCAGGCAATGTAATCTTTGGTGTGAGGTCCTCAGGGGATTAATGTTACTGATGATTAACTCTTTCCTGACTTAAAAGATGATCTGGAGTCTTTGGATTTAGAAAATCCTCACTGCATGTGAAAGAGGATCTAGGCCTTTTGTCCTACAGAATCAACAAGAGAAGTTCTGTTAATTGCTGTTGAGTCCTTCATGCCCTTTCATACTCAGTTTGACCCCTTCATAAAACTCAAAGGAGCCATTTGATGGAAATCATTCATTTTAAGCCCAGGAAGAACCATCCTGATTGTTTATTCTTCTGACCTACCTAGCAGCTGAAAACAGCTCATGTACTAAATTGAAAGTATTTGCCTGGTGATTGTGAGGGCTCAGTTGATTCAGCTGTTTGCCCTCCTGCGCCCACAGCAGAGTCCTCATCAGAAGGTACTGAGCTGAAGTCCCTTCCAGCCCCTAACATCCTGCAATTCTGATGTTGAGTTTACTCAGCCTTCTCTTCACACTAGTGAAAGCCCTTCCAGGATCTGGCTGCTCTGATGGATTCAATGAGCAGAATTGATGACTTCTGTTTATTCCTGACTGGTTTATCACCTTTTGTATTTACTATTTCTAGATCTTGGGAGGAGGAAAAAAAAAACTAATTGCAATTATTTTCCTCTTGTTGTTTTTTGAGTTGTTTTTTTTGGTCACCTTTCATTAATCAAATACCAGCTGGCATTTATTTACAGCTCACATTGTGTCTGAGTCATTGCTCTGTGTCTGAGTTCAGCTGTTGCATTTGCTTCTAGTGCCCTTTGCCTGCAGGAGACGCAGAGAGAGGATGACTGTGCAGTTTGGTTAAGATCTCAACTGTTTGATTTTCTTCTGTTCCAGATACTATATAATTCACTTGCAAATCTCATTTTTAAACTGGGTATTGTGCTGCAGTGTATGAACCCATCTTCTTTTGTGTTTTTTTTTTCTTTTAACCAAGTTGCTGGAATATGTGGATACCTGGCTGGAAAGATATCCTACTTGCCAATCTGTAGCGAGAAATTTAAGAGGCTGAAGGATTCCCCCATAGGAGATGTTCTGCGACAAGCTCAGAGACATAGTTCACATAAGTAAGAATTTCATTCTCTTTTAAATGTAAAACTTCTTCTTCACTAGGAGGAAGTTCTTTACAGTGAGGGTGGTAAGACACTGGAACAGGTTGCCCTGGGAGGTTGTGGATGCTTCCTCCCTGGAGGTGTTTAAAGCCAGGCTGGATGAGGCCTTGGGCAACCTGCTCTAGTGGGAGGGGTGTCCCTGCCTATGGCAGGGGGTTGGAGCTGGATGATCCTTGAGGTCCCTTCCAACCTAAACCATTCTATGATTCTATGATTTAAATGCAACAAACAGATCAAGGCTACACTTGCAGCATTCAGAGACCTTCAGAGCTGCGCTTTCCCTCTTTCCCCTGTTACCCCGAATCTGCCAATCTGGGGGAGTGCTATCTGTGTCAGCTGCCCAGCTATGAAACAGGCATTTTGAGCTCTGACCACTTTGAGCAGTAAAGTTTTACTAAGCAAGAAGTATCTCTTTGTAAGCCCTGGAAGTGTTTAAGGGCAGGCTGGATGTGGTTCAGAGCAACTTGATCTAGTGTGAGGTGTCCTTGCCCGTGGCAGGGTGGCTGGAACTGGATGATGCTTGAGGTCCCTTCCAGCTGACAATTCTATGATCAGACCTTTTCTAGCTAGATGTGGGGCATTTTTTGAGATGTGATTAGGTGGTTTTGATTTGTAGTGTGCAAATTAAGATGTTGTGGAATTTACTAACAGTAGTGTGACAGCAGAAGTTACCTGCTGAGTTTCGAAGTAAGCCAACTGAAATAAGAGTCTGACATTCTGAAAGCTTTTCCCATAGTTCAGTTTGACTGAAGTAGGAAGAGGGTGGAAATGATTTCAGTGTTTATCAAAGGGAAGAGCTCAGTAAACAATATTGGTGCAGGAAGAAGCATGGTGGTCAAGCTTACTGCTGTTTGTTTCAATCCTTTACATCTGTAACAGCATTATGCTGTACAGCTGAGAAACTCATCAGGTTCTTTAAAACTATTTCCTGTTTTGCTCCAGAATGCTTTCTACCTCCAGTGGGCTTTCATTGCAGACCACGTTTGGAGTACCTCACTTAAACCCTCAAGTGAAAACTGGGAGAATAGTGTTAGGGTAGTGACAAGCAGCCCTGCTCTGGGTCTGCTAAGGTTTGTTAAATGTTTATAAACCATTGGATTAAATTCTTAATCGCTTCATAAAAGTTTTATGATAGTTTTTACTGCAGGATTTATTTTGGTTCTGAAATGTTCACTTTCTTTTTGGCATCAACTATATTCTTAGGAATTGCCACTTCCTACATTTACTGTATGAGATCATCTGAATTGGACCTAGACTTGGTCTTTCACACCCCTCCAGTTTCTGATAGGAAATTGTCCTTGTCACTAACTGTGCTTACTCTAGATGAGAACCTGTTTAAATGCCATCATCTGCTACACCAATCAGCCCCTTTGACCTTTAATGGCCCATCCTTGCCTATCTGCAACGTTTTATGTCCTGAGTGATAAGCTCTCTTTCTGTTTTCCCCTTGGTTGAATCATTAATTGAAACTCATTCAAATCCCATTATTGTCTACCCATGCTACACTTTTAAGGCAGCACCAGAAACCATTACATTTGCACGGTCATTATACATCTACTAATTAATGTTCTTTGGCCGTTGTGATTTGCAATTAAAAACAGGTAGGGAGGCAGAAGATCAGATAGTTCTTTACAGCTATGTTTGCATACAATTTAAGTAGATAAGTGAGGTAATAAGATGGCTTAGCTCTGTATGTTTGTTGGGAGAATAAAGCAAAGGCTAACTGCAAATGTTTTTTCCCTGTGAAACTACAGCAGCCGAGCAGAAATTCAAAGTCAAAAATGAACAAACACTCCAGAGACCTTCTAGTGGCACCAAGTGGTGACATTCTTGCTAAAGAGACATGTTGGACTAAATGATCTGTAAAGTCCCTTCCAACCTGAGGCATTCTGAGTGATAGGGAATGCTGTAGAACATCAGGCATCGGTTTCCAGAATATTCTTTATATGGCCTTACCTTAGGAGAAAATTCCTTGATGCCTCTGCTGAATTCAGCAGCTCAGTAAACCTTCATTGTTTAATTTCCCCAAGATAGCTCTTTTGCTGTTCAGTACTGCTCACCTACAGCAGCTTTCAATGCTGAAGAGTTGCAAATTCTTCCTAAATGGCATTTTAAAGTAGCTGGAGTTCATGCTGCCACTGGGTATGTGGGCACTCACTAGCGCTGTCTGGAGTGGGTTTTCTGTCTGAAGGCTCCCTAGGGACAGAGATCAGCATTTTTATCTTGTGATGTGCACAACACCTTGGCTCTTTTGTCTTCTCTTCTGGAGACCAGTTCAGTTTCCGTGAGGAAGGCAAGAGTGTTGGGGGAGGGACTGTAGAGATCTTTGCAATGTACAAAAACACCCCCCAAGCAAACAACAAAATAAAAGCCCAGAACCTCAAACACAGAGAAAGTAGCCCTCGGACACACCCACACACGAAGTTGGCCACACACACACAAAGTAGCCCTC